>CATQJL010000112.1:69662944-70096437 GCA_958299035.1 Cylicocyclus nassatus
AAGCAGTGGTATCAACGCAGAGTACTTCCCAGTGATTTTGACTTGGAAAAGCAAGCAGGCTAGTTTTCTAACAAATTCGCGAAAAGTGCAGGCAAATTTACGAACTTTCGTGACTCAGTTACAGTCACCTTACAATATCTCTACAAAAAGACCCTGTCTTCTTCAAAGACCACTATTTTCGTAAACAGCGTGTTCGAAAACCTCTTTGGGCGAAGTTTCTTTACAATCCAAGGTCATCGACATTTTGACCAAAACCCATCGGCGAGC
The DNA here is from genome assembly GCA_958299035.1 of Cylicocyclus nassatus. Lineage (NCBI taxonomy): Eukaryota > Metazoa > Nematoda > Chromadorea > Rhabditida > Strongylidae > Cylicocyclus > Cylicocyclus nassatus. The sequence goes on from CATQJL010000112.1 coordinate 69,663,212, forward strand.
TTCAGGGCGTAGAACGAGAAAAAATCGAATCACCCAAATTTCTTTGAAAACTTGCTCATAGAGGTTATCTGACCTGCTGATTACGAAAATCACATCTGCTTAGCAGTAGAGCTTCTCATTTTAGGGTCACTGTAGACAAAATTCGAGACAACACGATTTTCCAGAATTCACCATCTCTTCTATCTTTTCTCAAAAAGATTCTCCGGTTGCTTCTTAGCGCTCGATAATCTGCGGAAGCAGCACAATCCAACAGTGCTTAATAGAGTCTTTTATGTTTGATGTGCGCTGCGTTGCGACCTTGTGAATATACGCGCGCAGAAATTTTTGAAAAAATTGAAAACGGAACTTCAAGAACATGCTGTATACAGTAAGATTCGACTTGACAAGATGAACACAAATCTGCTTTCTCATTTCGAAAATGTTCATTCTAAAGAAAGTTACGGCTAGTAAAACTTGGAACAGCTTAATTTTTCCAGAGTTTATCAGCTCTTCTATCTCTTTTGAAAGGGAGTCTTCGGCTGCTGTTTAGCGCACGATAATCTAGTGAAAGAGTACTATCGAACGGTGCCCATGGCAGTCTCCTATGTGTGATGCTTGTTGCGTTACACCCATGCGAAGAGGCGTCGGCATGCAAATTCAAGATTATTGAAAACAAGATATTGGAGACAATCGTATATCAGAAGATTTGCCTTGACGAGCTGAATACAACGTTGTTTTCGGATTTTGAATATACTCATTCGGAAAAAAGTTATGGCCCTGCGTAATTTGCGTGATTCACATGAATTCCCCGGAATTCCCGGAAATTTTGCATGTTCTGTGAGTGGTTTTGACTATAAGAGATAGAGCGATAAATCACACAGCGTTTTCTAAAGTTCATTTCTTATTGTATATCAAAAATGATCCAATTTTGTGTCGTCAGTGATAAATGATAAAATGATGATATCAATGACAACGACAGATAAGAATGGCTTAAATTCATGCGGTCGATTTCCACGTTCATCTTCCATATAGGTACAGAATTTCAGCCAAGGCTTCGGCGTGAAGCGAGTTGAAGCAAAAATGCCATTCTAGGTAAGAATTGGCAGCAATGGCATGTGTCGATGAAAAATCGATCGATTGCTGCAGCGAGGGATCTACCAATTGCACCGAGCAATAGAACTAGAAAAGCCTGTAGATCACTTATAATGAGAGAAAGAGCGATAGAAATTCACACAGCTTTTCCTACAGTACTTTCCTTACCATATGCAAAAAATAATCCAAAAATGTGTTATTATCAGTGATAAATGATAAAATGCTTATATCAGCGATAAGGGTAGATAAAAACTGCCCAATTTTTCGCGATAGTTTTCGATAACGAGAGCTTCGTACCAGAACCTCCTATACGCGATTTACACTGTGATAAATGTTCACAAAAGCCTTAACGTAGAAAACCACAAGGTATCATTGTATGTCTACCCCGTCACTATGAACTACGGACATACCGTATATCAAAAGATTCGTCTCATCAAGCTGAAGCCAAATCTTCACTCAGATTACAAATAAAGTTATTTTAAAAGAAGTTATAGCTAAATCCCGCTTATCCCGCAAATCCCGCGAAGTTGCGAATCCCGCCAATCCCGCGAATACCGACAATCCCGCGAATCCCGACAATCCCGCAGTTTTGGACAAATTCCACCGCTGCAACTGTACGATGTCTGGTCAAGTGTGTTAAAAATGGATAATTTAATGTTCTCTGCCGATGTTTATGCCGCGGCAAGTTGTCAGTGGAACAATGTCTGTAAACGCCTTTCTACCTACGAGACTTTGTCGTATGATACTCGTTTGCATAGTGGTTACATTTTATAGTTTCCCAGAATCAAATCAAGACAGTAATGTATAATACAATTATAACTGCAGTTCAGTTTTGAAAATTTCGTTCGGAGAAACATATCCAATTTGAGAGTTGTCATCTCTTCGAAGTGAAACAATACTCAGTAAGTTGAGAAGCAGCACTTGACAGGGCTTTATATGCTATTTCCACGCGAGTTATGCATAATTACTTTGGATGCTTACCCATTACTAGTTTAGTCACATATTGCATATAAAAAGTATATTACCATGCATCACGTAATTTGTAACTTTTGGACAATTTAATTCGCTTTTTGGGAAATTGAAGCATCTTTACAAACTGTAATTTTACTACATGACAAACTTCATTAGCCTATAAGTGCCAATCTGCTCTGATCTTTAGAAGATTACCACTAGCAAGATTGCGCTAATGATGGTCTGCATATTATCATATAAAGAGTGTCCCAAAAAGATGTGCACACTGTTTGATCATTAATAATTCTCTTTCTTTCATGTCTTTTACCGAGCCTGAGGTACCATTCTGTAGAGCTAGGTTCAACTTAGATTTACAGTATGTAGCGAATCACCAATCAGTTTTCATTATTGTAGGATTATGGTATGAACTCTCAGCCTACAGCGTCACTGTGGAATGAGCTTTTGATGAAATAATTTCAAAAAATTTGAAATTGTGTGGCAGGGTTTTCAGACCTGATTTCACTACATGACATTTCTTGAGTTTTTTGAGCTTTGTTGATGGCGTATTCACATTTCTGACGAATCTTGAAAAAGCAGTTGTTACCCTAAATCTAAAATAATTTATGTAGAAGCACTATACTGAAGTGCAATTTTCATATTTAGAGTTAGCGACTTTGATTAGCCCACTTCAAGACTTTCTGGCTTGTTTGGCTTTCTTTCTGAGGTAAAATAGCGGCAAAAACCGCTTTCAATGGCTTGAAATCTTCTTCAAACCTACCGTAATCTTACGGTAGCGAAGAGAGATCGATTCGCTCCACAAATCTAATCTAAGTTGAACCTGGCTCTACAGAATGGCACCTCAAGCTCGGCAAAAGACATGAAAGCAAGAGAGTTGTTAACGATCAAACAGTGTGCACATCTTTTTGGGACACCCTGTACATATTATACTTTCTGCAACTGAATTGCGGTGATGCGACAAACTGCATCACAACCGGTTGCGTGTTAGTTGAAAGATCAAAGGCAGGAGGTCGGCAAAACTCAACAATTCAGGATTTCAAGCGGTGAGTTCCTATCGCCCAAGTTTGAAAACAGTGCAATGCCGGTTGCACTGCATGCCTTCCCTGCCGAGAAAATTACTTTCAAATTTACACGCGCAGGCTAATCTTACACGCATCCGGACGAGTTGCAAATTCCTTCTCACCATTGGAGGCTGCCCGCCGCAATGCTATAACCATTGGGTCCTGCAACGATTCAGCGTCATCAGCCTTGCTCCACTCGTCCAATTCTAAAAAGAAGGGCATTGAAAAACGCTCGTTTTCGCCGTTTTCAAGCTATCAAAGGTGCATTTTCGGAATCAAAGTACTGAATAACCCCAGGTAAGCGAAAATTACACTAGGTTGAAATTTGCCGAGCCACTGCCTTTAAGCTGATAATTGGCTTCCATAAGCGCATAGTTAGTGTCATAAATTGACCTATTATTCATTTTTTTTGATCAAAAAACTCGAAACGCTTTGCACACCTTTTCTAAACAAGCTTGAACTTGTTCAACTTTTTCATGCTGCAAATAATCCTGGATCTGATGGACCACAACTACAATCAAATGCTGCATAAGTGCTATTAAAATTGATATACAAGCATGGCAGATCAAGCTTGTATTGGGAACGTGTGCAAAGCAATTTCAAGTTTCTTAGTCGCAGAGTGGATAATAATCAATCCAATGACCGTGCCTGTTATGACAGAACGCGGCAGGGAACACCCTGGATTGGCTGGAATTGGTAGATTTCCATAAATTGAGCTCCGCATTTCCTTTTTGGGCCGCATGGAGGACAGACCAACGCAATACTTTACCTTCAAGACCTGCTTGTAGACCATGTAGAAGTCGAATAAGCGTAAATTTTTTTGACACTCCCTTTGAGGTTGTAAGGGGTTTATCGTAACAGCAAAAGGGGCTTATCATGTAAACGGGGTTATTTATCATCTTTCGTCAACATTTCGAACTTTTCACCGCCCTTTCCCTTACTTTTAAGCAGAATATATAACATCAAATCCCATTTTACCGTATAGCTGCCGTAACCCTTACATGCGATTGCGAGATTTGGCAAGAAAGGCTGCATTTTAGTTTGCGATAATCTTGAAAATATGAAAAAAATGAGCGCGCAATATTTGAAAAAGAGAAAATTGCTTCATTTTACAAGTTGTTGCAAACTTAGTCCAGACCATACTGTTTTGAGCGCTAGAAAAGTCTATAGCGAACACACGATAAAGTTAAAGTTAAAGGCACCCTTCATTAGGATCTGGTCAAGTTTGGTGCTTCAAAACAAAATTTGAGATTTCTTGTGAGTTTCGCATAAACCTTGTCTTGTAGCGGCATTGAAGAGCAAGATTTGGAGTACAAAAAATGTTTGGCTATACAAAACCACCGTTGTGTATCGCCGAACATTTTGTGCCTTACCTTCTACCTTTGTTAAGCCAACACTACATAGCAAATATGCTCAAATTATTTGTAATTTAATATTGGCATTACATATCATGGGGCTACTTCACGGCTTGTAAGATAGAGCTTTTCATTTCCGACTAAATCCGTTTTTTGTGTCTATTTTGATCTGATTGATTATGTATTGGTATTTACACATATTTCTGGAGTAGCGATAGAAAAGGTTTTGAGGAGTTATCGGTAACATCAGGTTAAAATGGCTTGACGATAGAAAGCAAAGTTGAATGCACGTTAATCACCCAATAGACAAGCCGCGCATCCTTTTATGACGCTTGCCTTCCTTAAGAATGTCCGCAAACTTTATAGATGAAGTAATCGTTTGTTTGAAGAAACTTCCAAAGGCTGAAAATATGACACAATACCTAACTGTGAAGCGAATTTTTGGTTTGGGGTACACTTCCGCCTCGACATATATGGTTATTGGCCAGCGCTTTCTTAAGAAGCTTTCATCAAATTTAGGTGGAGCAAAAATGTTAACACTGAACAAAACGGAAATTTTTAGCGCGATACTAACAAGGAAACCGTGTCGAGTCGAAATGGCCTTTCCAAATGGGACCCAGACTGCTTTGAAGAGTATTAAGCGATGATTCCAAATCTGCTTTCCAAATCTGCCAAGCGCCTCTGGACGCCGAGTTATGACCGTTCTTCGGAACGAAAAATGAATGCGGAATTTAGGTAAAATTGATTGTTACAATTTTTCCAGCGCTCAGATAAAGTAATGTTAAGTATTAGCATATTAAATAAAATGTATCATTGCATAAATAGCTTTGATGCTTGACACTGGACCATTTGAGCAAATTTGGGCGATTTTGCTTCAGTTTTGCGTTCAATTTTTTGACCTGAAAAACGAGCATAACTCGGCATTCAGAGGCGCTTGGCAGATTTGGAAAGCAGATTTGGAATCACCGATTAAAGCTCTTCAAAGCAGTATGGGTCTCATCTGGAAAGGCCACTTCGACTCGACACGGTTCCCTTGTAAGTTAAAGACTTGAGCGATGGCTGCTCAAAAATATTGTCAGAGCCTTTTTCATAGATAGTTGTACACTTATAATCTCGATACATAGATTTTGAAAGCGATTCGTAGTGTATGTATGAAAAGAGATGTCAAGCGATGTCTCTAAAGTTACCTTCATTTTACTGGATCAACCAACGCGCCGTTTTTGTAAATTAAGGTTTACTTGTTGCACATAAAGGAACAAGGATGTTCTTAAATGGTTTTTTCTTTGGAGCTCTTAGGAGTATGTAAATGCCGGCACTATTATAGACTTTGAGTCATCTTCTTCCTTTCCTTCTTCCTCTTCAGTCTCTCCTCCTTTTCCAATCTCTGCTCCTTCTCTACCTTGTTCTTGTTCTTGTTCTTGTTCTTGTTCTTCTTTTTCTTTTTCTTCTTCTTCTTCTTCTTCAGTCTCTTCTTCTCTCCCTCCTTCTTCCGGAGCAACTGAGAAAGATTTTTTATATTACAGTGCATAAATTTTCCACACATATCCCGGCCATAATCATAACTTTGACCTACGAGAGGTGGGAGGATCCTGATCACAAAGTCCAGAAAAAGTGTCGCAATTTACATCTGTTCCCCCGATAACTTCTTTGCAGGGCTCAGATCTTTCACATCCGGTACTACTTCTTGAATCTGCCCAGTACAGTGGTTTACCGCTTTTTGGCCTGCGAACCAGTTGTTTATCAAGGTCACAATGAAAGCAAATAACATTTTAAAAGGTGAGTTCGCGCTACAAGATAGGATTGTATTTTGATTTTGGTAAACAAGAGCAAAAGAAGAGCTCCCTAGGATCGTTTTGGAGGCTGATAAAGCAAACTCCTAACCTGTTATCATAGACGCATGCGAGAGCAGCCCATCTCGTTTCGTCACAGAACAAAAATGAGCAGCCAAACTTCAGCGTCTTGTTGTAAATCATCTATAAAATTTGAAAAAGCAGGTTGTTATTTCGCATATACGTTAATTTGTGCGACTTGTTTAATTTAAGTTGCCAGAAGCTCACATTAGCGAAAGGTTCCGTATCAGTATCAGTATACACCACGCCTGAACTTAGAGGTCGCTTTACCGTATTCATCCAGCTCTCGACAGCCCTTGCAAAAAGTTTCTTTTGTTTGGCCACGTTTGGCTTCTTAGCAACCTTATATCTGTGGAAGGGAGATGTATTTCACTATGTTTACATTCGACTCTCGTTGATCACGAACCTAATAAAGTTTTCTCCTTTTCCTATTTTTTTCATGTAGTTGCTGGAATGTTTACAATCGTTCCCAATGGTGCCGCGTGCAAGTTGTTCGTGTGTGCAGTCATACTTCTACAAAAACCAAGAATATGATTCGAGGGTATGATTAGACTGATTAGTGCAGAAGGACTGGTAAAGACAGGAGATCTCTCGAACATTTGAACATAGTTTAAGCATGCCATATCACTCAATTTTATCCTTGTTGGCTTACCAGCTTGAAAAGAGTTTTTGATCCAGGTATGCCTTCAAAAAATGCATTTCTCAGATTGCGTTTGGCAACCTTTGCTCTGAGCTTATTGTGAGAGTCTGTGACAGCATTGATGACAGCTGGAGACATTTGGCAGAAAGTCCATTCTGCTGAAATTGATACTTACAACTCAAGTGTAACCCCACCCTCCTCCTCACCCACCTTTCCCTTTCGGTAGGAACTTCCATGGGTAAAAATTCCAATTTTGAAGCAGTAAATCTAGGCTTATTGCACCTCCTTTTTGAAGAAAAATCAAAGTTATCTGAAACCTTAGATTTAACTCATGATTTTTATTGAGGTGATCATTACCAGCAGCAACAACATCTGGCTAGTTTTTTCGACCCGGTAATGAATCTAAACAACACTTACCTAAAGGACTGACTGGTTTCACAATTGAATGATAAACTTCGATGTCTCAATTCAAAAAAATAATCTTGATTTTTATTTTGCTAAACAAAGAGAAAGTGAAAGCTTTTCGTACCTAAAAATATTTATGTTGATGAATTATGGAAAAATTGAAAAGAGCAACTAGCGTGAATTTTGGAGACAGCACAAGGAATGAATACCTTGCCAATAGGAAGAGCGTTGTTGTTATAAGAATCGAATAGGTTCAATCAAAACAATCGATACTCTTTTCGCTTTTGCAGGCTATTAGTATGCTAAACCGAACAGAATTTAAATGAACACGATCAATCAGAAAAGAACCTGTATGGCGATTTTAGCTCACTATTATTATGCTTTTGATTAAGCTGACTTCTACAAACGTAAATACCCGGTGAACGTGGGCGGAACACAGTCAAGAGGTGCGATTTCTTAGGCTTTCACCAAGTCAAAACTCCAGTCTAGCGCTATGCGAGTCTTCAAAAAGTATCACATAAAGTGCATTGGATTACTATCTGTACGAGGTTACCACTCGCCGAGTTCGGTGGCTTTTGCTGGAAAACGCGAAAAAAGTATTTGTTCTTAACTGCATTTTCAAGGGTTTTTGACCTTCAAAATTGCTCTTTTGAATTGATTCCAAGGTAGCAAGATTGAGCAACCCACGCAACTCTTAAATAAATCTCCTTTCAAAATTTCAGCACTTCTGGAATGTTATAAAACACTTTTTATGTGTTTTTTGGTGTCCATCTGGCATAAAGATCGCTCCACTTCACATACACCCAACGTGGGCCGTGAGACAAAACGAAGATGCTCCCGTAAATATTTCTAAAAGCAAACAGATCACGGTCATCATTTACAAAGTTTTTATCTGAACAAGTTGCATGTTCCTAATAAACCTTATAAATGAAAAATACCAAAACTAAAAACGACATTCTTCAATCTGTCGGGACTAATGAAAAGAAAATTACATATTGATAATATTGCACCCAGCAACAGTGCAAACCGTAAAAGAAAGTCTCTCAACTTTGTTCAAGAAATTGTCAAGTCAATAAGCGAAGTAGGGCTCAAATTGATATTTGATAATGCATTCATGTTTACACATCTACATAATTTAGAGTTACCAAATTTCCTGCAAGGACGAAAATCTAAGTTGGCGCTCATGGAGTACGACTGTAACAAAAGTTTTTTGTTAGTTTGGTACATAAGTCTTGCGCCGAGAAATGTATAAAATTCATTTCCAAAGTGTTCAAGTAACTTTCTCAAGTTTACCATGTCCATTTGTAACCTGTACCAAAAGTTCTATCTCATCATGAATAAAGATTGTAAGTAATAGTAGAAGCTTCCGATAGCATAAGGCACGCCCCATTAGCAAAAGCAAAACTAAAATGGGTGTAAGTAAGTTGAATGCTCTTTTATCTTTGAATCTGGGCATGATAGTTTATGTCAGTAAGTAATGTGTTTGCCAACCAGATTCTGCGGTGGAGACTTTATTTGACCTAACGTTTCGACATCGGCGTCATCATCAGAGGTCTGAAAACGGATTGTAGGCTATTTGACCTGCTCACCATACCTTCAAGCGCCTCTTCTTACTGTGTTAGTCTAGACCTAGTCTGAGTCTCACAGCATGAGACCCTCAAAGCCAGGAAACGAACAAACCTTGACTCCACCAGTTAGCGACAAGCCCGCACATTTGATGGTAACGGACGTCACTGAGTGTCACTCAGTGAGTCAAGGCCTTTTATGTGCATCATTAAGCTCACATAATGATATGAATGGAGCTAAGTCACTACTGATAGACAAACACTCATTTTTGACATTCAGCTCTGGATTTTTGATACTGATCCATGCGGCTTCGAAGAGTTTCCTGGCGCATATCTCGGTTTCACCGAGATATGCGCCAGAAAACTCTTCGAAGCCGCATGGATTGGATCAGTATCAAAAATCCAGAGCTGAATGTCAAAAATGAGTGTTTGTCTATCAGTAGTGACTTAGCTCCATTCATATCATTATGTGAGCTTAATGATGCACATAAAAGGCCTTGACTCACTGAGTGACACTCAGTGACGTCCGTTACCATCAAATGTGCGGGCTTGTCGCTAACTGGTGGAGTCAAGGTTTGTTCGTTTCCTGGCTTTGAGGGTCTCATGCTGTGAGACTCAGACTAGGTCTAGACTAACACAGTGGGAAGAGGCGCTTGAAGGTATGGTGAGCAGGTCAAATAGCCTACAATCCGTTTTCAGACCTCTGATGATGACGCCGATGTCGAAACGTTAGGTCAAATAAAGTCTCCACCGCAGAATCTGGTTGGCAAACACATTACTTACTGACATAAAATGGGTGTATCAGCTACCACATAAAAATCACTTCTTCAGTGTTCCTCTTGATTAGGCTTTATTGTTGCGATGTGGCAATATATATGACTTGAGCATCTTTGAAGTGTAAAATCTTTTCTCTAGTATGTGTTGATATAAAATCCATAAGGGATTCGGAAAGATTATGAATTTCGCAGATATTTGGTGCAAGACTTTCTAATATTCTGATACACTTTTAGCCTTTTTGAGAAGCCACACTTACACTCGAAACCAGTTTGAAGTGCTGTTTTCAATTATGCTATTCATAGCTGCGAAGCCTACTGTGAACTAAATTGTGAGCTTTTTTCTTTACAAAATCATTATCTAACTGTCTATTTATGTATATAATGTTTCCTATTGACACTAAAAACTCAATCGAAGTTATATCGACATCCCACCACCTTTTCGGTAAATTTGCACAGCCCGACTTTCCATATTCAATTGTGTGTCAATAGCGCATGCTAAAATGCTATAAATTGCTTCAGTGTAATGTTCGCAGCTACAGACAGCACAAAATCAGTGTCTCAAGCCGACTCTGAATATATGCGTCGTTTTTCAAAAGGTCAAACTGAGTAAGGTGCCATCCCTTGTAAATAAACATCTCGGCTACTCCAGGTCAACTGCAATAATCGCTTTACTCGTGCAATAGAAATCAACTGTACATGGGCACGACAAAATACAACACATTAAAAATCAACATTAACATCATAAGGCACAAAAATTGAGCAATTCGTTAGATACCATTATGCAAGTAGTTCATTTGATCAGCTTTGATGATGGCTGCAATAGGTTCGTAGATTTCGGGGGTAGCCCGCAAACCCCACATAAAGGAGCCGTGATTGAATCCGCGCAATTTCCTAAAATATTGAACGGCTGAGAATTTTGATCGTAATATAATTAAATGCACGTGTCCTAGGATATCTATAACGCTTACCAGACTTGTTTGATTGAAGAGGGTGGAAGTGCGGGTATCAATCGCTGTTCGATATCCCCAGCAGATACTATCCAATCACAGTCCGAATAGAAAATATAAATGTCCGCATTAACGTTTCCGATATTGTATTCTGGTGGGCATATCTATAACTGTTGTTGCTATGTGTATCCCATATCAATCCCCCCCCCCCTTCCAGATTAAAAACTGACCGATCCGTAACATCGAAGATTTTGTTCCGGGCCGCGATCATAGGACATCAATCGTTTATTACGAACCAATTGTACGAAGTGCCGCATATTTTGCGCTGATGTTCCAGCAGGAGTATGTGATAAGTATACTCCCGTCCTTGACTGAAATACATGGTAACAACTTTGTGTATTGGGGAAATTTTCGGAATAATCCGTAGATGTCACTTCTTTCTATCTTCCTCAAAATACAAATTTTGTGATGAAATTTTTAAGCTAGGACTATCCAACTCGAATCCATTTCTTTCCATCTAGCCCGAAACTTGTAAGGCCATCTCAAGAACAGCACAAGCTCCTAATCTTATATATAAAGCTGAATGTCTGTTTGTATGTATGTCTGTCTGTCTGTCTGTATGTCTGTCTGTCTGTACGTATGTTCCGAATAGAAAATTCCATTTCTGAACCGATCCGGACCAAACTTGGCACACATATACTACGGGCCCCGGCGGGTGTCATAGGCTACTTTTCGTCATCGATCGATATCGATTTTATCGATTTTTATCGATTTTTTTGCTGAGCTCACCTACGGGGCTGGGAGTTGGCACAGGGGGGTAATCGAGCATGGGGATTCCGAATACAATATTGGTTTTCGGGATTATCGATTACTTTTATCGATTTTATCGATTTTTTTGCAAAGTTTGAGCTAGGGGGCTGGGAGTTGGCACAGGGGGGTAATCGAGCATGCTGATCATCCCCAAGGGGGGTGATCAGCATGCTCGATTACACCCCTGTGCCAAATTCCAGCCCCCTAGCTCAAACTTTACAAAAAAATCGATAAAATCGATAAAAGTAATGGATGATCCTGAAAACTAATATTGTGTTCGTAATCAGCATGCTCGATTACCCCCCCTGTGCAAAATCCCAGCCTCGCATGTCAAAATTTACAAAAAATCGATAAAATCAATAAAAGTAATCGATAATTCTGAAAACTAATATTGTATTCGGAATCCCCATGCTCACTTCCCCCCTGTGCCAACTCCTAGCCCTGTAGGTGAACTCTGCAAAAAAATCGATAAAAATCGGTAAAATCGACATCGATCGATAACGAAAAGTGGACTGTGACACCCGCCGGGGACCGAAGTGTATGTGTGCCAAGTTTGGTCCGGATACGGCGGAGCCGGGTAAGCCAGCTAGTCATGTATAAATCAGAGCTCAATTCGAGGTCATAATATTAAATGCAAAATCAAAGCACGTTTTCAACCACAGTAGAGATGGTATAAAAACGTATGAAACAAATTATTCGATAGCAAAGCAAGCTCTATAGGATGATGTTTGAAAAATCGCAAAAAGTTTGATAGAAGGGAAGCGCAGAGGAAATACCTGAAAATCAAATGCCGGAAAATCAAACTTCTGTCGGAAAAAATTCTAAAAACACTCAACTTGCTGAAAAAAGTTACCTATCGTGTCAGCTGCTCAAATGTATCCTCACTGTATTTTTCTTAATTAGAAGCAAAGAAACCGAGATTGGCATGCATTGAGAAAAACGATCCTGGACTGTTCCCACATAATTTTATATCGCAAACCTTTGGAAGCGTAACAATAAATCTTGAGATTTCTGCAGAAGAAATATCATAGAATTAGAAGCCCGAGAAAGGCGACATCCCTATTTTTGAACTATTTTTATTTCTGAATTTTCTATGCAACTCCGAAAAAATACTGCAAGTGTAAGAACGATACTCATGTAGGCGCGAATATACGTATGTGACCAAGTTGGAGGTTCGCAGGATATCTTTTTGGACGGAATTTGTTTTTTGGAAAGTTATAATGAAATTTGTTGGTTTTTCCCGCAAACTTTACGCAGCTGGAACCATCTGCGGTTGTCTGAAAACCATCTTGTGGAGCTTGCCCTGCTCTATCGAATTATTAGTTTCATATATTTTTATATCTTCTTTGCCCTGTATTACTAAAAGATTTATTTTACCAACTAAGTTCGATATTTCATGAATTGAAATCGGTCGACTTTTTTGGCATGTGGTTCTGAAAGTTTTGAATGCAACGATAGAAACTAATTTTAGGTTTCCGCAGTTTGAAAGTTCAAGGTTCAAAAGATTGGAAACATTTGCCTATATTCAAATTATGGCCGATTCACTCACACAATTAAATTGGTCGCTTTTCGGACCATTTATGTAGACAAGAATATCTATACACGTCTGTACGGTAACAGGATTGTCGCAGACAGCTTGTGCTAGTGGACGTGTCGGGGCATAGTCGAAGAATTCTCTATCACCAAGCAAATTAAAAAATCCCTGAAATAAAGGTATAGATGTTGTGGGTTGCATACGGTAACTTGCCTGGGTCATTTCATATGTTTGTTCCCATTGGTGCAGTATTCCACCGACATGGGTCATCGTGTATGCTGGTGCTAGGGCAAAGATTTTTCGAATCTAAAATTACGCTGATGAGTTCTAGATGTGACAAAGCTTTCATGCATACCTTTGTGCCAAATTGAGGATTGATGCTAAGTTGTACAAACATGGTTTGGCATCCTTGCGAATGACAAAAGTAGTACAGCGACTGTTCTCCAGTTCTGCCCAAAACGTAGTCAATCATGGCTGGCAGGTCATATTTAGCCATTTCTTCCCAACTAAAATAAAACGTTCATTTGATTAAAAGTAATTTTTTCGTTACATTCGAGGTCCAGAAAGAGAGTGGCCAGTAAACCACCGTCATTCCACGCCGACTGAGGTGGGCCCAGCGCCCGGCACGAGCTTGTCAAATGACAAGCTGGAAATCGTTTTCGGCAAAAAAAGCAAAGGGGAAATCGTTTTTGCGGGGTCCGGGGCGGAGCCCCGGAAAAAAATTGGTAGTGCACGTTCTCTGCTTATTTTAACATGTTATGTGCCTCAACATGCGAAGACTGGAGTTCGCGCGCGTCAAACCGCGCCGTCGCTAATTGCCGCACGCGCGACGTCGCTCAAACGAGCTATTTGTAACGGCATACATGACTAGTTCTCAATGTACGCGTCATATGACACCAGATTTTGTAGGCGAACGGAGAGAGGCTAGTGGAAACAAAGTATGAAAAATTATGAAGAACTTATGTGAACGGGACGAGTAATAAGCATTTTTTCCAAAGATTTTGCAAAATTGGTAAATGAAGTTGTAAATTCAAATGGCTCGTTTGCAACGCGCAGATGACGATATGGTATGAAACTTGGTACGCACGTGGTACACAAGCCTGTAGGAGCTAACTTAGGAATTTCATTGAAAAATTATGTGACTGAAGGTTGTGGCAAAGTTTTTTCTGAAAATTTCCCGCTAGCAAAGAAATGGAAAAATGGCTCGTTTGCAACGCAGAGGCGACGAAATCGCGCGGGATTCGGTGTGTATATGCGCAGTAGGACTAAGTAACAAAGTATGAAAAATTATGAAAAACTTATGTGAATGAAGAGTTTCCCCAACTTATTTCCAAATTAGCTTGTCATTTGACAAGCTAATGACAAGCTGAGCTTGTCAAAACTCTCAATTCACATAATTTTTTCAAAATTTTTACATAAATCTACTCTACACCTAAACATTAGTATATATTGAAATTTTGGTTTCAAACCTCCTCCTCTCCCCATTGCTAGAGGCAAAAATAGCCTCAGCAGCCCCGTTTCCTAAGGAAAAAAGCGCGCTCCAATCGATAGCGGCGTTTCTGAGTCCTATACGGCATTGCTATAATATTTCGCTGCTTTTCTCGTTTCATTCGCTCATCTTGCCCATTATTCACTCACTATAGTAGATTTTTGTGATTATGAGGTCATTTCAGGTACCGATGGTATTGATAAGGAACAAATCCCTAGCTCTGCTTGCTGTCGATAGGCGAATTGTATCAGAAACTGCTAGAGCTTATGTGAGCTAGACTTGATTATGCGGTAAGGAATTCACTAATAGTTGTGCATTTCTAATGTGTGGCATAACTTTTAATTAGGATGACTCATCACTTTCTTCATCGCTTGTGACCAACAAAGTCGATCTTGTGTCACAACATAGCGATTTGCTTGAACGCACTCGCATAATTAGGAATGGGCGAGTTGGTGGAGTACTATCAAGACGGACGGGAAAGTGGTACGTGCATTACTTTCATCGTGTTTTACTGTTTCTAGATGGTATGGTTATTGCAAATTCCGCAAATTGTTGCCTCAACCGTTTTGCCTTCCTTACCGATTTTCTGCTCTGAATGAGTAGGTAAATGAAATCATGCGTCGAATTTTTCCATTCGAGCCGGTGGGTGATTCTCTTTATCAAGCAGATCAAAAAGCCTAGAGCAGAGAGCAAAGAGCATCAAACGGTTATTCCAAATCCTTTTTTTCGATTCACTTTTTCGGAAATTGGGGGGCTCAGCTGGATGGTCCTAGACAACACATTAACTTCTATATACTTTCTTGAGTCTTGCACCTTTTTGCAACTGTTGATATATCCATACCTTGCTAATCTTTACGGAGGACGTGTGAGCCTACTTATTGATATCAGTTTGACGTCAGTCCGAAATTCTATAATTTCAGTGGAATGTCGGACTAGAGGCTTGGACAAATTGGTTTATCTCGTAGGATCGGCTATAGCTCCTATAATGAATGCACCGTCTTTACTACACCATCAACAACTGCAACAACTGCTATTTCATGTGAGATTTTGGAACATTATTACCCTTCACTTCCTTACAGTGATTTCTCAAGGTGGGTCGTGCCGTGCAAATGTTGCTTTCACGATCACCATATAGAGATATCGCAACCCCATGTTTATTTTTTCTAAGCCAGCGATTGGGATGCTATGGACATTTCCCCTCGTTTTTACAGTTCTTCGTTTACAAGCCGTCCTTACTGCAATCACTTAGCTCTCCAAACTTGGTATGTACAAGTCGTTGCAGATGTCTCACTGAAATCTTGTGTTCAGAAAAATGGTTCAACTACTTCCGACGAGCAAGCAAACAATGTCAGTTTGGCTCTGTCAAGGTCAACCCTTTAAAAATCTTACCGTTCACTATTTTTGGCAGATTCTGATCTCACCATATGCGAAATGAAGGATAGAAAGTACCGTTTTTGCTTCTTTAGTAAAATCTAGTACGCGAATTTAGCTCACTCAGGCTGGTTGGATCTGTATCGAGAAATGTCCAAGGAGTATTTCCCCTTCAGAACTGATAGAAATGATCACCATCCTTGTTCTTTTATTTCAATTTTCGGCCTACAACCTTACATGGGAATGTATCATCGAAAGCTGTGGACGGAGGTGATCCATTTTTTTAGTCTGAAGGTGGTGTGCTAAGCTCTTCATATCTGAATGTTGGCTTTGGACATCCATGGAACCTTTGACTATGAAGATTATGTAGTCAAAAACCGGTGAAAGTCTCAAAACAACCATTCTCTCGCGTGGATCAGGGGATTTAGCCAAAGAGCTCTATCGACGATTCCAGATATTCGCACTTTCTAGTTTTTGCCATATAGGAATGATTTGCCGTTTTTTCTCTTTAGCATTGTTGAGCTTAGCTGCCCTACCAAAACATTCGGGCAGCTTTGGCTAGGTTCATACTGATACTGATCCGTAAGTTCCGGAATAGTTCCAGCACAGCGCACATTTTGGGCGCTGTGTTGGAACTGTTCCGGAACTTAAACATCAGTATGAACCCAGCCTTTGAGCGTTGCCGCCGAACCTTTCTGCCATTTACGGCATGAAATTTTTTGTACGAGGTAAACTTCCACTCGTTCAGGGATCCCAGTATTGGTGCTATATGTGATTTCTACGATCTGCCATCGTTCTACCACTTAGATAATGAAACTGCTCACGAACGTTGGTTTTAGATGGTTCTAGATTAGGTATAGAATTTCTATAGCCCTGCGTATAAATCGTTTTATAACTTGTGCAGTCAATTCAAGGTCTCTCTTTTTCATTTGCTCCCTGTTCCCTGTTTTTTGAACACCAGCTTCCTCATATTCCCTAAATATTGATGGGATACTGTCTCATACTCCTCTTGTAGAGTCTTGTTACTGAGATTTTATCAATTGCTAAATTCATGCCCATGCTCCAATTGTTGACACTGTTGTTTTATTGCGGGAAATCCTCCGTTCCGAATGAAAAGTCACTATAAACGAGTACACATCATTATATTCGTTGAGACCGCTTCATGACTAATTAAGAGCATCAAGGGAGGATAAATGCTCATTCAGGGGATTTATAAGGCAAAAAAAAGAGAATAGACTAGTGCATTAACACTCGGTATGAGGGGCAGTAAAAAGATTTAGGAGATGAATAGCTAAAGTTTCCTTTGCTTTTTCTTGCTATCGTGATGAGATTAAAATCATGCCGTTAGTTTTCTTTTAGAGAGGAAGTTTGCTTTCTGCACAGTTCTACCAATCAAATGCATTTGATTTATGAATAATTTCTGTTTTTGAACTTCCAAAAACAAACCCCTGCTGACAGCTAGGCTAATACCAGTTTGTTATGCACTCTCTCAGAGTAGTTCATTGAGTAAAGATTTGACATTGAACAAGAAGGACCTTTACTATCGAAAACCAAAGATGAGTTCGTTGTCTAGGAAACGAGCATTTGAAGAAGTTGTCTTTCGACAGAAACTGGAGGATAGGTGGAATGGCCGTCCCTTCTAGGGTGAGCAAAGTTACAACCAAAATGTCACTGAATACAAATGCTTATGAGCTTTTTACTTCAACTTTGAATGTCAGGGCATATTGTAGAATCCACAACAAATTTGCGTTGTTTCCTTTCTTGCTACTCTTCTCGATACCACTCCGTCCAATGTTGCTTACCAACTTAAACCCAAAATAAGTGAATGGAAAGTGGATGGCGAGGTATCTCGAGATGATTTTTCCCTCACTTCGAATGTATGGAGAATCCAGGTGCTACAAATCGCTGTAGAAATCAATTGCAATAAAGAGCGCATTGGGCGGCTGCTCATTGGCAAGGTTCGTGATTTGTGGATTCATCGATGATCCCACATTTCCTGATGTGTTGCTTGTAGGGTGATCGCCGAATAACAGAGATTGGAAAGCGTGTCAATGATCATATGCACAGTTTGTACGCACGACAGTTATTCGTGCGCATCATTGTCAAACACAATGGGAAAGTTGTTAAATTTTTGGATTGATGAGTATCTATGTATATAAGTTGATGCACAAACTTTTATGGGACAGCAATGTCCTTTGCTGCACGTTTTACCCATTTACCCCATACGTTGGTCTTACTTCTAGCTATCCAATTTTTGCCCTTTCGAGT
The DNA here is from genome assembly GCA_958299035.1 of Cylicocyclus nassatus. Lineage (NCBI taxonomy): Eukaryota > Metazoa > Nematoda > Chromadorea > Rhabditida > Strongylidae > Cylicocyclus > Cylicocyclus nassatus. Next base: position 69,681,323 of record CATQJL010000112.1, read on the forward strand.
TGCTTTGCGAAAGTTCCAGGAATGATAAATGCGAGCAACTTGCTACTGTAACTTGGAAAAGCAAGTTGCTACAGTAATTGCAAAATAATTTGAGTTTCTCTTTTTTTTTTACTCGTGGAAATCCTGTACAAAGCGCTTGATGTGGTGTCCATAATGGGTGGGGTCAGTCTACATCTTCACCTGCGGAAGCTATACCGCTAGAAGATTACGACACAGCACCTACAGTAGAGGCATCCATGGATTTCTAATGTGATCTTATTTGCTTTTTTGTTGTTTTGAACGAATTGTTTTTGTTTTTCTCATCAATAAAAGTTGTTCTTTGGGTAAAGTGTTCACTGCGCAATCACTGGGATCAGTTTTTGGGGCAAAGGGGAATTCGTACAAAAATTTTGGGTCAAAGCGGAATTCGTTTTCGAAAACCCCTTTTGACTTTTGACAAGCTCGTGCCGGGCCCTGGGTGGGCCTTAGTTAACCTATGGCGCCACAGATCAGTATCAGTCAACTACGATCGTTCTATAGACATGCGCGCTTTCAACAAAATAATTTCGCTATTTCTAAAAAGTCGGTCAAATGGATGAAACTGTAGCTAGTCAACTGGCACCTACTTGGTTCGAGACCAGCCAGCGGCAACATTTTTGTTACGTGAAGCGGCCATGTTTGATATCGGCCATCAAAGGGAAATCCGTAATAACCGCGTCAAGGGGTTTCGCACGAAGAGATAAAACAAAAGCAACAAAATTACAATAATTCACCATGAAATCTTAACAAAAAATGCGATTTCTAGACTATATAGAGAGAATATAATCTCATTAGAGGTAATTTTTCAGTAACTGAAGTATTTTGCGCAAGAAAGAATAGATAAAAAATTATTTTCTGCCCTTATGGATGTGGTCGAGTGCTCAACGAATTCGCTTCAATGCAGCCCAGTGGCGGTCCCAGGATTTCGGACCGGTGGGGGGGGGGAGGCGACAAAATTTTTTTTCAAATGAAGGTGCGTGGTGTCTGCCACGCACTCCGAAAAATTTTTTGGGATGCTTCTCAAAATTTTTGCGGCTCCCCAATCCTTAAAATCTGGAAAAGGGGGCGTAGGTCAGCCACGCCCCCAAAAAAAGTTTTTCATGAGGCTAATTTGAATTTTTAAAAAACTTGACAAATTATTTTAATTATTTACAAATATAAACAAATCGTTTGCACATTTTTATAACCCATATAGGTAAGTTTCAAAAATTTCGCGATCCCCCCCCCCCCGCCCCCCCCCCTCGATCCGCCATTGGTGCAGCTCTCTCCCCGAGAGTATGTAGTATCCCGCACAATCGTCCGTAGTATGACATCACCTTGCGTCCCCTCTAATTACGGGGTTTTCCTCTAACTTCCGCATTTATACACTATCTACGGCAGTTTAACTTACGACCCATCCTTATCTTACGGTAGCGCGGCAAAGTCGCCGGGCAGTTAACCAACTTAACACTTCAAGTGGGCTTTTTAGGGGGAGAGGGGACAGCCAACATGAACGATAGGCTGTGCCAGCCACATGCGTTGCATAGATCGAATCTTTCGCAATTCTACATATACGATATGACATATTGAATATTTGAAAAAATGGAGGGAGCTTAATAGACCTTATTTCTTGCAGTTCCTCCCCTTGTCCAAACCAACGAAAAGCTTATATCTTCAGAAAGTACAAGTTTGTGTACAACTTGCTGACAACCGCAGTATACGGTATGATTTACAGCTGTCGTTTCTAAGGCATAGGAAGGTGAGCGGCCGTAATCTTATATATAAAGCTGAATGTCTGTTTGTATGTCTGTCTGTATGTCTGTATGTCTGTATGTCTGTACGTATGTTCCGAATAGAAAATTCCATTTCTGAACCGATCGGGACCAAACTTGGCACACATACACTACGGGCCCCGGCGGGTGTCATAGGCTACTTTTCGTCATCGATCGATGTCGATTTTATCGATTTTTTGCAAAATTTGCAAAATTCGATAACGAAAAGTGGACTGTGACACCCGCCGGGGCCCGAAGGATATGTGTGCCAAGTTTGGTCCGGATCGGTTAAGAAATGGAATTTTCTATTCGGAACATACGGCGGAGCCGGGTAAGCCAGCTAGTTTGAACTGAAGAGTGTGAGATTAGGATTTCAGGGCAGTTCACCTGGTCTGACGGGGGTTTATTACGGACCAGTATGTGAAACACTGTTATCAATACAGGAGGAACGAACATTTTACGCTTCGCTTTAACGGCTTCTTTGGGTTGCTGGGAAATTTTTGATAATTTTCGAAGGCAACAGAAATGCATTGGGTCTTGTTTGTGCAATTATTCTCTATCACAAACAGGGTCAAGCGTGTTGATGCAATCCAGGACCCTCATTTACGACCCCCCCCCCCCTTGAAGGTACCCATCCGTACGATCCCCCACCCCCCCTTCCCCTTTCCAACCACCCTCCTCCATTTATCCCCCTTACCTCCCCTACCCACATTCCTCGCGGTAACCTGCATAAACGAATGTCAATCTCAAGAAGCACCTGCGTGAGAACTTCAGTGGGACTTTGGAAGCAGAATTTCTAGGCCAATGGGTGCGTGTGTGCTACAGATGCGTCCAGCATCTGTAGCACACATACACACCTTCAATAATGTTTGAGAATCTGCAAGTTTTTTTTTGAATTTTCAGGCATATTTCAGACCAGCAAATGCGATTGCCGTAGGCGACACAAATTTTTGCACGGAGAAAAAGATGACATTCTTGAACTACAAAGGATGTTTTTGACTAAGAAGCTTACTTCCTACCTCTTCCACAGTTTTTCCCGCGAAAAAAACCGTTTGAGCGCCGTCCAGAACGACGTCAAAAACGTGCATGAGCACGATAGTTTGAAAATTCGTAACTAAGGCCAGGAAAAGATTGAGAGGCTGCAAGGCACAGGTTCTGTAGTATAGTGCCCAGACTATCCATAAAAAAAGTTTCAACTTTTGAGGATCAGTAAGCTCGAAAAAGTTTAGATGCGACTCTCGCAAATTTAGATGCGATCCTAAAAAGCAAAAACTGGGATTTTTGAGCTTAAAATTTTGTAACTTACCAGAGAAGTTATAAAACAGCCTGCAATTTTTATGAGGGAAAGTAGGAGGATGGCGTCATATTACAGCAGAATTGCAGCCAACAAGCTTCAATAGCTCCGAAGAAATTTAGATGCGACCCAGATACGACCCCCCTTTCCTGATTTTCTGCTACCATACATAAAATTATAAGAAAATCCACAGTTGGCAAAATAACACCAAATTTTGCATTGGTGTAGCAGAGCATCTCCAAAGTGCAGATAAATCATATGGGCCCGTGAAAAACACTACAAAAAGATTTAGAAATTTATGATGGTCACAGCTGGTAAAGATACTCGCTTTTGTCGAGTGTGTGAGATTTCAGGAGGGCTTCAGAAGCAAGATTTCCAGGGCAATCGGTACATTTAGCATTTTTATCAAGTCTACACCCTACAAAAGTGTTTTGAGCTCTTGTAAATGTTTTTTTTGAATTTCTACAGATTTTTTATCTTTTTTATTCTGATTTTAACTTTCTTATAGATTTATTGTAAAGAACATAACTAATTATCTGCTTTTTGACTCCCTTTTAAGCTTAGGGTATTTTAGCCTAACTGCCTTCTCTTACGACCCCCCCCCCCCACCTTAGGTACCCTCTTTACGACCCGCCATTGCGACAGTCGCATCACAAGCTTGACCCTGATCACAAAGCCAAAGAATGCATGTTGAGAAAATTGAAGGAATTTACGAGTTGACACCTTTCGGTATGATTTCAAATTTTACTCTTCCAAAAGATACCGCTTACAGAATCTAGCGGTTTTTATATACCTCATATATAAAGCTGCTCTCTATAATAAAGCGCAAGAGATGACTCATGCTGTAACATTACCCCCCCCCCCCCTCGCAGGCGAGCTGCGGACGTAAACAAGTCCGTCGTTATGTGCCGGTGCAGATGCACCGAGTTGTGGCTCATAAGGTATAGGCCGTCCGCGCAGGGCGCGGAGAGTGCGCAAGGTGCGTAATGCGCGTCACTCCTCTTTACTCGTGCACTCTCGCAGCGTTTTCTCTGCGCTTCTTCCAGTTCGTGAACTGCCTCGATGTACGCAACAGCGTCGCTCTCCGCGCGCAGCGCGGACAGCCTATAGCGGTGCCTGTTAGATAATGTTGATCAAAAATAATCAGCAAAGTGCACTTGCTAGAAAAGGTAAATGCTGTGAACAGAGAGGTTATTTGATCCTGTTTTCGTTATGCATTAAATAACGCTATAGCGAGGAGCAGCCCGGATAGCTCTTGCTAGCATGGTTTTGGGCTTTGGAGAACATCAGTTCAAATATAAAAACATATTATATAAGGTACAAGTCAGGTAAGTCAGTAGTCAGTATAAGTCATAGTTAACTGAAGGAAAGCAAGATGGAGGTCCCCCAATCCAGTGCTAGAAGTATGAATAATATTGGAAGGTTTGAATGCGACATAACTGAGATGTTACGGAAGCACAGAGGAAGTTACGAGAGGGGAGAAGGAGGGGGGGGGAAGTGGCGGAAAAGCTTGGTTGGAGATTTGCACTTAACTCTAGCAAAGGCAAAGATATGCGTATGTTTCCAAACATAGCAGAAAGAGGTTTGTGGTCCTGCAGGAGAAGCTCGATAGTGGGTTTTGGGATATAGTTGCAAGGCAGACGAAAACTAACAAAATATAGCGTAAACATTTTGATATCGCTAAATTTAGGGACATTTAGACAATTAAACATTTTTAGTAAAAGGAATAAGTGTCAGATTTTTCCCTTAGAAGCTCAGAGGTGCCAAAGACGTTTCTGCACGGCTTTTCGATTTTTCGAGGGGGCATAAGCAAGAAGAAGAATAGCGGAGAATCGGATTGGAAAGTGGAGATCATTCTCGCTGGATATGCATGTTTTTGACAAAAATAAATTTGAAATTCTCAAGGTATGACTACAACTTTGGCACAATTTTGAAGAAAAAAGAAACTAGTAAAATGTGGATGTAAAGGACTTTTTTAAAAAGAAAACAAAAGACACTTAAGCTAATAAGCTTTCTAGCAAGGGGGGAGTGCGAGGAGGGGCTGCAGCGCAGTCTGACAGAAGGACTTTCCATTCTTTCCAAGAAAGAATCCAGATGACCTTTCAAAAACTGGCATACTATTATTCCATACCAATTGCACTATCTCAGCAGAATTGGCTATTTGAACCCAGCAAGATAATGATTTTCCTTGCAAGTAGTTGTAAATCTTCGATATGAAAAGCTTTGAGGAGCTAAGAAAAGCTCTGCTGTATATTTCATTCACATCAACATGCAACCCTACAAAAATTTCACTTACTTCCCATACTATTAGCCAAATGTTTTAAGACACCCAATTTTTGACTAACAATAAGAAGAGGCACTGTGCCAAACTTTTGCACACACCCACTTCACACACGGTCTTATATGTAAAGCTGAATGTCTGTTTGTCTGTATGTTTGTCTGTCTGTATGTCTTCTGTGTGTACGTATGTTCCAAATAGAAAATTCCATTTCTGAACCGATCCGGACCAAACTTTGCACACATACACTTCGGGGACGCGGGTGTCATAGGCTACTTTTCATCATCGATCGATATCGATTTTGTCGATTTTTATCGATTTTTTCGCAGAGCTCACCTACGGGGCTGGGAGTTGGCACAGTGGGGTAATCGAGCATGCTGATTACGAATACAATATTAGTTTCAAAATTATCCGTTACTTTTATCGATTTTATCGATTTTTGCAAAATTTGAGCTACGGGGCAGAGAGTTGGCACAGGAGGGTAACTGAGCATGCTTACGAAAATATTATTGATAGGCCGTGCGGAGCCGGATTTACCAGCTAGTTCATCATAAGACAGTCGGTGAATAATCAGAATCTTTACATACCTGAACTGCCAAAACTCGGGCGACAAGCAGCTGAGTCGAACGTGCTCTTTAGAGTAGACGTTACCTCGAAAATTACCCATCCATACATCAAAGCCTTGATCAGCAAAGAAGAAGCCTTAGAAAGGATGTTGCGAAATGTACTTTGATAGGCTCTATCACCCAAATCAATTTACCAGCAGACTGATGAGGAAAATTCAGCACCCAGTGTGCGCTTGAGCAAAGCAAACCATGTTGGAGAAAAATCACTGGTCGTCTCCCTTCTAAGCACCCTGTACCTGGAAATGGTTGACATTGCTTATCTTTCAAGCTTATACCGCAGTAATTTTGATATCTGAAAAAATTGTATTGATCTTAAGCTAAAATATCAGAATGATGATACCTTCAAACTACGTACTTCTCCCATAAGGTATCCGATGCATAGTCACTATGTAGCCATCAGCAGTAACAGCTTTGTGCACTTCTACTGGATATCCCCAATATCGGATTATTTCTGGCTAAAATTCGAAACATGAGAGTCAATTCATAAAAAATCGTCCCATTGAATTATTTTTTTGTGGTGTACACTATCCAAATTCGACTCGACGGATGAGTGCGAATTAGTGATTATTTACAGAAGCGAACAACAAAACTGGACAAATTACTACACAAAGAGGATAGAAGCCATATTGTCAAGTTGAGCGTAAAGGGCAATTGTACAACTTCATTTAGGTCGATAGCAGCAAATTTTATAAACGATTAGAAATTTGTATTCTAAATAGATCTTTATGAATGCACAGCAAGTTTGTGATGCTAAATTTCTTCATTGACCTATCGAAGCGATCAAATGGAAAAAAATGAAATTGATTTCAAGGAAACATTCTACAACAGAATTGGGTTTTTGAAGACTTACGTATGTGTACTAGAGCACGATAACACATATGAAATAGCAGTCTAACCTTTTATAGAATTCATCAACAACATAAAAAGTTACAATAGCTAGTAAAACACTAGGTTGGTACAAAATTTCTGTCGCCATTTTAAAAATTCATAACTTCTGATTTTCACAATCAATTCCTGCTTTCGCTTTTTTGGAAAGAGTAAACCATGTTCTTTGCAAAAGTATTTTAGCTGCTTCGTAGTGAGCATAAATTGCAATTTCCCATAAAAGCAAGCAGATTTTAGAAAATAAGAAATCACGATTTTTTGAAATTTTTTGGTGCGACAGAACATTCATGCCAACCTAATAAAACGGTTATTTTGAATGTCTGCGGTAGAATTTACTCAACATCCAATTTCGCCTGCAAGGGACTTGGCAAAATTCCATACTTCTTAACTAATGACAGTGCTTCTGCACCTAACAATGTTTGTGTAAGAACTAAAAGCTCAAAAAAGGAGCCGTCAACAAAATTGTGGTAGCGATTTTCGGCTTATTACTAGGTACTGGTTATCGTAACCTAGGGATGAGTTAGAATTTCAGAATTTAACGCACAATAGTAAAGGCAGAAGGAGATTTATCTCAGAAACTGCTAGTAGAAATTTGAGCACATCATATCGACTATCATAAATACACTCACCACTGTCATCATTTCTTCCGGATGGGTTGTCATTGCCTCTGAAAAAAAGTTGAATGAAATTCTTGTTTGTTTTGGGGTAAGTTAGTTTCAAGTGCAATCATGGATCAGCTCACAACCCCAAACGCGGTTAGTATCAACTTCACGGAACGCTTACCCATGCGTGGATTAACCCATATTTGGCGATGATCTCCGATCATCAATGCGATTACGAACAAGAACTACCATATAACCACTTAATTTTTAGAAACTCTAAAGTATTCTGTATTGATGATTTTGCGGACGCCCTGTTCATTTGTCAGATCAGATTTGAGTTATTAAGTCAAAATGATTTATGTTCTTTTCGCTTTTATATTGTTGTCACTCTTGATAATTGTTTGTTTTGGTGTTGGCTATCCAGATTTTGCGGGCACATCAAACCGGGCCATTTTCACAATAGTGCGATTTTTGATCAGCTATTGACCTTGAATTCGAACGCGAAAACAAAATGAGAAAATATAAAATGGACAGATTACAGTATATTGTGAAAACCCAGTGTGATTCGAACTTAAACCTAATAAAATTATTTTCAAACTTTGGATCCATCTTATAAAACCCTGATCAAGATGATTAGTTTTTCTAGAATGAAATACTCTTTTTTCGTTTTACTTCCAGATCAGCGGAAAATATAACACATTTTAACTCATATATTTTATAAATAGGCAAAGAGTAGAATATAAGAAACGGATAACTTCCTGACAAATATCGTCAACCATAGGCGTCTCAAAAATTTTGGATAAAATGCTTGACTATTTTTTCCGAGTTAACCTCACAAAATAAAGTGAGCAAAAAGTAACGTTTGGTGGACTACTTACAACTTTGGGAATCTGCTTCAGAAGGCATAAGGCTAATGACGACTATACGCTAGAGCCAATATTTCAAAAAAATTTTACAGTTTTTTCTTTAACAATTTTTTAGAGCGCAAAAACGCGGAAATGCTCAGATACCATTGTACGGGTTATAACTCAAAATGATGGAATTGTTTGAAATTGTTTGAAAAATTCTCGGTTTCGTTTGTCCAGTATTTCTCAAATAAGTGCATCAAAAGTCGTTGCGACATATTGTACCGAAAGTTATTGAAAAATCAGCGTAGCACAAACAAACAGCAGCATGGCAACTTTTGGTCTACAATGTCTGAATTGACATTTTTCGAACAAATTGATTCAAAAAATATCAAAAAATAAACAATTGTTTTTCTGAGTACAGTCAAGTACAATAGAGCAAAAACATTAATGAAATGCCTTTTTTGTACACAAAAGGTTGCGTTTTATGATTTTTTAAAATTCTTTTTTATTGAGATGATACCACAGGTAGGGTTTAGAAAAATTTTAGCACTAAGTTTACTACAACAACGAAAATGTCCCAATCTTCACTGAATGAGAAAAACCACTTAATTCATGGAATCTTTGGCATACGATTTCTTGTAGTCCATTTGTCAATATGAGTCTCCACCGCAGAATCTGATTAGCAAACACAGTACTTACTGACACATCCTATTATGCCCAGATTCAAAGATAAAAGAGCATTCAACTTAATACGAGTGAGTCTATTTCCGGGATAACATGTAGGCTTCGATTAGCGATATCAATGGGATGTATGGTGTTCCGCTGATTCTCACATGATCATTGGAACGGATAGTTAACGAGATTGTCAATAAAACAGTGTTAGCGTGATGTCGAATAATGTTCAAGCGAATACTCAAGCAATGTCTTTTTCAGGGGCCACATTGACTTTGTGGGCCGTTCTGTGATGGGGTACTCATAAGATTTCATTTCCGGTTACGCTAAAGGGAGCTATTTATCACTGTAGGCGGGTGCCAAGTGCTTTTAGGCTTGAACAATGGCCATTCGCGCTGAAAGGACAAGCTCATCTCATTGGTTGTAAGAGTGCCTACTGTACCAAACAATTTAAAATTGGCAATTTTGGGTCAATATGATCAGGGATCGGCACTGGTGGCTTATAAGCAAAATGGATATCGTTTTTGGGACAAAAAGCAAAGGGGACATCGTTTTTGTGGCCAAAAAAACACAACTTAGGTTACGTTTTCGTTCTTTAGTCGGCGTTTCGTTGAGGGTTTTTACGTTTATGGTTCATGGTCAAAGGGGGACTTCGTAAGATTTAGGGAAAGTTAAGTCCGTTTTTTGTATTTTCGGAAAGCCACCTCGTGCGGAGCCCTGAATATGATGCCTCGCACTAAACGTCCTGAGTAATAAGTAATAATCAGTAGCTTTTATTTAGAATTATTTGCGAATTTCGTTGACGACAACATCTATGTTACATTCTTATGACATCTCTACACTTTAAATGGAAATGCTGGTTGGTTATGATGCGAATTGGTTGAATGATTTATTTATGATAAGGGGACAACAAAGACCGAAGTAGATAAAAACAAATTCATGCCAGCAATAAAAATTGAACCCAACATTTTTGTAAAGTAAAGACGAGAAAGACTTTTTGTCTCATTTTTCAGTATTACATGCACGATTCGTTTTCCTTTCAAGATCAGGCTCAAAAAATTTTCTTCTAGTAATCAGAGCTCACAGTAATCTGAAAGGCATTGCTTACCTAAGAACCCAACAAAACCTTAGAAGTCATTTTTTGAATTTTTTTCTGATTTCGATATAGAACATAGTCGGATATAATATAATAGTAACTCGTTGCTTAAGTTTTTATTCCAAAATTTTCCATTATTTGGCCAGATCCAAACTTTCGACTTACCTGTGTATATGAGCAAAAATAGAAATAATAGAATATGTTGCAGAGGTGCTGATGAGATCATTTGAATGGATGAAAAATCCAAGGCGGCTCAAGGTGGTCGGAATTCTTCCTTCTTCTGTTTAGCTCTCGTTTCTCTGAAAATCACATATTAGGCTTCTAGGTGCATTCATTTTGGAGACAAATTTGAAGCGATTTAATTGGACACATTTTTGAACGACGAGATTAAGAAAAAAAGAGAGGCAGCTAGCTTTGTGTGGTAGTGGAACGATCAGAAAAGCCAGGAAAAAAATGGAGGGATCAAAGCCGCAGAAGAAACTTCCAGTTTTCTTGTTGTTTCGGAAAAGACACTGACCGTCTGAAAAAGCCCAAACGGCTAGCTATGTAAATGTGGAAATAATGGATCGGGATAACTTCGTAGATATGAATGCGAGCCCGCTGGCGATGTTCTCGCAACATATAAACAAGAATACGGCAACCCGATTCGGCGGAACCAGTGGTGCATAGCGCACTCGCTTTCCGTCAAGTTAAGCACTAAATTGGTGAAGCGGGATGAGGGGGGGGATTGGAAGCATATGGTCACTTCAAGAAAACTTGTAGGTTTTGAAACTGGCAGAAATTGTGGAAAAATTTTTAGTTTTGAAAGATTTTGGTTTGATTGCTGAATCTGGAAGGAAAAAGTGTAAAAAAAATTCAGAAACTTTTGGGCGGGGTTCTCGAGTTTTCGAGATTTTCACAGCGAATAAGTTTTGACGCCAGAATAATGAAAAGGTTGAGTTTTGATAGCGCAAATATGCTAACTTTTAACAATCCCTAGCCATTATCTTTTCCTTCACCCCTTCCCTATAATTCGCACACCTTTATAGTAAGAAGCATTCAGGCATTGACCATAATAGGTGAATTTATACAGTAAAACCAAAAGATTTTTTTTCTCATGAAATGGACACCTCCCCCTCCTCAGACCCCATGCATATTGATATGCATATTTTAGCATGAAGTATTCAAAGTGTTAGCTTGATACATAAGTCCTGCATCAAAAGATGCAGAAAAATCGTTTTGCGAATAGACAAATAATTTTGAAACAAATGAATTACTTTTGGTCCTTAATCAAACGCCGTATCTTATCATAAATAATAAGTGGTTTTGGACTTGAAATCAGAAAACTGAGCAAAACAATTAAAAGAATATGTCAAAAAATCCAGAAAATTTAGAATGAAAATTTAGTAGACGTCGTAATAATCTTAGCAAACAAAATTCAAAGAAAACCACTTTGTAAGTGCTTATCTTTATCACATTGTATCATTGCGATATGGAAAGGCAAAATGTTGTCTTCCTACGCACGGCTTTTTTGCGCAAAAACAAATTTTGGCGCCAGTAAAAAACTGCTTGCACATGTCATGTTACGCATGTCACTGTGCCTTGGATATTATATTTTGACATAGATTTGGGGAAGCCGGTTATTCCCAAAAGAACAGTAAACATATCCCAAATATCTGTGGTACTGCTAGAGCTGGCTGTCAATTTTGAGAAAATTTGTCTTGCCAAAACATAAATGCATCACGGGAAATCGTGATGCTTTTTGATGAGAAGATTCTTCTAGTTTCGCTGAGATGAACGTTTCTCCAACCAATAGATTTTGAATTAGTTGCGCTATGAATTCAAGAAGTGGGTGAAATATGAAATACTGATGGAAATGGATAAATTGTAATCCCGATATAACTGATTGTTTATTGCTTGATTGTCCGGATTTTACATAATATGAAGAAAAACATAAGAAATAAAAAAGAAAGTTGACCGTATAGTTTTTACACTGCAACAATATCCTAAGGCTATAAAAATTTTTAGAACTTGCATTTACAGTTGATCACAATTTCGGAAAATCCATATAAATTTATAGAAATATAACGAAATTTTGAACTTTGCCGTAATGCAAAAGTTGCAACAATTCGTCAAGACCGATTACCCATGTTTGCTGGAATTTTGCAATGGAAAGGACCAAGAGGACCAAGATAAGGTGACGAAGAGAAGTATGAATATCCAAATCTTAGCCGCAAGCGTCGCCGGCTATAAAAGCCACAATAGATGCATGAAGCGAGCGTAAACTCGTTTTTGCAAATTTTAGAGAGGACATAAGCGCATTTCTAAGTCTTCCGAACAAGAAACAATTGAAGAGCGCAATGTTTGCATGAAACCAGCAGATTTAGGCTGTCTTTGAGCAATGAACTTGTCGTTTCATTAAATGTCTTTGTTTGATATTTTTTAACATATGTCGCAAAACAAGACTCTGAGCGATTAGAAGTGCAAAAATGAAAAGAAGGACGTCATCGATTTTCTACTACGGAAACTAATTCGTTGTAACAAAATGGGAAGAGTATGCTTGTTTCTTACACGAGAAGCTGAGTCTAAGAATTTACGGGCTCAACGGATCAGACCGTGGTCAGAAGCAGGGTGGATATTGCTTCTGAACTTGTGCTTAGCAAAAAACGAGTTTTTTCGGCTTTGTGAGGTTTTGTAAACATCGGTGAGCGTTTGACGCGGATCATCCACCTGAACATGCTGTTCTATTTTTCAAAGCCGTATATGATTGCGAGAAAGAGACAAAGATGAAAGATGATGAGTTCGTACATAGATCGTTCATTATCACTAATGAAGTTCAGCAAAACTGAGAGACGATGTTGAAAATTTGATTATTATACTGAAGTAGGCGAAGCTTTTGTCTTCAAATAAGAATTCTCAGCGTTCGAAAACATAATAACCAGCGTATAATAACATCTAAATAACATCTTATTTTGCTCCTCTGAAGACAATTATTTATCCAATATCCAAAACTGCGAGATTTCTTGGGTGCATGATGTATACTGTTTCGTCATGCCATTGGGTAACTCTGACTTATATTGCTATGACGGATCAGGGCTCGGCACAGGTAGTTGTAAGCAAGATAATATAGTTTTTGAAACAAAAAGCACAGGGGGTATCGTTTTTGAGGCAGAAAAGGCATAAAAATTGTGAAGGTTTTTTAGTTGACGTTTCGCTTTTTGGGGGTTTTTAATTTTATGTTCTAGGGTCTAAGAGACCGTAAAAATTCGCGAAAGTAAGAGGGCCTTCTTTTTTTTTCAATTTCCAAAGCCATCTCATGCCGAACCTTGAACGGACTCCAGACTTCCGTGTGCTAATACCGTGACATGGTGGTCCTATAAATTCCGTTTTGAGGGGGAGGGGAGGGGAGGGGGGGGGGGAGGAGAGGAGGAAGAGGAGAGAAAGTTTTTGCGATTGATGGTGCTTGGCTAAGGCACCACTCCAAGGTTTTTTTTCAATGTTAGATGGGATGTACAACAAAAGATTCCAAAGCTTTTCTTCAACTTTTCAAAAAAAAAAGGTCTTGCTCAAAACTTTATCAAGTGCTCAACTGCCAAGTACCTGTCCAAAATTGCCCATGCTAATCCGGAACTAAAAAATCTGAATTCATTTTTTTATTGAGGTGTAGGGCTGAAGGCTATAGGTCTAGATTGCGCCCATCAACCTTAGTTCACCTTTTGTTTGTGATAGTGTTATATTAGGGTACCTCATAATTTTTTCACCGTTTTTACCCTGATCACTTTAGCATTTCTCGAGAATGAGGCATCAGAAAAGGTACAAATACATGACCGTACTTCTGTTTGTCTCAGCTTTATGATCATGTGCTTGGGAGAAGCTCAGGGTGTCTCAAGACGAGTTTGCCATTTTACGCCATTCATTTTTTCTTTATTTCTAGCCTTGAAAAAAATACGAAAATGCAGAATTAATTGATCCACGTGTCAAGCGTTTGCTAACATAATGAGGAATTTTTGAGATTTTTTAGGGAGGTGATATGATTTTTGACGGCAAAGTTTGTTTTCTACAGATTTTAGCTTAAAACTTCACGTGGAACACTATTTAGCGGACTATTCATAAGCAAACTGCAGAGTTTGCTTTGCTCTTTCTGATTACTCGAGCCACAGCTCTTTCTGATTACTCGAGCTACATCAATTGAAGAGAAGACACAAAAACGACGGTTGTAGTAAAAACAGTAAAAGAATCATGAGACACCTTAATAGAAGAATAATGTGGAATGCAGAGGTTAAAGTAGGAAATGGCTACAATCTATTAAAAGCTTCAAAAACACAATACTCGTAAAGGATGAGTTACTACTCAGAAAAGTTCCACTTGTCATAAACACAAAAAAATTGTTTTCAATGTCATGGTATATCCCCGTCGTCACCTATCAAAAAACTTCACATACTTTGTAAAAACTTACAGTACACCACCCTATATGGTGCCAAAAAAAATTCAAGCAAGACACCGCTGCATTCGATCAGGCATTATATGCACTTCAGTTCTGTATATGTTGAGTGTCTTTATCAAGAGCACACAATGGATACTGTAAGTGGTTTCTGCGAATCGTGTGTGTCCAAATATATCATAGCGAAATTTGTCGCATGTTTCCGCTGTCTATATTTGGGATAGTGAGAGTTTCGTAAAGGTTTGCGATCCTTTACGAGTGTTCTGAAGTGTGAGCAAATACTAAGTGGTCATTGGTCATCGCATGGTGGTAGCAAAGTTTGGCTAACGGTTTTTTTGAAAACTATTTCTATTCTCGGGAATTTTGCGTAAAAAGGACTCAGGCGAAGGCGAATACATAAAGAACAGATTGTAGCTACCGAAAATTTTGCACTCTTTATATCTTTCAGAAAAAAACGGTAGAAATGCGAAGAAATGAAGCAAGTGTTTTTACACAACATAAAATCCTTTTTTATGCAGCAGATTTGGGCAAGAGCGAATCGGTCGTAGAAGCATAGAGCTTGAACATTATCTAATCATTCCGACATATATAGATCAGACAAAATCTTTCTATACTCATATCTGGTACAAAAATATTTTTGTAACCATCTAAAGCGACAAAAGTTCTTTTTGAAAAAAAAAAAGCTTTTAAGGATGGATAGCAAATGCTGTAGGAATTTTAGTTATTAACGCTTTTTGACCATACCAATGTTTGTTTGCTTTATAATTCGTTAACCTTGAATTTAGTTAAGGTTCGTCATATTACCTTGTATCCAAGCAGTGGCGTACCCAGGATTTCCGCTCGGGACGGGGGAGGTCGACAATAAATTTCTGACAAAGGGGCATGGTGGCTTCACTCACGCACTCCTAAAAAATTTTTGGTATGCTTTCCAAAACTTGAATTTAAAAGGCCCCGAAAAAAAATTAATAAGGCTGATATAATATAAATTTTTCAAAATCTAAGTTATTTTGATCATAAACAAGTCACATGCACATTTTTACAACTCATGTAAGCACTTTCAAAAATTTCGCGACCCCATTCTTGGGGGAAAGGGGTCGTCCTCTCCCCTCGGTATGCCACTGTATCTAATGGTAAGTGCCTCCTCGACGTTCTTGCAAGGATGTACTGGATTATTGTAGGTGCACGAAGTTCTTTAGCCAAGGTACTTTAGCATCCCTTCTTTTAGTGATCCACAAATTTTCATATCAAGATGACCCTCAGAGATCTTGCATGGGAAATTTTTTAGTTTAAAACAGGTAAATTTACCTCAAATCGAGATCCCCTAAGACTAGTCGCGCTTAGTTTTCAAACAATCATTTCAAATGAAAACTTCCAAACCTTGAATTCGCTTTGTAGTGCAGTTTACACGACCTATAGAAGCGTATTTTACCTCGAAAAAAGAATTAATTGCACATTATTTTTTTTTTGAATTTAGGTGTGAACATTCTGTAAGCTACACATAATAACCGAACATATCTGCAAAATCTTATTTGGCTCTAACCCTCTAGGCAAAATTTGACCTCAGTAACCTACGGGTATCTAGGATTTTTTAATGGTCGACTAATGCCCCCTCAAGGAAAGGGGTTACTACTACTACGGAAACTTTTCGATCATATTTCGATTTATCGTTCCACTAGCTCGAAGTGAGAAGTTTGCTGCGATATAAAGGTATCCCATGATAGCCCCCTGCTATGCCCAAAATTCAATTCCAGTTTGACCGCTTATCTGGTGTCGTTTTTCCAAGCCGTTAAACATGAAGCATTGCCCATCCTCAACACATAATTTCTTCAAAGTAAAGAACGAATATGTCGGTTCGTACGTTCCAGCACATTTTTTATACACGAATAGTGACTCATTGTCAGTGTTGGTCATACCAAACATCGCCTGCTACATACCTCCTCTACACAACCTTAACTCATCCTAAAATTACCTTGCCTTTATTTTGTAGCTTAGGTGATAACTTACCAGGCTCCCCACCTGTCAAGGACGTAGGACAGTTTTTCTCAAGCGCTGCCCTTTTTCTTCGGTTCCCCTTTCGAGCCCTTCAGTTTCTCAAAACATATAAGAAATGTGTAACTATTGTTGTGGTTAACTCGCTAATAATAAGAGTCGAGGGGTTCATGACAATATCTGCAACTGACCAGATACTGAAAAAAAGCTGTTTCTATTTGTTTATTTATTTATTTATTTAAAATACACCAAAGGTGTGTCAAAACCAAGGATAAGACAATTACGCAAACTGAACAATATGCATTTTGAGTAAGTAGATGAGAGACAGGTGGTATTCTCCCTCCGGAGTGCAGGTCGTTCTCCTTTTGATGACGAGTAGTCCTCTCCGATTTCCCTTTCCCTTATCCGGACGCGAGAGAGGTTGAAAGTACCAGGGCTAGCTGACCACTTAACCTGAGCGGACGAATCCGCCAGGGACCCTGAGCGAGCGAGAAGGGGGAACCTCAGGGAAAAGGGGTTCGCCAACTACGACTTCCTCAAACGGCGTTTCAGACGAAGAGACTGCCAACCTGTCTATATGACCTATCAAAACAAGCAAACGACACAGGATTTTGACATCACTGTTGCAACATTAATTCAGCTGACAAAAAAGTGACTACAAATTTTCCTTAAAATCAAACATCTGCAATCCTCAGAGTCAGCAAAACATCTAAAAGCAAGTTGCTTTCGGAATTGATGAGAGTCTTTGCAAAAAGTCAGATCTCTTAGTAATAGGCTGAACCATCTTGCGCTAGTACATACAAGTGGTTGAAAGGTGTATAAAGACTTTGCTTCCCAACTTTCGATAGCACAAACTGGAACTACGCACACGATTCCCACAGGGACTAAAAATCTAATAGCGACTAGGCCTCAACTTGTATCAAGGCGGAGGATGCGAAAGTAAAAGACTAAGTTATTGCATGTCCGCCTAGATATTTGAACTATGCATTTTTAATACGGTTAGTAGTCTTATAATGGAGCAGAGACTGAGGGTAGTTGGGTGATAAATAGCAGCGATAGTAGACAATTCTGGTGAACGTTTTTTGCACTTTTTCTAGTGTTTCAATGTGCTTTTCAAAAATGAGCTTCAATGTGCTTTTCAAAAATGAGCTCCAAGCTGAAGGTGCATGTTCCAACTGTGGTTATACATAAGTTTTATAAAGCTTGATCACAAGATTCGGATCATTACCGTACGTACTTCTCAATATGAGTAAAGGAACAGAGAGGGCTTTCTTAGTGACCGAGTAGTAATGAAGGGAAAAATTGAGTTGATCATCAACGATGACGCCTAGATCTCTGATGCTGCTGCAATTCTCCAAACTGATCCCCTCGTAGATACAAGAGTAACGTGGAATGTTGCCTAAGTGGAGGACCTTGATTTGGCGGGATTGACAGCGAGACTCCAAGTTTTGGACTAGAGCATCATCCTTTCTATTGAAGAAAAAACTGCCTGATAAGCTTCTTCCTTTTCTCTGTCATCGTAGCAAAAACAGATCCTTATAACATCTGCAAACATTTGGATTTTAATGCCCAATGGGTTTTTAAAAACGATGGCAGATCAGCGGTTTGAGTAAGGGAGAGGATTGGCGAGAGTGTGCCTGAGGAACTCCACTTCGCAGAGAAATCTTTTTGAGAAAATTCCCACTCGTACAGTTATGCCTCTATCATGCAGATCAGGGGAGAGCCATGCATGTAATTGTCTTAAATTCCGTATTTTCCAGTTCCGAATGCAGCATAGTCGAACGTGTCTAACGCCTTAGACAAATCGAAAATATGATATCAACTGATTTGTTATGGTTTAATGAGCTGATTCAATCAAATAGTGTACCTGCTAGCAGGGATGTTGTGGAACCACCAGGGACAAAGCCATTGTGAACGGATGGAAAAACCTTGTTCTTATCTAGCCACTCAGAGAGGCACTCTAGTATTCGCTCAAAACTTTCCTTGAGGTCGCGGTAATTATGCGATGAAAGTTTGTTATAGCATTATCAGGTTACGAACAAACAATAGTATTTAGCCAATTTTTCAGACAAATCATGGATCGAGGGACTCCAAGGAGAAGAATTTCCTCTTCGCAACGTTATTTTGAATTAGGAAAAGTAAAGTTAAAAATTCGTAGAACAAACAAATCGAAATAGTAAATAGAACAATTGACAAATTCTCAACTGCAGCGTAAATCACATCCGTAACAGCCTGGATTGATACTCAAAGCGTGGGTAATAATGCTATGATTCCTCTTTCATTTTTCCTTTCTTCCTTTGTTTTTTTTTTCTGTTTACTCGTTTGCTAGATAACTATTTTTGTTCCTATTCTCTGTAGTAAATCATGTATACTAGCAATTTCATACCTTTCCCGGAAACAATAGACAAACCAGTAATGATGAGTGATGACTGGTAGCTGATAAGTGATAAAATGCGGCACCTTTTTGGTACAACTCTACCAAAGCAGCTTCATCAAGTCTCTATGAAGATCACCCCTTTCCAAATCGATGTCTTGTATAGCGCTTTATTTCGTATCTTCTTCCTTTTAGGCAGCTGCGAGGTCTGGAAGACTACCGACTTCAATGGGCCGACGGCACCTTGTACGGTATCTTTATGCCTTTTTACCTTGCCAGTTTTCGTCACGTAGGTGGGCAGCCATTTTCTATCCATTTGAATTCAGCCTAAGCAGATCGGCTGACGCGCCATGGCCGCATGCTTCCAGTACAGCCTCTTTTGTTTTGTGTACGACTCGCGAAAATAATTGTTTATCAAAAAAATAAGGCATGCATTACATTACTCTTATGCAAATTCTCAAAACATCAAGCTTATTTTAGAAATTGCCTTAACTTCAGCTTGTGTTCTATGGGACAACTTACTGGGTTTCTCATCTGTCCAGCGTAGGCCAGCTTTCGCGTCTCACGCTTTGTCGCTTGTTCCTTCCTCCCCCGCTTTTTTTATAAACACATTATTTTCTCAGAACATGTAGAAACACTGTTAACCGTTACGAGAGTAGGTCACGACAACATCTCAAAGATACTAGAACAAAGCTTTTTCCACTAGCCCTATCTCACAGTGAAAGGCATAAATGGTCCGACAAGCTACATCCCATAGTTTCTAATGGTTTTAAGCTCCTACTCTTCATGAATTAACACCTATTTCAGAACACGTTTTTAAGGCTTTGGAAGCACGCTGAACAAGAAGACCACCTCTTTCATATACTTGAGAAATTGTTTTGCGCAGATGGTAGCCTCTAGGACAACGTAGGGATAGGATAAACGCATAGCTGGTCAAGATGAAAGGTCTCACGGGATATGCTGAAGCGAGTGTTATGAAATTTTAAGTCCCGAATGTATCGCATTATAATCAGACCGCGCAACAGAGTAAAAGTTCGGTGTAACAGAAGTAAGAATGCTGCCAACGTTAGCCTTCACAGGCTAAACTAGATCTCAAACGATACATATAGAGTTCAGACTCTCCATGAAAAAGATGAGAGAGGCTACTCCTATGGCAGGACATACGCGCGAAAGAGAAAGTCACACCAGGTTTACCACACTAAATGTCCCAGGAAAGGAATGAGAAGAAGAAGGATTTAAGACATTAAAAGAAAGCTGAAAGAACTTGGGATAGACGAAATTATAGCATAAGAACAGAAATGGTTGAGTATAACGGAGGCAAAGCTAGTATGAGATTGGCGATGCAAGGTTGCATAAAACGAGTCTATTAAATACTCTCAGAAGAACCATTCATAAACCTATTAATAATTTCGTTCATGGACAGCGATCTTCATAAAATTTACATAAAACCATTTCTGAGTGTTATATAAGTATTATGCGTATTCTCTTAGTCTTATGGACTTATGCATTGGTCGAAAAATCTTTGCAACTGTTAAAACAGCTTCCTTATGCGGAAGAAGCAAATTGTAAATTTGAGCTTTGGAAGGCAGTTTTTATTAACACCAAAGAAATCCCGTCTGAACGCACCCAGGAAGGTCATACACACTGTTTGGATTCCTTTTTTCTATCTTTTCCAGTATTTATTTATCATCCAAACTCGATGCTTTAGTTTTTCATATGGTACACCAGCACTGAGTTCTACTTGAGGTAATTCTGCATAAGAGTTTAGATTGAGACTGAGTGGTCTGGCTTCTCTTGCGCGCAGCTCCTAAATGGACTTATTTGTAGTTCAAGATAATTCGATGACATTTATAGGAGACAAAGAATACCCTACTTTTACGAGTACAAGACGCACCACTTCCTTTTTTTGCAAGCAAACGTTCGACGGCACCACTGTGCCTTGCAAAGTTTTCGCTCTTCCACATAATTCTTTTAGGCAAGGAGAGGCACGGTTGAGTGTTCTGCGGCCTCGAAATTTCATGATGTGTTCAGGCTAACCGAGTTTAGAAAAGGTGCGTCTTTATAAAATTAGGATAGTTATTCTTAGGCCGAAAAGGATCCATCACTGTTGTATGTATATTCTAATTAACGCAACATTCTTTATTTGGAGAACTTCCGACGAAAGCGAAGCGACATGCTTGATGCAATGTTGGGTCAAATTAGTAGAAACACTGTCTGCCAAAAAATCATGTCTTTTTCGGATGCAAGAAGGCAAAAGAGGGTTGTGTTGCCCTTAGTTATGAAAGGATGTTTACCCCTCTACTACAGATGGGAACATCATTTTTTGATAAAATTTCCATGAACAAGCGAATAATGACTAAGTTATAGTCATCATGCGAATTTCAGAGTTGAAAGGAAATATGTACACGAGGATTACCTTTAATACGCAGAAATAGGCTGCAGGCTCAAATTCGAGATAAAACTTGTGCGCAATTAGATGAGGTTGACTGAGAACAACAGCCAAGTCGTCAATACCAAAAATACATGAGTATCGAAACATCATACCTGGAATTTACATCATTGGCGATAATTTTCCCAATGATCTAATCAAATGCAGCTACTGTAATATGAGTGCGGTTACAACCGCTTCAAAAGCGAAAAATGTAATCAATTTGTTATAATTTCTACATCTGATTCTGCAATTCTCACCTCTGCACCATTTCTTTCCCCATACTTGGTATCTCGCGATATAATAATTCATCAGAGCTTCGTGGGGACCTGCACTCTCATATCTTGCCACATAACTTCTGTGAGTTAAGTTGTAACCAGCAGTAAAATTGATCCATTCGTTTCCATCTGTGCCTCCCGGTACAGGAAATTCTTCAATTATTTATAATTTTTAGTGTTACGGATGCCATAGTAAACAACACACACTTTTAGTGTTGCCAGTGATTGTTGCCCAAAAGGATTCGTCTGGCACTTGAGTTCCGTTTAGAAAGCTCAGAAGTGTGGGAGCTTTGCCTGCCTGTTATATCGTCCATCACATAAGAGAAACCGATAAGTAATTCACATTTGACTTCAACTTAGTTATTTGTGCGAAATCAATTGTTAAGTACGACGTGCTTGCCGTGATGGCGGCGTTGCAGCGTAGTGCCCTAATTCAATTTAGAAACTTGAAAAGTAATTGGCCAAGATCAACGCAGAGGGTATTTATTGTAGGTTGGCTCAAACAAAGGCGGCATGGCTTCCAAACCTTCTAGCTCCAACGACAGCTTTCATGGAAATTAGTTGACAATATTTCTCAGGGACTAAAAAAGTAAATTAAACTCTTATAATAATTCTTGGTGGTTGAGTATGACCTCAAGGTTTGAAAAGTTGCAAGTAGTCATTTCTCAATGTTGATAAATGTTTCCATTTCCCCTGTTTACACGACAATGAGTTTTGATGCGAGATTGCATCTGCACAAGAAGATTTTGGGAATGAATGTACATGCAGTAAAAATAAGGAATGGTTCTTTAGCTGTAAACTTTCACTACTAATCTCCGCCCAAATAAAGAATGAATTTATTGCTATGAAGAATTGTTGTGATAATTTGAATTATCACTTACAAACAAATCAAGACCATAACCGCAACCCATCCGCCAAGGCCAGAACTTCCAGAAAAACTTTAGGAGCAAGTACATTTCCTTCATCACAAGATCCAACAATTTTGCGAAGGTATTTTGAAAAAAAGTGCCCGAAAATCATGATTTATTTTCAACTCTTCTCCAAATTCACTAGACTGGGAAAAAATAACAGTAAAAATTATAGTACCACAGCGTAGAGTCGCGTTGCGTAGAATGTAATGCATCTTAAGCTAAACATGATTCAACGCCCAGTCACTATTTGTCTTTTAAAGCGATCAGAAACCCAAACTATCTCTATGCGAGGGTTGTGTCTAGAATGAGCACATATTAAACAATTATAGGCGCAACGAACTTGGCCGTCCCAATTACCAGTGTGCAAGAGCTTTAGTCTTCAGAAGTATCTCCTTGAAGGCAGCGTACACCCAAAATTTCACCTTCGATGTTTTTGTCATTCTGGGCCTTTCCGTGCCGCTGATTACAGTTTATGTAATTAAAAAAAATCCTCCAAAAGTCCAAAAAAACCCAATTTCCGGGGACCCTCTCTTCAGGGGCGGACGAGTTTCGAACTGCTCGTCTCCGTCGGCATGCCAGCAGCTGCAACAGCATGACAGCGTGCAGTTGCAACTGCAACTGCTGCATATGCTGTCGTGGTTCGTCGCCCGAAGGAGGCGCACGCAAAAAGCAACTGCACTGTTGCAATTGCAGTTGCAGATGCAGCAGGATTGCAACAGCAACTGCAGGGCAACTGAAGCTTACGCTGTCGGGATTCGTCTGGAGGAGGCGAAGTGAAAGAAAAGGGGCGGAGTGAAAAATTGAGGGGGGTTTTCTCCGCTCAGAAGCAACATTGGGAGACCGGACCAACGCAATTGGTCTTCTTCTGGGCCCAGTATATACACGGTATAGAAAGATTTAGGAAATTCGGTAAGTAGATTTTGGGTGTACGCTGCCTTTAATAGAAAAATTGCGTCAAAATTTTTTCACAAGTACACGTTCTTTTACATAGCAAGAACGCGCTAGAAATTGAGTGACCTGGTCTACCTATTACTTCTATTTGGTAAGGTCGTATTCAGTAAGGTAGGCCAATAGGATACTCTCTTTGAAGCCGCTTATCTTATTCTGCATACGCGAAAATCTGACATAGCGAGCCTTGCCTACATTCACTTTAGAGTTATGCGCAAGTGACTTCTTCTGCTTATTGAAATTTATTTCAAACTTTAACTAGCTCGGGGAAAAAACTTCGGAAAGTCAATGCCGTTATCCCTTTTCTGCACAAATGTGAAGCCATCACCAAAGCGAATGAGAGCTGATAGCTGATAGTCTCACTGAGTTTCTGTGTTTTCGTGCAGGAACCCATTCCGCTCTCCATATTCTGATCGGGTGTCGTTCTTGTGCAATCCAATAAGATTTTTCAATTCGTAAATAAGAAGCCCACTCAAGCAACGTACTGATTGAGTCATCGCCAGGACACCAATTTTGAGCAAATAAATCGATTGGAAATAGCGCGCACGTGCATTTGCTGTTGTGTTTTTTGAAAGGATACTTTAGGCAATTACTGCCCTCGTGTCAGTGTAAGAATGAAGCAAACTCATTTCTGCAGTTCTGACCTCATTCTCTCGGTAGGATTTTTTTGAGCATTCGTTAAAATATGCTAAGCAACTTTACCTCTACTATTCTGTCAATGGTTTTTCGCGGAATAGCACCACTCATTGAAGACCTGATCAAGGGTAGAGGAGACTCCTTCATCTGTTAAGCGAATATGATTTAGTATGTCTTTAGCAACAACGGTACAGCAAAAACGATAAACAATCTTTTACGATAACTGACCTTTTTTCCTTTCAAAAGATATTTTGGGTGCTTTTCAAAATCGATGTTCACAGTTTCATTCAATCTCTTAAAGATCTCCACCATTTCAAAGTTTGTTTTTAAAGGAACATCAACTCCAGAAAGCTGCTGAAATTGTAAGTGAATTTAATATAGATCTAATTGTCATTGTCAATCACAAAACTTGGTAATACATCCACTTCGTTTTGCTTTTTGATAATATCTCCACACATGCCCAAACTGTGTTGATAATTTCAAATGAGGCCCAGCCTATGGGCGGACGCTCCTACAACAATTGGATATTATTGACCATTTGCAGAGGATATAACTACAATATCACGATTATATAATCTGTGCACTTACCTACCACTTTTCTGGAACAATAAAAGGTGGCATATTACACTTAGTTGCCGCGAACTCAAATTATGGATTCGACCATTCATATGCAATCGTACGAGCAAAAATTATGAGGTTTTCTCTTCTGAGGCTTGTGCTTCTTGCAGTGAAGCCAAAAATAACAATGCATTTCTACTAACTTCTCGAGAGCTGAGCATGTCTGTACAAAAATGTAGCGTCATTAATTTTTGAGTTCCATAGGGAGTTTTTGCAAAAAGTTTAGAAATCAAACTTTTCCTTTGTTCGCTATAAGTCTTACACCAAAATAGTTCATATCGCAATAACTCATCTTATGTATAAAGCTGAATGTCTGTTTGTCTGTATGTCTGTATGTCTGTATGTCTGTATGTCTGTATGTCTGTAGGTATGTTCCGAATAGAAAATTCCATTTCTGAACCGATCCGGACCAAACTTGGCCATACATACACATCGGGCCCCGGCGGGTGTCATAGGCTACTCTTCGTCATCGATCGATATCGATTTTATCGATTTTTATCGATTTTTTTGCAGAGTGCACCTACGGGGCTGGGAGTTGGCACAGGGGGGTAGTCGAGCATAGGGATTCCGAATATTAGTTTTCAGGATTATCGATTACTTTTATCGATATCGATTTTTTTGCAAAGTTTGAGCTACGGGGCTGGGATTTGGCACAGGGGGTAACCAAGCATGCTGATTACGAGTTCGATATTAGTTTGGCGCTATTCGGCTGTCCGGGCTTCAAAATTTTTTGCGGTAGAGCTTGCTCAAACTTGTATAAGGGTTATCTTAAGGGCCGGGCATACTTCAAGCAATGCCAGATCGCGACGCGATTTGGCAATATTCCAGGTGTCCATAACTCATTGTAAGCACATTATAAATGTACAGAGGATAGGGCATTTCATCAGTTTACGTAAGTTATACACACTATGCATGTGCAGTTTGCTAATGTTGGATCCGAAGACTTCTGGCGGATTGAAATCGAGTCGCGACTGAAATCGCGGGAAGTATGCTCGGCCCTTTACATGCTGATTACAAATATCACACTTTCTGCGCAGAACGCCTCCCCGTGTGGTTACGATAGGTGTACGGTAGGAAGTCAAAATCATGAATTCGGCTGGAGTTTGGTACAGAGAACCTTATTCGACATGCTAAGTACGAATTTCATACTCTCTCTGCATATTGGGACCTTTTCATAGAGTTATGGTGGTTATAGGATGAGGTCGAAAACATAGATTTGCTTTAATCTTCGTCTAGGGTGGTCATTTAGCGCGCTGAACATGAATACCATGCTGATTTCGCAGGATATTGCATTTTCTTGGGTTACAGTGGGTGTAGATGGGTCGAAGTTCCAGATTTGCTTAAAACCTTACCTGTAAAGGTTCACAAGTACCTGCTTATGAATATGATGCTTGCTCGCTGTCATAACGTATTAGTGAAGTTATGGTGAGTTGCAGGGTTTGAATGGACATTTTTTCGCCTTCGGGCCAATTTAGACCCCAGGTATTCTAGAGGGGGAAACGGTGGATTTGCATGGCGGTCTCCAGCGCCATCCTGATAACCTTTCCCAACGCGTAACGCACGCGGCAAATCTCCCTCCTCCTGTTTTTGCTTAGCAAAAGCCGCCAAAGGGTGTATCGCGCGCGGCAGTGGCCCTATAAGGAAACTGATAACCTGTCCCAACGCGTAACGTACGCGGCAAATCCCCCTTCCCCTGTTTTTGCTTAGGCAAAAGCCGCCGAAGGATGTCTCGGGCGCGGCAGTGATCCTATAAGGGAAAGCATTACGGTCTTGGGAAACTTTTATACCACACGAATTGCCTTTATCGTGGGGATTGAGCACGATATTCTTAGAACAGCACTTTAGGTAATTTTCGCCAAGCTTTCAGGCAGGTTCATAATTTCTACCCGCTGCCACGCGAAATGACTACGATATTCGTCATCAGCGGCTTAAATAATCCCCATGTACCGACTTTGAGCAAGATCCATCACAAAAACATTTTGGGGCCGGACAGCCGAATAGCGCCATCAGTTTTCAGAATTATCCTTACTTTCACCGGTTTTATAGCTTTTTTTGCAACGTTTGAGCTACGGGGCTGGGGGTTGTTAAGGGAGGTAGGTGGGCATGCTAATTACTAACACAGCGGGAATAGGGGATTACATGTAGAAGTGGGTACAATGAAAGGTTTTACACGGATAGGGATAAGACCTTAATCATAGCTTTGACAGGGCCGGGCGGAGCCGGGTAAGCCAGCTAGTAATCGTATATTTTCGATAGTTTTGAGCAACCATTGGATAGAGTAAGGTAAGCTTGACAAGAAGCATTTGAACAGTTTTAACACGTCGAGCTTTCGGATTTAGGAACTGGAACTCAGTCCAAAAGATCAAGAAAAGAATGATTGCATAAAAGTTCGAGAGGAAGTTTTCATCCTGACAATACAGTGGCACATTGATTCAATTGATTAGGTGGCTGGAAGGAGGGCCTTGCGACCCAATCAAGGCCAGGTGATGATCAGAGGGTACGCACGCGAGAGAGACGCAGACTGCGTCGTGGGCGCAAGAGGCTTCATTTAGGTCATAAAACCTCGCCTTCCAGCCTTCAAGCCACTTGAATCAGAGGTTGTCTCTGCATAGTAAGTGTATACCACAGGCTCTTCGAAGTACTAATCTTAAAAGTTAGAAATCTAGCACTGAGTATATCAATAGCATCAGGGGCGTACTCAGGATTTCGACTCGGGGGGGGGGGGAAGCCCGACAAAAAATTTTTTCTAATGAAGGTGCGTGGCGTCAGCCACGCACTCCGAAAAATTTTTTGGGATGTTTCCCAAAATTTTTCGCAACCACGCCCCGAAAAAAAATTTTTACAAGGCTAATTTGAATTTTTTAAAATTTTTAAAAATTTTAATAATTTACAAGTAAAAACAATTCCTCTGCAAATTTCTACAACGCATTTAAGTAACTTTCAAAAATTTCGCGATCCATTCTTGGGGGGGGATGGGTCCCCCCCCCCCCTCAATACTTCACTGAATAGCATATGTCAACTTCAACATTTAATATCCATTTCATGCCTTAGGCGGGGAAAGGGGGGCTATCTATCAGAAGTTCTTATCCTAGTGTCAATCTCAGAATTCTTCTTTTCCATGTGCCGCAAGTATCTGCTGTTGTTTTGAACATGCTGTGTATGAGTACACTTTTTGAAGCACGGCACTGAGAAGTGTGAACTCTACACGCAGAACAAAATTTGCTACTCTCTTTTGGGGTGCCTTGATGCTCAACAAATTTTTCACCGTTATTAGTAGCATAATCGAAAATCGTAATCAGCCTTCAAAGGCAGCGATCCGACAAAAGGATGGGTACCAGGTTTATGTGGCGATGTTAAAGTAGACCCCCCTACCGAAGCGCTGACTGAAACTCGGAGCAAAAAAAGGGGTCTACCAAGCTTGATATATGCTCCGAAAGTGGCCCGGATCTACGGTAGGCCGCCCACACAAAGATATCGAACTGCAAGGCCAGAGCCCGCATAGCCGACACAGTCGTGAGCGCAGAGTCTCGCAACGACTCTGCGTCTCTACCTTGCATGCATCTCGTACTCGAGCCTACCATAAAATTCGGGCCACTTGGGGCGCGATTTGTAGGCTTTGTAGCACCCTTTCGCGCTGCAAAGTTCTGTCATCGCTTAGTTAGGGGTCTACTATTACATTATACCAGAGCAGGTACCCCCAGTCTGGTGGGACGCTGCCTTTGAGTTCCTCTTCTTTTAGGCTTGTAAATAAATGGTCTTGGAGAGTTTCGATGTGGACAAATCAGGAGGTATGATCGGCTCGAATTTTTCGTGAAGCGCCGATGCAATGTACTTCAAAACAATATCAGCATATGGGGCGATGTTAATTATGGCATCCAGTTGTGTATCTGCCTCCCTTTTTTTACCGCCGGCATGCTGTAATATGAGATTGTGGAACGCGGCGTGCGCGGCATACCTCTTAACGCGCGGCTTTTCGATGTTACTATGCAACAGTCGTCGATGTAGCGAAAGTATATCAGTGGGTTTCTGCTAGCGCCGTCTTCCATGTTACTCGTGAAACAGGTTGCTTACATGGAGCCAGTCGCCGACCGATGTCAGTTCTCTTATTTGTAGTATAGTCTGGTATATTCCCGAGTATTCAATTTGCGACCCAGATACCCAAGCAATGACGAACTTTTGCTATGTGTTTTTTCAAATAGTGCTTATAGAGACTCTTCGTTAGATGCATTTGTCTACAATAAGCTGATAAGACAGAAACTCGGTGCTACCATGAGGTATGCTGCTATGCCGTTGGTATAGCAGACTTTGTAAGGTAACCAGCATCGACGCATGAGATATGTTTAGAATCAACCAATAGTTGCAGTACATCAACCTGATAAAGGAAAACCCTCAGAAACACTGCTTTCTTCACTTTTTCTGAATGCACGTTATGAAAGCAGATGATTCGGTAAGCATCTCAAAGATAATCTTTCGAGATTCTAACCAAAAACTTTCTAGGTTTTCTTAAGCTAGATTCGTTGTTTTGCTCACCCATAAGAAATCTTTCAAAGAAGCGATGTGTTCTTTCTTGTAAAAACAATCGTCCAGCGAATATGCACATTTCAGAAAATTGCTGAAGACTCACCAGTATTTGAACATTATCAAAGCATTTGCCAAACTGGTTCATGAGATACTTGAAGGTACGATTAGCTGAACCGCTTACAGCTATGCAGTAATCGTTGTGTGAACGGTAGAAAGCACTAAGCATGAACATCACCTAAAAAGTCTGTTGAACAAAGCATTGTACTTATTGCCATAGCACGCATACTTGTACGAAATTTTGATAGACTATCGCACCGTAAGCGATGGGATACTGCAGCTCCTCTATTGTAGTGTTCTTCTTATCAAAACCAAAAAGTTCTTTTATAGCGACACATCTGCAAAAAAGTCGCTTTCTTATAAACCAATAAAACTTATTATATCCTCAAAAAAGTGAATCTTTCAGCGCGGTAGATTCCTGAAACACTTTGCATGCGCAAATCTTCAAAGATGGACTTTCTGTCACATCTGCATTCAGGCCTTGCTTTTTGGGTTCAAAATCGAATATCACTACTACTAATGTGTTTTTTTTTCACTGCAACAACTAATTATTAACGGAAATTAACCGAAAGATGGCTACCTTCTAAGGCAATAGCTGATTTTCCGAATGTTAGATTACGCCAGCTGAATTTGAGATGCAGCTTGTAAACGGTGAGCTTGATGCACTTCTTTTTTCCTTCAAAAAGACACATCTATCATCTCGTTTGTTTCTCTAGAACATTTTCTTTGGTTTCCAGTGTCTCAAGCTCATTGTTTCTTCAACCAAAGTCTTGCATGTTCGTTTGAATGTTCTATATTAAGTTTGCACATAAGTGAAGCCAACATTTTACATGACTTCTGTCTCTTAAAATCTGGCGCTCATTCTCATATTATTTTGTGAAATAATCTAAATGCAGCCATTTGTCAAATTTCTCCATCGCATGTAAGAACTATTGCATGTGTACATTACTGCTCACATTTTTTGAAAAAAGACGCGAATTGAAAGTAGACTCACACGAGGTCGCGTGTAAAGGGCGACGGTCGCTTAAGTTAGGGAAGGTCGCATGAGTTATGTGGCGGTCGCCTGATTCATGTGACATTACGGTCGCGTGGTCATATCTCACTTTAGAGTGGACAAATTCTGAACTCAAGAGCACCGTTCAACTCAGCTTGACGCGGAGCGTATTCTAATACATTGGATGGGAGTACGATAGGCATACGGTAGAAAGTCTATTGCTTGAAGTTCCTCATTGATGGCTTATTCGATGTGCTTGTTATAGAAATAATATTTAATTGTAGTGGTGGTAGACTGTTAAGTTACGGTTAACTGTACGATGAAGACAAATTCGCATATGTACAATACCCACACTAATTTTCGACAGAAAACGCCTGACAATCTGTTTTTTTTCGGGTTTTCTTCATAACTTCCTCCAAATAAAATATGAATCCAAAAAAAGCTTAAGGCTTAACAGGTTAAGGCGAAAATCTTGATTTACTATAGTCTGCTCCAATCGGGATCAGGCCGAACCGTTGGCGCAAATCTGCGCGTTCGCAGCGTAGCGGTCTGCGCTGCAAATGCGCCTGTGGGAGAGAGCCAATGGACTGAAGAGAGAGAGCAGAGAAGCAGGCCGTGAGCGTGACCGCGAAATCTAACGACAAGGACTCCCGCCATGCCAATTTTGGCCTGGTTAGGATTGGGGCAGACTGTACACTGTCTTATTAATCCGTTTTCACTCTGCTCGATTTTTTCTAACGGGTTTTTGCAGTGGTGTAACAAAGCAAAACAAACATGGACGACTCTAATGAAAAAGATTTTGCAGAACTGCTTCCGTGGACATTACGCATTAGAGATTAGGCGATCTTTTTTCCATAGAGAAAGAAAAGCTGGTGAAATTCGGAAAAATTTATGTACGCTTACCGTTACCTTACTGTATTTTACTTACCGTAACTCTACAGTAAGACGATTACTCAGACATTTGGAAACTCTCAGCGGGCAGCGATAGCAAGCAGTTTCAGTGGGCAGGCGGCGATAACTCGGAAAAAGTAGCGAGCAGGCAGCGACAGGCTATCAGCGGGCTGCCATAATCTTCCGTGAGTGAAAATAACTACAGAGCGCGTTATTGCTACAAAAGCACCCAGAAGGCGACGATAAGGCAGCGATAACAGCTAGTTGGCAACGACCAGGAAGCGATGGGGTTGCGAAAGCAAGGTTTTTGTGAGCGGGTCGCGAAGATGCTATAAGCGGGCACCGATAACTTGTATCTGGCTGGTATCGATTGATCCTATTGTGGAGTGCTCATCTGTGCACATGTAGATACGTGTTTTTTTGCAAGAAAGAGCACGGCGTCATTAGTCATTGATTCTTTCTGTGCGTCCGTCAGTATCCAAGCTTACCGTCTTAATTTCATTCTTATATGTATCTCATTTGCTTTCCCACAGATTTCTTTCTCTCTCTATTGCATTCAGCAATCTCGCTTAGCAAATATGGCACCACTATTCTCTTTTGATGAGATCGTGGTGTGTAGTTTAGAGAGAATTTCTTTTGTTAGCTTCTTCTCTGTATATGTCCTCTCCATGACAGTGGGTGCCGTACTTTCTCCAGTTTGAATTGTTTGAACTTTGAAGACATTGAAGGTTGAAGCTTATTCGTGTTTTTGTGAGTTACCATAACTTTCGTTTGCTTTTGATGGTTATTGCATAAGGGGCCGGGCATACTTCACGCGATTTCAGTCGCGACGCGATTTGGCAATATTCCAACTGTCCGTAACTCATTGAAAGCTTAATTTGAATGTACAGAAGATAGCGTATTTTATCAACCCACTTAAGTCATACACATCATGCATGTCCAGTTTGCTAGTGTTTCATCTGAAGTTCTGGCGAATTGCCAAATCGCAAATCGGGCAATCACGTGTCTTGTCCCTAAATAATCTGACAAGGACCTGGAAAATAGACGAAGCAGCACCATTCAAAGGCGTAAGTGTCGCTGGCTGTTATACACTACTCGCGCAAGTGAGACGTTTAGGTCGAAATTCCTGAACTGCTGGTGCGCTTTAGCTTCACCGACACAGAACCGTGTTATCAAAACTTCGCACGCGTATTTCGCTTTATCTTTCAGCAGCTTTACTTCTCTCTGCGTGCGCAATACATCTAATCATTGGACAACTTGCAGCTGACGGAGCCTCCTCAGCAAATCCAAGATTACGCGATAAGGTATCATCGTAAGGCTGGGAAAGAAAAGCACCTGCAAAATCTACCGGCGGCAGTGGAAGTGACACCTCCAGGGTAGATGTTTATACCAAGTACTGTGCAGACATTAGCATCGCACTGACTCTGACTTTAGATTTTGCTTTGGATTTGATCGGCTTAGGGGAACCCCAGTTGAGGCTTGGAAAAACAGCGTCAAATGAAATGACACGGTAGCTTTTTTGAAAGAATGGTTATCACGATCAAAACACAAATTTCTAGTTTCTACATCGAGCTTGGCGAAAACGAAAAGAAGCGCCAGAATAAGTTAGACGAGTTGTTAGCCGATTTTGATTTATACAAATCCGAAACACTAAAAGGGATGCAGCTTGCCCGAGTGATGGAATTGAGAGAACTGCAGAACCAAAACCAGGCATACCTCGCATTGTCGCTTGAGTAAGCTGTCGAATCGATTAAGGTATGCATTGAAAATATGTCAAATGGTTAGTCCTGATTATTTTATTTGGAGCAGAATACCTCAAAACTCTTCCCGCATGGACATCTTCATTTCTCCTCAATGCCTTGATCTTGCATTTTGACTTTATTTCGTTTATCTGCATATTGTTCTCTGTTATTTGCTATCCTGTTATGTTGCAGTATAGGTTGGCAATCAATGTGAGCTCATTCCGTTCATCTTTATCTTGTTCGCTGTTAAGGTATCGTTACGTGTACGTGTATTAAGACACTCTACCGTCTGCACCCCAGAGAGGTTCCCATGTGAACCAGCGTGCGTACCTGGTGCGACGTTGCCTTTCGCTCTTTTTGACACGTTTCTCATGAGATTTCAACGGAACTGCCCGAGACTAACACGTTCGAAAGTGCGAAAGGCAGCGAGATGACGTGGTACCTATGGGAACCTCTCTGGGGCGCAGACGATAAATGACCTTTTGAGTTGGTTTCTTTCCTCTGTATCTGTTCGTCGTTGAGTTATTGTTATGTGCCTTGTTGCAGTATACTAAATTACTGGAAGTATCGCACTGTTTTGGGCAATTAATTAATAAAAGATGATGCCTAGCTTGTTTATAGTGCAAGTGCAAAAGGAGTAGTGGATCCCAAAAAGGAGAGAGTGCGGTAAGCGGCACTGAGCGGGCTAATATAAGCGGCAGTGGGCGGGCTCCTTTAAATGGCATTGAGCGGGCTAAATAAGCGGCAATGGGCGGGATCCTTTGAATGGTATTGAGCGGGCTGCTTTAACTGGCAGTCAGCAGGCCGCTATGAAGCGGCAGTGATGCGGAAGCCACATGGCATTCAGCGGGCATCCACAGTGACAGCGATACGGCGCGAGGGCTTTTAGTGGGGATTGGTGGCAGCTTTGTAACTGCCCGCTGAGAGCTTTCAACTTTTTGAGTAGTTGCAATGAGGTTGAGTTTTCTGCAATCAGCAGGCTAGATAACCTCTATGCGCAAGTTTTCCAAAAAAGGGCCCTTTTATTTTTTTAATCCTCGGTTCTGAAGCTTGCGAGGATTTTGGCTAGAGTATTGATGATCTTTATTGATCGGTTGCGCTCGTAACGGTTTCGGATGCTGACTACGAAAATAGTGCATTTATGCAGCGTAAATTCTTTAGCAGTTTTGTGCTGAGGGAAATACTGCGATATCATGCAAAAAAATAGAATTTGTCTGCACTTTTCGCGTATCTGTTGGACAATTTCAACGCCTTACATTTTTGCCACAAAATTCTATTGCCTTACTTATTCTCCGCAAAACGAATGTCTTCTTCAATCTTCTTGGTGTCGTACGTCCAACTCCTGGCTTCTTTTATAACTTCGTCGTTTCCTTCCACTATCTCTTTACAGTTCAAATCTAAAAACCTCTTCAATGCCATAATACCGCTAGATAACCTTAACCTATTTTGTCCAGTAAATCATCATGCATGCGTGGTTGTTGCCCCGTCAGTGATTCTCCCTCAAGCGATTTGGCGCTGAAAATCTTATATACGAAGCTGAATGACTGTCTGTCTGTCTGTTTGTCTGTCTGTCTCTCTGTACGTATATTCCGAATAGAACATTCCATTTCCGAACCGATCTGGAACAAACTTGGCACATATACATTTCGGGCCTCGGCGGGTGTCATAGGCAACTTTTCGTCATCGATCGATATCGATTTTATCGATTTTTTGCAGAGTTCACCTACGGGGCTGGGAGTTGGGATAAAGGGTAAGTGAGCATGGAGATTCCGAATACAGTATTAGTTTTCAGAATTATCGATTGCTCTTATCGATTTTTTGCAAAGTTTGAAATACGGGGCTGGGAGTTGGCACGGGGGGGGGGGGTAATCGAGCATGCTGATTACGAGTGCAATATTAATTTGGCGCTGTCCGGCTATACGGAGCCCAAAATTTTTTTGTCGTAAAGCTTGCTCAAATTTCCTCTATAAGCTTTATCTTTCATGCTGATTACAGACATCACACTTTCTCAGCAGAACGCCTCCCCGTGTGGTTACGATAGGTGTACGGTAGGAAGTCAAAATCATGAATTCGGCTGGAGTTTGGTACAGAGAACCTTATTCGACATGCTAATTACGAATTTCATACTCTCTCTGCATATTGGGACCTTTTCATAGAGTTATGGTGGTTATAGGATGAGGTCGAAGACATAGATTTGCTTTAATCTTCGTCTAGGGTGGTCATTTAGCGCGCTGAACATGAATACCATGCTGATTTCGCAGGATATTGCATTTTCGTGGGTTACAGTGGGTGTAGATGGGTCGAAGTTCCAGATTTGCTTAAAACCTTACCTGTAAAGGTTCACAAGTACCTGCTTATGAATATGATGCTTGCTCGCTGTCATAACGTATTAGTGAAGTTATGGTGAGTTGCAGGGTTTGAATGGACATTTTTTCGCCTTCGGACGAATTCAGATTCCAAATATTCACGAAATGGGGAGGTTATTTTGGATGGCAGTGCCATCCTGATAACCTGTATCAACGTGTAATGCACGCGGTAAATCTCCCTCCCCCTGTTTTTGCTTAGGCAAAAGCCGCCGAAGGGCGTATCGCGCGCGGCAGTTGTCCTATAAGGAAAGCATTACGGTCGTGGGAAACTTTTATACTACACGAATACCATTATCATGGGGATTAAGCAGAATATTCTTGTAACAGCACTCTAGGTGATTCCCTGCCAAGGTTTCAGGCAGGTTCATGATTTTTACCCGCTGCCATGCGAAATGACTACCATATTCGTCATCAGCGGTTTGAACAACCCCTATATACCGAGTTTGAGCAAAACACACCACTAAAACATTTTAGGGCCCGGATAGCCGGATAACGCCATCAGTTTTTAGAATTACCCTTCCTTTCACCGGTTTTATTGTTGTTTTTTTTGCAAAGTTTGAGCTACAGGGCTGCGGTGTCGGTGAGGAAGGTAGGTGAGCATACTGATCACTCACACAGCGGGAATAGGGAATTCCATGTAGAAGTGGGCACAGGTAAAGGTGTACAGGGATAGAAATGGAACCTTTATCGTTTTTGACAGGGCCGGGCGGAGCCGGGTAAGCCAGCTAGTATTAGTATATTTCTACCGTTTTCCACTTCCCCTTTTCGAGCAGCAAGAAGACATTTTTAAGCTAAATGTTTTTTTACGTACAATGACGAAAAACTTGTGCTATAGTTTGAATTTCCGCTATCCCTTTGATTAGAAATATCTGTAAGCCTTGAAAAATTGGTGGGGGAAAGGCCTACTCACTAGCATAGTCACTTTCTCGATGCGTGGCAAAATCAGGAAATTTTGTTCGAAATTCTGTTTCGCGGTTACGCCAGATCCTTGTGTGGGAAAAAACTGGACGGTGTAGGGGGAACAAGATAATATTCTTCTTTATAAAGAGAAAGACAGCGCAATCGTAAATGTACGTTTCCGTTTGGGCCAGCATTGCTCCATGTTGGCGATATCACCACCGAAACATCACATACTGTTCGAATATTCTTACCAATCTTGCTGTTCCTACCAATTCATGCTAAAAAATATCAAAACGCTCTGTTTGTGATTGAGTGTTGCAAAGCCCTCATTCGTGCGTCAATAAAAAATGGTTAAAATGGTTAAGAAGTCACGCGCCACTTCGACTAAACAGGCTTCAGTTGTTAGTCCCGTCCCGGGAGAGTTTCATGATGGGGGAGAGGGGAGGGGGAGTTTCTTTGGGCCTACATCTGTTGCAATATGATAATGCGGAAACACCGTATACATCTTGGATTTATAGACAACATATCGTGAAACTGTGTAACAAATTCGCTTGATATTCATGATTAACCGTGGTGAAGAGTGTAATGAGAAATGAAATTGGTATAATTTCAAATCAATGCGCTATGTCTGTGACTCTTGCTGTAGCTGCAAAGGTCTAACACTACTGAAAAGTGTCCCGGTAGCGATAATAATTCTCAAGCATACCTTCGATACATAGAGCCACGTACTCTGGTAACCTTCACTTTGAGTGTCATGAGAGGACACAACCTTCACCTGTAGAGGAGTACAAGTCGTCCGGGGCGAAGCCCCGGATATTATGACATAAGTAATGACTAACTATGTAAGGATGAATGTGAATGAGGCAAATATAGTAGTGACATCCAAAGAAAAGCTCAAAAATCCGAAAGATTGCGTTTTCATGGCCTTTTTTGCTGAAAAGAGGGTTTTTCTTCAAAAATTCAGTTAGAAATTAGGATAAAACTTATCAGTTAACCTTTCTATAGACTGCGATTGAGCGTTGGAGGTTCATGAAAGCCGCTGGAGTTCAACAAAAACGAGAAACTGCGCTGAAATCTTGCGCAGAGAGTCGCCACATACATGCTGGTCTATCTCGTTATGGAGTGAGATTCAAGACCCGCGACGTTGTCAGTGCTCCTGGCCGTATCATGAGGATCACAACGATATATAATATTATAAGGTTTCGTTATGACCCCGCGGAGATCAATGACCAGAGCCAAATGCCCCGCCGGCTCTGGTCTGTCTCCGCTGCTCGTCTGCGTCTCCGCGCGCTGCGCGCTACCTCGCTACCCCAAGCACGGGGCGCGGGGCATTTGGCTCTGGTACCCTTTTCTTCGCTGTTTCGAACCCAACTTTAGCAAGCTATATATCATTTTGAAGCTCTTGATCTCTATTTTCACGCTGACAACGTCGCAGGACTCCTTTTTATGATTTAAACAAGAAATCCGGCAAAAACCTTGTTTTTGAAAATCTCTCGTTTTTCTCCTAGTCTGACTCTTTTCAAGCAGTTTTTTTGTGTAGTCGATAGGTCTTGTTTCTGTCTATAATGTAGACAACGTCGCCGAGCTTATTTCTTTGCTTATGCCGCTTTTTTTGTGAAAATTACTAAAAAATGCGTTTTTCTTCACCTTATTCTTGTTCAGTAGTCTCGCAACGAATTTTCTCCAGCTTGGACGATACTTGCTCAGAATGATGAGCGGAAGAATCCAGACAACGTCGCAGGGTACAAGAGGGACGGCGCGGGGGTAAAAATTTAAACGACGCATCAAAAATCAAAACCCCGTGTTGCGAATTGCTGGTCCTGGAGCGAAAACTTGCACTCTGTAAAGCCGCCAAATGAAAGATTTCAAATCTTATTGCAGCGTTTTTATCCGGTTTACAGCCGTTTCTTTTGCTTTTTATGTCTGTTTTACGTCATATTCTCTTTTCTGATCTTCTTTGAACAACCTTCACCATTTGTAACGTCAGATGTTCAAACAACCTTCACTTTTGGCGCCCTGTCTCTAGACTATCGAAGGTATGTTCTCAAGTAACCTATTTATTATAATACGCAATTCTATTTAAGACTCATCTTGTACACGAAATTTATATAAAAACTAACCGAGCGCAAAAACTTCGAGGGCTGCGAACCAAGCCTATCAACCCAACAAAATCTTGCAGCACTTCCCTGCACAAGCAAAACTTATCCCATTGCTATTGTCATATAAACTTTTGTTCTTCCCTCCCCGCGACCCACCCCTACACTCCCACCCCTCTTTTAATCCACCTTAGCATCTTCCGGAAACGTCGCAAGTGCGCAGCACTGCCCTACCAATTCCGTTCTTTTCAAAACTAACAATTTTGCTTTCCTTGCAAACGCGGGTATCCAAAAGTGGGCGCGAGATATAAAGAGAAGGAAGGTTTGTATACAGCGAAGAAGAAATGATACGATACCGAAATTGAGTGTAGATTGCCAAAGGGAGTTGGAACTGTGTGTGAAAAATTATGAAAAAGGTGTACGCATTGAGTTTCGTGGTAAACTTTTTCGGAAGTTAGGCGGCTTTTGAGTCACCCAACTTGGCTCGGAGCAAACAAAATCATATTAGGTTGTCCCGAAAGTTTTGTCGGTTTTTTCCATCGCTCTCTGAAACCTACAGAACACCAATTCAAGGAAGGTCTAGGTATCATTTCAGATTTTCATCCTCTTTCTTACAGCTATGTTTGTTCTCTGATCTACCCTGTCTTCGCAATGTTATCGCCATAGATTTTTGAGCAGCTCAGCGGTAACGCCAAATCTTTTCTGAATTTTAAAAAATTTTCTCCTACTACTTTCAAAAAGCGCTAGTAACCGTTATGTAGAGCCACTCTTCGGCTACATTATACTTATTTTAGGTTACATGGGTCGCGCTTATCAATTCCTAAAATAATTATTTATTTAAGGAAAATCACGGCTTTTTGATTACGTCTACCATGTAAAATGACCAAAAACTCCAAATGCTGATTTTCCAAAGCAAATTAAACTTGGTATTGTTGCATAACTATTGTTTATCAGCAATCAAGTTTCAATTCGCAAAAATTGCGAAAGCTTTCATGTTTTTTGCCGCAGTTACGTGTTCCATGGTTTTGCCAAAAATCGAGAACCCCGAAAAAATGAGAATCTAAAAATACTACCGTATAGCCCGAGAATTGTTCTATTTGTGCCATGCTCAGTCCTTTCCAAAACTTTAGAATGAAATTTTTGAAAATTTACCTAACTTTGAGCAGATAAAAATGACGGGTGAAGAACAGTAACAGTTATCAAAAAAAGCATACATTGTTGTGGCTTGGAATGTAACCGTAAGAAAGAGAAGGAAAAGCTACATCGAATGCATGTTGAAACTCGTTCAGGTCTTCATTGTGCGTGGTTTTATAGTGGTTTGAAAAAACCGACAAAACTTTCGGGACAACCTAATATATCTCCTTCTTTTACATTTTCTAAACTCAAATCCCTACAAACTAGTTGCCCTTATACCCTATCTTCGTCGTTTATCTACAATGCGTTTGACGGGGCCAGCGCCGCGTAGTGCAGTTAAACATCTAGGCGCGAGCTCTACCGTACACGCATTGTGCAGGAACCATGCTGCCCACAGCAAAAGCGGACCTTGTTTTTAGCTTTGTATCTTGTAGTCTTCCGTTTTTATAGTAGCGGTTGTCTTTTTTTTTTGCTTTTATGCTTATATACGATCTGCCTTGATGCCGGATACGATTTTTTTGGAGCAAAGGAAGGAGGTATCAAATCTTTGAGCGTCTTTCCCCTTGACATCTTTCATTTCATCCAGACTGCTTCAGATGCTGATTCCGGATGTCATGATTCACTATATCGACTCGCGTTTCAACGGAGATAATCGTATATCTTTAGGTTTGAGTGAACAGCGCCAACGTGCTGTTCACTCAATTTGTTCTCTCAGCCTACACGAAATACGATTACATCTTACGATTATCACCTTTAGCTGTAAGGAGGGAGAGTATCAATTTTCTCAGAATTCTCAAATGAAATGATCAGATTACCTCTTCTTTGATAGAACTTAGACCTCCATTTCGTCTTCCATTTGCGCGGTGATAGTTTAAGAAATGTTAAAAAATGCTGAAGTAGAAAGAGTTTCAGACAAAGGAAGCGCAGCAATTTAAGAACAGGACAGAGAATAAGCTAAGAAAGAAGCAGGAAGAGTAGCCAAAACAAGGACTACGCCGCTTTACGCGCCATGGTCTTTGCACGCTGCGGATACGGTAGCGCTCGCGTGCAGGTGTGTGACTGCACTACGCGGCGCTGGCCCGTCAAAGCATTGTATATCCCTCCAAGAAACTTGAATGGCGGCAGCAATCCTGCTATAAGCGCGCTGGTGCATGTTGCCAATCGTGAAATGTCACTAATTTTTTTTAATCGTCCCTTCAATGTTGTATATGTAATTTGCTTTTTTCTTCTTTGTTTTCCATGTTTAATTTATTCATGGGCGTATCATAAAGGATGTCGTTTTTATGTTGCGAAGTCAAAGGGGCGTTTCCATAAAATTGCTAGAACCACCTTGTGCCAAGTATAGGAATCGAATATTCGTATTCGAATGATTTATTCAAAATAATTTACTATTCGAATATTCGAATAGTAGAATATTCGAAAAAGTCCACTCATTCGATGTATTCGAATAGTCGAGTATATGAAAAGGCCTTTATTCGAAAATTCGTCCATACGATTATTTGAAACGTTGTGGAAAACAGTCATTCGAATATCCGAATGTTAGGAACGTGCAAGAAATGCATATTGGAATATTCGAATATTAAAGACCGTCTGCAGCATCCCGTCTGCAACCGTTAAGATGCGTATCATAAGCAAATACTTTCAAGCTTTGAATTAGGTGAAAAAGCAAAGCCGTCATTAAGCGCCGCTCTAGCGGACCAGCAGTTGTTTAAGGCAACACGTATTGGCAACATTCATTCCTTTATTCCGAATCTTCACTTGCCTTGCCAGCCTAATCACCGCTCGCATGCCAAAATGCCTAACAAGGGAAGTACACTTAGTCGAAGTGGCGATTCGGAAGGAGATCTATACCAATGAATAGAGCTTAAAAAGCTGATTTTAGATACACCTTCTATATCTGCGATGCGTTGTTCTGAAAAAAGTTATGAGCTTTTCTAAAGTCAAATTTTCGTGCATTTTGAGTCCTAAAATCAAGATAATCACTACACGAAAGTGTGCAAGCTTAAGCCAACCACCTAGGAAGCATTGTATGTCTAATTCGAGTTCATCCGAACGTTTTCGAGTGTTTTCCGAACATGTTGTTTATCTACAGGCCGTCATTTCCCTCCTAGATCACACTTCCATTATATATACAAAACACATAACCCCTCAATCTAAAAGAACGCGCTGCAGATATTGAAGATATATTTACATCGTTTTACGTTCTATCTATTGGTAGTTTCCAAAAAGTTTCCGACGCGACGCTTTTTTCTAGATGGAGGTTATGGGACTTTTTTGTATACATAATCAAAGTGTGATTAGGAAGGAAATGACGACCTGTGAATAAACAACATGACCGGAAAGCACTCAAAAACGTTCGGAATGAACTCGAATTAGAATTACAATGCTTATAGGTGGTTTGCTCAAGCTTGCACACTTTTGTGTAACGATTACATGATTTTGGGACTCAAAATGCACGAAAATTTGACTTTAGAAAAGCTCATAACTTTTTTCAGAACAACGCATCGCAGATATAGAAGGTATATCTGAGATCAGTTTTTCAAGCTCTACCCACTGGTATAGATCTCCTTCCGAATCGCCACTTCGACTAAGTGAACTTCCCTTGTAAGAGTTACATTAACGCAGGGCAAAGCCAGAGCAAGGCGGTCGCGAGGACCCGAGAAGCTTGACTTGTGGCGGCAGCATGTATGTCATTCACCATAATCACATCGACTGCCTTTATAGTCAGAGGAGTAAAAAAACTAGAGTTAAAACGTTGAAAACTTCATAGAAGAATGACACTTTGAGTAGGCGTATGGGTTGAGTAATAATCGTTTTACCTAAGTAAAAGACATGGAAGATCCCTTACAACAAAAGTGCAATCCCCAAAAATACAGCTAAAACAACTTTGTAAAAAATCATTTTTACAACGGCAACTGTGAAACTCAGCGATCGATAACTTCCGACAATTAATAGATTAGCAGCTATTATACAGATATCCCCGTGACTTTTCCTCTTTTGGATTTAGATGTTCACAAAACTACTATGTAGAGAACAGTGCGTCACGTCTGTTGCAGAAGTTCACTGATTCTATTAATGCAGGCCTTCCTCGTGCTCACCCCGCGTTAGTTTTAGAACTTACGCAAAGCTGGCTATTACAAATAATTTACAAACCGCTATTCCAAACGCTTTTTCATTTTGAATCTGTAGTAGCTTTGGGAGAAAGTTCTGTGTTCCTTTGGAAGAAACTTCTGTGAGGTAGAATAATTGCGGACTTGCTAAGGCTATTAAGGCTTAGTAACTGTCTTAAAACAATGAAAACCTTGAGCTACTTGTTTGAATAAAATTCTTCTCAGTATTCTAGGTAGAATCCTGACCAAACAACAATAATCCAGTTATCCTTACCACTTACTACCCATATAATTATGCTACAAATCTACACCAAATATAGCGATCAATTTTTTGCGGAAAACTACCAATGAAAAAACCAGCAATGTTTGAGACATTAGATTATTCGAACTATTCGAATAGTCGAGTATTCGGACAGGTATGATTATTCAAATATTCGAATATTCGAATATTTGACCATATGTAATTATTCGATTATTCGAATAGTCAACCCCATATTCGGATTTACGTTCATTCGAATTTTGATAAGCGGCTTCGACTGTTCAAATTCGAATAAGAAAATCACAGATCGAATAATATTCGTTCATTCGAATACTTTAAAACCCGATTATTCGTATTCGTTCGTCCCACAAAAATTTTTCAGTCGTTTCAATTATAGTGTCAATTATAGTGTCTATTTGTTACTCACATGTAATTCAACATTGGTTCAGGCGACAGGAAAATAACAAGTAGGCAGCTCGCTACTAGCACAGCGACAATGAACAACAGGAACCTAGACAGTTGCAGTGATTGGGCCTCCATCTGCTGCTGTTGGACCACAGCCTGAACTGTTCTAAAAACGTCAGTTTATTATATGATCAAAAGTAACAACAAATATCGAAATAACTCGAATTTGAAGAACAGCTTTGTCACTAGAAAAACGCTTGATTCAGAAATCATAAGAATACCGATTAAATCTTTAATGCTTAGATACTATGAGTATTTTTCAGTTTAATTTGGCTACGAAAAGAACCACGTTAAAGATGTCTGTGTTTTAGGAAAATCTGTTTTCACTTTAGATGTTGCTAAGTATTTAAAATCAATAATATTCCATTCCCGTTTTATACTACCTTGATTACAAACGGAAGTCATCTGATTCATCTGCAAGTTCAATCACAGTGGCTTTGATCCATTTCATAACAATGTGTTAGTTCGTTGGCTAGATGGCCGTTTACAGCTGCCGTAAACCAAATTTTTAAACCTTGTCAGCCAAAGCGGATGCACTTCGAAACCGGTATCCAAGCAAACCTGAGCGCTTGCGTTTCTCACATAGAAACCAATGAAGGGATCAACCGAGGCAACAAGCGACAGGCAGGTGACTCTTCGGGCTTTGAAGCCGCCGAAAGCATGCGGTGATTGAAGTTGTGCGCTGGGTTACACAGTAATAGTGCGATACTTGAGGGTTTAGGACGAATTTTCAAAAGTGATCAAGTCATTTACGTTGCACTTTAAGCAGAGCGTCAGATAGGCGCCTCTCATTAATTCTACATGAAAGCCATCATCTGCGATTTAAGTAGACATTATTTCTATGGTCGTAATTACAGGGCACGCCAGAAGTTTAAGACACAAACTTTGCAGTACTGTAGTTTCGGATGCGCCGGTAGTTTTCGTTCCGAGTTCAGATCTCACGATGCTGCGAACATCCTCTATGAAATGCCATTTTGCAGACTCGAATTGATTGCCATATTTGTAAAGACTGGTCTGGAAAGGAATCTGATTTTTGGTATTTAAAATTTTCTCATAACTGAAGGCAAAAATTTCTAATCGTTTCTCTCCTACTACTAGACGAAACTAGACTGACAGTACGATCTACGGAAGTCATCAGTGGTGAGCGAAAAGTGTTGGTTATACAAAAAGTTGAAAAGAAAAACGAATTAACCTTGAACTCCATTTTCCAAATGTGGTAATTCTTGAATTTGGGCGACTAAACCATTGAAAAATGGCTATAAGATACTGAGCCATCAAGAAATTGAGGCCCTAGCATAGCGAGGCCTTTTCTAATGCAGTAAAGTGCGACAGCAGTCCAACAGATTAAGAAGTAATGGAAACTATTGTGAACAAACAAGAAAAAATTTAGTTTTAGTGGCTCAGCTACAAAGAAAACAAGTTCAAAAAATGCTCGGCAGAACAGAAGTAGTATATATGTATCTTGTTAGTATCTATATTGAGTTTTCCCGCGCAAAATTGGCATACTAGTGAACATGAGGAAACTGCCTGTAGATAGAAATC
Source organism: Cylicocyclus nassatus (assembly GCA_958299035.1). Lineage (NCBI taxonomy): Eukaryota > Metazoa > Nematoda > Chromadorea > Rhabditida > Strongylidae > Cylicocyclus > Cylicocyclus nassatus. Next base: position 69,726,072 of record CATQJL010000112.1, read on the forward strand.
TGCAAGAAGAAGGTGCTGTGGTATCGAAATCACACAAATCCAATCTCTTCTCATTAAAAAAAAAGCTTAACGCAAGTGTATTAGCACCTTGAACGATGATGCCGTGATGCCGGTGAGTTGATAAGTATGCCAGTTTTGCAAAGGAAAAAGCCCATAATTTGCTTCGTAATAGCGCACAGCAGCAAGAAATAGCATATTTAGAATCAGCGTATGAAGCTGATTCAGAACACATATGTCTTGCCAAAAGGTGAGCAGTTGCAACATTCTAATGACAAAAATTGACAAAGCGCAAAAAATGCAGTCTGCTCACTTTCACCTAGGATATTGAAAAAAGTGTCGAACGCTCGCAAAAGTGCTCAACAGGGAAGGTATCTGACTCGCAGTAGAGTTTCCATATAAGATGCATCATTCGAGAGGTCTTTAAGTGCCGATTTCAAAGCAAGTTTCCTTATCTGCTTATTCGGTTCACTGAACAATGTTACAGGCATTTGTTTGGCTTCTAATGATACTGATTCTGGTTGCTTTTTGCAGAACTAAGGCGGCAGAGTAGCTCCAAAACTATTTCCATCAATTTTTTATGTACAATAAATACATCTCAGATATTTGGGCGTTTAACTTTACACCAAATTCGCATTTATTACGAATTTAGATCATTTACACAGTACATGACCATGCAAGCTGGAGGCGGAAAATTGCCTGTAACTTTGTCTAATAAAACCGATAAGCAGATAAGGAAGATTGTTTTTGAATCAGCAATCAAAGACCTTTCAGATGATATACAGGGCTTTTCAACCTGAGAGTCGCAAGTTTCGCTTGCGCGGCTCCTCCAACGCGGCCGCCTCGCTCAGGCCGCGCGCGGCGTTTGCTGCGTATCGCCCGGATTTCGCCAAGCTTCAGTCGACGCGCAGCCAGCGCCACGAACGCTGCGCGGACCTAAGCGTGGCGTCCTAGCGGGGCGGGTGGGAAACTCAGATTGTAAAGCCCTGTACATCTCATAGGGAAACTCCACTGCGAGTCATATACCTTCCCTTGTTAGTATATCGTCGCCTCCACAGCTCGTGCTACCTTTGGTCTGCGTCTCAGACCTGCCACGTGTGGCTAACATGTTGTCAACGTGGCAACAACATGTTTGCAACATGCCCCAACATTTTGGCAGAACATTTTGGTCACGCCAACATGTTGCTGCATGTTGCCAACGTGTTGCTGCCAACGTTGCCAATGTGTTAGTCACACGTGGCACGTCCTCGACGCCACAAGGGTAGCACGAGCTGTGGAGGGGACGATATGGATCTTACGAGGTAAGCTATTATCGACTCCACGATTCGTGTAGAGGCGGGGTTTTGCCAACTCAAAGCGTGGCGGTTTTTGATAGCGAGAGAGTACGAAAAACAATGCTCTGACGTGGAGGTTCAACAAGTTTACCTGTGTTATCAGGAAAAGTCTGCAGTACACCACTACACGAATCGTGGAGACGATCATACCTAACTTAGCTCGGCCTTTTGGCAAATGACATAGGTATATATTCTGAATCATCTTTGAACGCTGATTCCAAATATGCTATTCTTAGCTGCCGAGCACCATTCCGAAGCGAGCTATGGAGTTTTTCTTGCGCGAAATTGGCATACTCATCGACTCACTGACATCACGGCATCATCATTCAAGGTACTGATACACATGCGTTAAGTTTCTTTTCAGTGAGAAAAAATTGATTTGTCTTATTTCGACATCAAAGCACCTTCTTCTTGCAGATTTTTATCTATAGGGTCTTCCAGTATTAGCACTTAGATGATGATGCCGTGATGTCAGTGAGTCGATAGGTATGCCAATTTTGCGCAAGAAAAAGTCCATAACTCGCTTCGAAATGGTGCTCGACAGGTAGAAATAGCATATTTGGAATCAGCGTTTGAAGCTGATTTAGAAGGTGTATGTTTCTAACCAAAAGGCCGAGCTGGGTAGCCTTCTTATTAGTATCTTAGCATATTGCAAGGCGGTTGATAATGAAATGTTATGCGAGGCGAATCTGTGCCAGAAAGGCAAGATTACATTAAATTATTTTACTGATGAACGCCGCTTCATTTGCAGCCAAATATGTAATCCAAATGGGATTCTCACTTTTTCCTACGCTTATGCACAGGGCTGAATAGGCATGGTACCATCAAGTAGCTCAAGCTGAACCGCGCGCAAAAAATAGTTAAAGCTGACAAGCAAACACTCTATCCTTTACCAGGCCGTAACGTTCTGGTGAAGGAGAGAAGTAGCTACTCTTATTTAGATTTAGTACATCAAGCACATCCCGTGAATATCGCGGAAGCAGAAAGAATATCGTGTATATAATCATACTAGACATATTATAACGTCAACCGAACAGCTAATTCAATACAGACGATTTGACTCAACAAAAAATTCAAGAGATTCAAAGCGCGGAATGCAGCGGGTTTAGAGGATCAAGATAAGCCTCAAGAATAATCGATGTTAACATGGTCTTCCTACAACTTCTCTTGCAAAAGAATTACATTACAATACCTTATTCATATTCACGTCGATACAACAGTCCGTGTAAGCCGCAGACGCTCCTGTACGCCAGCTTCGCTTCAACAAACAACATCTCGTACCTGCACTACAGCCAATCGAACGACGTTCCTATCAAGGGAGAGAGACCAAGCCAAAATTCCAGATAGATAAAAGATAAAGATAAAATTTTGCCCGTGTCATTTTCGCTTTCATTATCTCACAATCAGACTAAAGAAGACCAATCAGGCTTGGATCACTCTCGCGAAAATTACGAAGTTTAGGCCATCAGTATATGTATTCTTGTTGCCTTCGCTAGCGATTCACCAAGTAGCGCACACATCATGTTACCGTGAATATCTTCGCAACTTCTATTTGCATAAGTAAGGTGATTATATCTCTCCCTAGGAGAAACGTTTTTTAAAAGGGACCTCTACTATATAGTGAAGAAGGCTTAGCAATGGCAACGATATAAAAAATACAGATATTTGAATGAATTGAAGGTAAGTCAGTGGGGTGTGGCACAATCACTGAAAAGGAGTGGCAGCCAAACTTTCTGGAGTTGTGCCACCTGATTAACTTACATTCAAAGAAAATTCTAACAAGCAAAATTGACATTTCGATAACCTCGTAGTTTCTGTAGAAGCGATTAGAGCTAAATTCGTCTTCCTTTATTTTAGACAAAATTTTGACTGCTCCCTTTGTCGACAGTTTGACGATTATTTGGAGCAGGATTTATGATGTAGGCAAAAAGGGAGTAATGCTTTGTATTGGTACAACAAGAGGTAGTCAATTTTTAGAATACAGATAACCATGATTTGAAATGACTAATTTGCTTGGTTGACCCGTTATTGCAAAGTTTCAGACTTCGCTAAAACTTGTCTAGAGGGGTTGTATTCGGCGGTTGTGTGCCACACCTCTTGCTCGTCCTTGGCTATTACTTTTATCTTCTACAAATGGGCTTGGAAGAAGTTTTTGAATTTGCATAATGCGGCTACGCACAGTCGCTTATCATATTTTCGCGATTTTTAGGACATTGAAAGAATAAAGCATTAGTCATTAGTTCCCCAATCAGCACTGATAGCACCGCATCAGTAACGTGTACTGCTAAAATGTGATACAGTACGATACAGAAATTCCGAAAGTAGGACAAGAAGTGTAGGATGTTCAGCAGGGCCCCGCACGAGGTGGGCAAATGTCAAGCTGGAAATTGTTTTGGATGGAAAGCAAAGGGAGATATACGTAGGTATCGTATCGTTATAGATACGATACATACGTATTGTAGATATACTTTACAACAGTGGCGGACTGAGGAGACCTCCCATCTCCCCCCCCCCCCCCCGAGAATAGGTCGCGAAATTGAAATTACTTACAAGGGTTAGAAAAATGTGCAAGTAATTTGTTTATTCTTGTGAACAATCAAAATAATTTCTGAAATTTCTAATAATTCAAATTAGCCTTGTGAAAAAAATTTCGGTTGCGTGGCTGCGCCATGCACCTGCATTTGAAAAAAAAAATTTGCCCCCCCCCCCAGACAGAAATCCTGCGACTGTCACTGGTTTACAAGTACACACTCTCTGGACAATTTGCTACACCACTGACATGCAAAAACAAGACCTTGCTTGCGAGTCGTCTCCAAAAATCCAAATTTTCCGTTGGTTGTGAATTTCTCTGTTACAGCGCACACATAACGCCATGACTAAGGGCCGCATGCACTAACATCCCCGCGGGGAGGGGATCGCAGCTTAAAAGAAAGCTATATATTTCGAAACTCCAGATACCTGGATTTCACGTTGTGTACCCATCCGTAAATATTCCTACTACTCTTCACTATGAACATGTTGAAGAGGAGCGAGAAGCTGTACAAACTGCATTTTCCAACTTTTGTATGATCCCTGATAATCCCCGGCGCTTTTCTTCAAAGTCATTTTTCTTTCTCCGAAGTTAACAAAAACCTCCAAAGTTGTGCAGATTATCTAAACCGACAGTGCTAAGCATGTTGCTGATAAGAACAATTGATGTTTTAAAGTCATGAAATTTTCGATGATCCGGTCGAAATTTGAGGTTTACCGAAAAATTCGACTTTCCAAAAACTCATTTGTTCTCATTAGCAACATGCATAGTACTGTTGCGTTAGATGTTCAGTACAACTTTGGAAGGTTTTCGTTAACTTCGGAGGAAGAAAAATGACTTTAAAGAAAAGCGCCGGGGATCATCAGGGATCATACAAAAGCTGAAAAATGCGGTTCGTATAGCTTTTCGCTCCTCTTCAACATGTTCATAGTGAAGGGTAGTAGGAATACTTACGGATGGGTACACAATATGAAATCTAGGTATCTAGAGTTTCGAAATATAAAGCTTTCTTTTGAGCTGCGGTTCCCTCCCCAGCGGGGAGGTTAGTGCATGCGGCCCTAAGAATCTGGAGTATGGACGGACATGGATTAAGGGGAGCATAGTGCAAAGATTGTGGAAAAATCATTAGATAAGTTTTGCAAAATTTTTACATAGATCTTTTATAATTCTAGAAGGTATATAGTAATATTTCGGTTCCAAAACTCCTCCTCTCCTCATCGTCATGATCCATAGCAACGATGCTGGTCCTTTTGAGGAAGTATTTGCACTACAATCGAATAATCTGCGCAGCTGGCAGAATCAAGTGGGAATCGTAAAAATCGATAGTGGCAAAGGTGAAGTCGTTTCACCGTATCCATTTGCCACCGTGGCCCTTATGGGCAATTGATGATGGATGCGAAATGCAAGTAAGGGTCGTACAAACTTCCTTTGCCTTTCACAGATACATGACCTCAGTCAGCTAAGTGTTTAAAGCTATCGATACAAAAGTGCATCAGTGCCATTATCATATGAGACTCAGTAAGAGGTTTACAGAGTATTTGAAAACAACAGCAGGTGCAGGTGTTCACACAGCTACAAAGCAGAAGAGCTATTCAACAAGCTCATCTCTTTTGTAGCTGTATGAGCAGCTGCTGTTAAACAAGCTGCTCACGAACCCCTACATACAGATGATACAATGCAACAGATTTTAGGGCACGAGGACTTATATCTTTGAACTTTAAATGAAGCAGCGATTCATTTTGTTGGAAGAGATCACAAATCCTTGATATTCACATGCATTGAACAAGATAATTTCAAACGCATGATTTAAAAATTGGCATTATCTGCGAGGTTTTTTGACGATTGCCTAGTATGTGTTCCAACCTCGATACCTGCTCGTTCTTTCAACTGCATGTATCCAAAACGATACTATGCACGAACAAGCATTGCACTGAGTTGTCGAACTTGGTAGGTCTTGAAATCACCATTTACAAGAGATAAGAAAGATTATCTTACCTAGCCATACATTGAAACCTAAGGCACCTTTATTTGCAGTATCACAAAAACATATCAATCATTCTCACAAATATTAATCGTGTAAGTGACACATAGCTACCTCACCTTCATAGCTGCACAGCAAAAATGCTACTCATGTCAAGCTATAAAGAGCGCAAAAAGGCGAGTCTGCTCAGCTATATGCTGTTTGCGGGTTCTAGTATCGAATCACTGGCTAAACGAGTTGCGAAGAGGGATCTAGAACACTAAACCACTAGGCCTTACAGGAGGCTTTTTGCGCTCTAGGTTTACTAATTGTGCACTTGTGTGGAGGGAGAGGAAAGCTGCTTGCAGCTCTATAAAATCTCAGTAGACACGGGACCCGAGATATCTTTTGAGCGTCTTTCTTTGAGCATTTTTAGATGGTCTTCGGTACGCGTCTTATTACTCTTCGCAATGCTTGTCTTAGGCTTGCTTTGTACAGCGTAGATAGCCTTTTAAAAGCAGATCGAGTTGTACGCTCCTCTATGAGCCAGTAAAATTCGATATGGGATACTCCTCACCTCTTCATGAACGAATTCTTTTTAGGGTGACGGAAGTCACTTCTTGAGGACGTAACCATTGAAACATTGAGCAGGCTCCACTTTCGTTTGTGAGAATGTGGTCAATCTCATATAAGTCTTTCCATTAGCCGACTTCTCCGCTGGTATTGTTCTCTTTATGAATGTAGCTTCCACAATTGAATCGTAAGGTGGAGAGACGCGGAATCAAACTGTTGCCTTTCCCCATCCTATGGCAGTTATCCGAGTTTTGCCTTCAAGTCCACCCATACAATCATGTAGAAGGGATTCTCAGTGGGCACTTTATTCCACATCCTCTTCGAGATAAAATGCAGCTCTGGATCATCAGCTGCTAATGTTAGAGAGCAGCATTTGATATTATTGATGGTCTTCTGACATGGAGTAAGAAGACAGGATGACCAATTGATGATGGGAGCAATTCATGGACTAAAAGACAACGCGATGGCAACATCGACCAAGCTCAACTTGCTTTTTCTAAAACCAATGTAATCAATAATTATCTCGACTCAATTTTCACACGAACTTTTTTGATGAAGAAATTTAGCTGTATAATTGTGCTTCCAGATGATTCCAGAAAAATCTAACGAGAAGTTGATGTCCGGCACCAACAGCATGACACTCCAAATACGTCGTCCACTGCTGCTACTCATGGCAGGTGTGTCAATACCTACGTGCTCTTTACTCGCTATACTCCTGTTAACATGTGAGTGCGCAGTTTCTTTCCATAATTTTCAAGCAAGTTCCGTGAGATTCTATGATGTATAGTGTTTTTCACTTTCGACTCCTTGCAAATGATACACGCTAACTAGCGACCCTACAGGCGCTAGCAAGTGGGTCGGGGCAGATACAATATAAGGGCTTAGTTGTGACTATTAACACTGTTTAAGTTTGCTATTCCTTTCCTGAGAACATTTTTGCGAAAAGCATTCTACAAGAGGAGAACTGCTCGAAGAAGCGATAATCTCCACAAATCATTCAGCATTTCTCGAAATTCCTGCTACAATAATGCATAGAGAATATTATTTTCCTCTCGTTTACCACGCTCTTTCTGCAAAATTCCCCTCCTCTAACAAGACAGACAGACAAGACATTGTAAGACATTGTAAGAGACATTCAGATAACCCCCCCCCCGCCCACTTTTCTACCCTCTCACAGAGAAGTTGCTCTTCCAGTTCTTCTCAACAAATTCCATAGAAAATCGTTAAGTAAGTAGCAGAACACCTATAGTTGGAAATAGAAATACACCCATAACAACTATGCCATGAAAAACACTTTTCTCTCAAAATCAATCCCGACAGCAACGAAATCAATCGTGTAAGAACTTTTTCAGAGAGTTTTTCAATTTTTTCGCCAAAGGAATGTGAAGTTTTACCACAAAAGGAGATCCCTCCCCGAAAAGCATGACTGGGCCATCTAAAGACCGTCAATCAACATTCAAAAAATTTGTTTCCCTGTCCGATCAAATTGCCCTACGTGCCGCTAAACCAATATTATCTATCTGAAAGACAGTTCATGCCCTACGTGCCGCTTGAAGACCGTTTCAAAATTATAAGAACTGCCCCAAACGTACAAAAATCTATTTCCCTGTCCGATCGAGTTGCCCTACGTGCCGCTTACAGACCGACAATAACTATTCAAAAAGGAAATTTATACCCTATGTGCCGCTTGGAGACCGTATATATAAGAAGAACTAACTACGACTCAAACAAGAAGAAAACAACGAATTTAAGTATTTACAGCGTATTTTCAAATTGCCGTACATGTCACTTTAGGATTTTCAATTCTGAGAACTGCCCCAAACGCACAAAAATCTGTTTCCCTGCCCGATTGAGTTGCCCTACGTGCCGCTTACAGACCGATAGTAATATGCCCTATGCGCCGTTTGAAGACCGTTTAAAAATTATAAGAACTGCCCCAAACATACAAAAATCTATTTTCCTGTCCGATCAAGTTGCCCTACGTGCCGCTTACAGACCGATAGTAACTATTTAAAAAAAAAGTTTTTGCCCTATGTGCCGCTTGAAGAACGTATATATATAAGAAAAACGAACCTTACGACTCTACAGAAGGAAAACAACGAAATCAAATATTTACAGCGTATTCTCAAACTGCCGTACGTGCCACTTTAGGACCTTCAATTTTGAGAACTGCCCCAAATATACAAAAATCTATTTCCCTGCCCGATCGAGTTGCCCTACGTGCCGCTTACAGACCGACAGTATCTATTCAAAAAGAAAGTTTTTGCACTATGTGCCGCTTGAAGAATGTATATATAAGAAAAACGAACCTTACGACTCTACAGAAGGAAAACAACGAAATCAAATATTTACAGCGTATTTTCAAATTGTCGTACATGTCACTTTAGGATGTTCAATTCTGAGAACTGCCCCAAACGCACAAAATCTGTTTCCCTGCGCAATTGAGTTGCCCTACGTGCCGCTTACAGACCGATACCTAGTTGAAAGCACCAGCGGGACTCAGTTACACAGGCAAAGCAAGTCCGTTGTTAGATAAACGCTTATAAAAGTACAAGCGAGGCCAAGTTACTGACGCACTTTCTTGTCTACACGCGGAAGCAAGATAATCCTAAAGTGACTGTTCTTAGCGAGAGCATTTTTACCAAGAGTTGAGAACATAGATGAATTTAGCTCAAGTCACGCTGTTACGCAATTTGGCATCATTTCAAAAGCAACTAATACAATTACAACATATTTGGAGGACATATTCTGGAATAACAAGCTCGAAAAAGAAGGAGGTACAATTATTAACACACCCGGACACTGGCGACCCATTCTCAAAATCATTGCGACTTCATGATTGCCTTTCGAAATACGTGTGACCCTTTTACGAAAATATGCTTGGTCACTCGTTTTGAAACTTGGCAGCGTTCCAAAACGCATGCCACTTGGCAGCAATCCAAAGACGAAGATCAGTGTATTTCATCATAATTTCTCCGTCTGCTGCCTCCGTTTGCCATGTTCCACGAACCAGGGGTGTTAATGGGTAAACAGCGATTCCAAAATATATTACGTAGTGATTTTCGCAGGTGTTGGTCTAACAGCACACTCGAAGGACTCGGAAACAGAAATTCCAGAAGTTGCAAACTATCAAAAAGAAAGGTTATTACACACTTTTCAATCAAGGAAGCTTAGTTCGATTGTACTTCCCCAATATGTCATAATGTTATCGAAGGTAGAGATGTTAAGCAGGCCTGAAGCAGAGCATTGATTAGAATCTTCTGCGCCATGGAGGTTTGTAAAGATAGAAGATAGCCCAGAAAACTCGATGATAGGTGTAAAAATCGAATATTTGAGACGCAAACACCTTTGGAAGTGTACAATGATTCATTAGCAAATATGAGTCAGGTTTGCAATTTCAGCAATGTTTAGTAACAGAGAAGGCACTAAGACTTGAACTGCTAATGGTATGAAATGGAAATTCAGAAAAGGCCAGAGCTCATCATGGGACAAACTTGAGCTGAAAAATAATCATTTTACCTTGAATTCTCAAATATTCTGTCAGTCCGCAAGTTCGTGCTATTTTTCAGACCTATGCTTGAACCACTTTAAGGATAGACAAGCGCTCTAGACAACGTTCGATGCAGAATTTCTTCCCCTTTTTAACGGCTATGTTCTTGTTCAAATTCCTTGGATGTTCGCTCGAATATTCGTCAGAATAAATCGTCAACTCATAGTTTTTACTCATCTTGAGTTTGGCTATTTTGAAATTTCCTTTTGGACTAGCTCTGATAATTATATTCAATGAACAAAACGCAATACATTACACAATTCTGGTATCTCTAGTTGGCTTTTCAAATTTTGAAAATATTTCTCCAACGCTATCAATTTCCATATTTGGGCATACCGATCCTTACAGAACAATAAACGGCGAGCAATAAGATGTCACTCGAGGCAGTTTTTCCCCTCTTTCTGCTGATTTCTTTCCTTGCTGATCAAAATTTGAGGAGAAATTATAATTCTTGTTACCAGCTCGTCCCAGGCTGTATCCAAAACATTCGGAATCCAATGTTCCAAATCGCTAAACGCTTTATTCTTTGCTAAAATTAGCGATACGTTTTAAGCTGTTCTTGGAAGCTTCAAATTCCGAAGATTTACTAGTGTTTTGAGCGTTTGTATTACCCTATTTTCAGGTGTATAAGCCGCACCCTTTTCACTCTAAAGGCGAACACGCCAAAAGACTGACTGTCATCATGGAGCGCGTTAAGTGAGAGCAGTATGCGACAAGGCGACCGCTTCGCGAGACATATGCGCGGCGGCACGCCTGGGTCTGCTCGCGTTTAGAGCAAAAAGGGTGCGGCTTATACACCTGAAAATAGGGTAGGTAGTCCCGAAAGTTTTGTCGGTTTCTCATCAACCATTGCAACTCACAGAACACCAATCCATGGGCAAGCTGAATACCGTTTGATTTAGATTTTTATCCTCTTTCATACAGCTATATTTCCTCTCTGATATACCCTGTCTTTGCAATGTTATCGCCATGGCTTTTTGAGCAGCTCAGCAGCAACACCAAATCTTTCCTAAATTTTAAAAATTTTTACACTAATGTTTCAGAGAGCGCTGGTGACTGTTATGTAGAGAAAGCCTTTGGCTATATTGTGTTTATTTTAGATTACATGGGCCACGTTTACCAAGTACGTTACAATTAATTATTCAATAAAAACCGCGACTATTTAATTACATTTACCACGTAAAGTACCGAAAATTCCAAAAAGCTGCTTTTTCAAGGCAAATCAAACTTGGTCATGTTGCATGAATGATGTAAAGTTTCCGTGTATTTGCTGCAGTTGCGTGTTTCATGACTTTACCAAATATCGAAACCTCTTAAGAAATATTTTTTTCAAACTATAAACAGCAGATTAGGAGAATCTAAAAATGTAGCCTTGTAGTCCAAGAATTCCTCTATCAGAATCATACTTAACCATTTCGGAAACTTCAGAATGAAATTTTTGTAGCCGATCTTTGACTAGATAAGATTGGCAGATGGAGAATTTTAACAAATATCAAAAAAAGCATACAAGATTGTGGCTCGATAATGTATCCGTAAGAAAGAGAAAAAAAACTGCATCGAATGTATGTTGAAACTCATTCAGGCCTTTATTGTGCGTGGTTTTATAGTGGTTTTAAAAAACCGACAAAACTTTCGGGACGACCTAATATACAGAGTGTCCCAAAAAGATGTGCACACTGTTTGATCGTTAATAACTCTCTTTCTTTCATGTCATTTACCGAGCTTGAGGTACCGTTCTGTAGAGCGAGGATCAACTTAGATTTACAGTATAGAAATAATCACTAATCATTTTTCGTTACTGTAGGATTACGGTATGAACTTTTAGCTTACAGCGCCACTGTGGAATAGGCCATTTGATGGAATAATTTCAAAAAAATCTGAAAATTTGTGTGGCAAGGTTTTCAGGCGTGCCAATTTCACTACATGACTTTTCATGAGTTTTTCAAGCTTTCTTGATGGCGTATTCACATTTCTGACGAACATTAGATAAACAATGGTCACCCTAAATCCGAAGTAACTTTTGGAAGAAGCACTATACTGAATTGCAAGTTTCATATTTAGAGTCAGCGACTTCGACTAGCCCACTCCAAGAGTTTCTGGCTTGTTTGGCTTTCTTTCTGAGGCAAATACCGGCGAAATACCGCTTGGAATGGCTTGAAATCCTCCTCGAAGTTCCTACCGTAATCTTACAGTAATGAAGAGAGATCGATCATTCGCTCCACGCAGCAAATCTAAGTTAAACCTCGCTCTATAGAATGACACCTCAAGCTCGGCAAAAGACATGAAAGCAGGAGAGTTATTAACGATCAAACAGTGTGCACATCTTATTGGGGCACCCTGTATTTTACGATTTCATAGAAGTGGAGGTTTCTGGAAACTTATTTTAAAAGATAAAAGCTGTTTGAAGAGGTAAAAATATGTCGTATTGCATTTTGTTCATTCTATTCAATTGTTATCAAAAGTAATCCAAAAGTTGAAAATGGAAGTTATAAAAAATAGTCAAACTCAAGATGGGTGAAAACCATAGGTTACAGATTCTGGCGATTATTTGAGGGGACATCAAAGGGATCGGAACAATAACATAGCCATTAGAAATGGGAAGAAATTCTGCACCGAACACTACTTAGAGCGCTTGTCTATCCTTATTCTAAGTGGTTCAAGCATGGTTCTGTAAAACAGCACAGTCTTTCAGACCGATCTAATATATAGTCAATCATCAATGTAAATATTGCTGTTACTTGAAAACAAGGTCGAAAAAGAAGTGTACAAAGAGCCGCAAAAGCACATGAGAAAGCAGCCTCATCTCGTCACAAAGCGCTTTCTGACCTCGGCAACGTTGCCAGCAATTTAGCTAGCAGCCTTATAATCAACAGAATCATATAAGATGTCGCAGTGTTTTGTTGAGAACTTGTAAAAATCTCTAGACTCAAATACCCCGTCCTCTCTGCTGCTCTCCCTTTGCTAATCATCGCTTAGACTTGTCTCGCTAACAGCGTCCCTTCCACCAAGCATTTGACTTTGTACTTCCTCTGCTCAAAATTTTCCGAACCATTCCAAAACGCACAAACCAGAGTCCTTCGAAGTTTACGCGCGGAACATCATCAAGCTCTATTTTTCCATCGAATCTGGCAAAAGATCTTCTTTTGAAATTCTTACATTTTTCCTTGAGTTCAGTCCCTTTGAAGAGGTTTTTTCGTGCATTTGATAAGTACAGTGTTTGACTATAATGCAAACAACACCGCCGAGCTCACTCTTTTCGATTGTGGCGGAATGATATCAGCAAAGAGCTGCAAGAAAGTACCTCTTTCTACACATGTGTTTTTTAACGAAATTTGCAATCATTTTATGTGTGATTGCTTGAAAGGATAAGTACGATGAATAACTATATCACTAGTAGGATAAAAGATCATACCCATTTGCGACGAACGCTCAAAAACTCCTTGAAGGCACTGTCCGGGCAAAAATTCGATTTTGAGATTTTGTGCTTACCCGGGCCTATTCACTACGCTGAATCGGAAAATGCACATTGGAGAGCGCGAAAACGGCGAACGGCTCTAACACAGGAGGAAAATCAGCAGGTGGGCGGGGTCCTCCCCACTGTGAATTCACGCTCCCAGCTTCCGGAGCGATCTTCTCGCTTCCTGTTTCAAGTCAATCATTGGCACTTGGCCGGTAGCGATATCAGGGTAGCAGTGGCGGTCCGAGGGGGGGGGATCGGGGGGGGGGGGGGGGCGCGCGTCCCCCCCCCCCCCCCCGAGAATGGGTCGCAAAATTTTTGAAACTTACCTATATGGATTATAAAAATGTGCAAACGACTTGTTTATTTTTGTAAATAATTAAAATGGTTTTTAAAATTTTTTAAAAATTCAAATTAGCCTTATAAAAAAAATTTTTTTCGGGGGCGTGACTGACGCCACGCTCCCTTTTTCCAGATTTTAGGGGTTGGGGACCCGCAAAAATTTTGAAAAGTACTCCTAAAATTTTTTCGGAGTGCGTGGCTAACGCCACGCACCTTCATTTGAAAAAAATTTTTCCGCGCCCCCCCCCCCCGGTCCGAAATCCTGGGACCGCCACTGCAGGGTAGCCAGCGGAATCGAGAAGACCGCTCTGGAAGCTGGGAGCGTGCGGGCCTATTCGCTACGCTGAATCCGAAAATGCACATTGGAGAGCTCGAAAATGGCGAAAACGGCTCTAATACGGAAGGGAAATCAGCAGGTGGGCGGGGTCCTCCCCACTGTGAATTCACGCTCCCAGCTTCCGGAGCGATCTTCTCGCTTCCTGTTTCAAGTCAATCATTGGCACTTGGCCGGTAGCGATATCAGGGTAGCAGTGGCGGTCCGAGGGGGGGGGGATCGGGGGGGGGGGCGCGCGTCCCCCCCCCCCCCCCGAGAATGGGTCGCAAAATTTTTGAAACTTACCTATATGGATTATAAAAATGTGCAAACGACTTGTTTATTTTTGTAAATAATTAAAATGGTTTTTAAAATTTTTTAAAAATTCAAATTAGCCTTATAAAAAAAATTTTTTTCGGGGGCGTGACTGACGCCACGCTCCCTTTTTCCAGATTTTAGGGGTTGGGGACCCGCAAAAATTTTGAAAAGTACTCCTAAAATTTTTTCGGAGTGCGTGGCTAACGCCACGCACCTTCATTTGAAAAAAATTTTTCCGCGCCCCCCCCCCCCCGGTCCGAAATCCTGGGACCGCCACTGCAGGGTAGCCAGCGGAATCGAGAAGACCGCTCTGGAAGCTGGGAGCGTGCGGGCCTATTCGCTACGCTGAATCCGAAAATGCACATTGGAGAGCTCGAAAATGGCGAAAACGGCTCTAATACGGAAGGGAAATCAGCAGGTGGGCGGGGTCCTCCCCACTGTAAATTCACGCTCCCAGCTTCCATAGCGATTTTCTCTATTCCGATTTCGAGTCATGTATTCGCACCTGGCCGGTGGAGACCTCAGGGTGCTAGAGGAATTGGGAAGATCCTAGAAGCTGGGACTGCGAAATTCACAGTGGGAAGGACCTCGCCCACCTGCTAAGTAACCCTCATATCGACAAACAATTCGCGGGTGCACTTGCATTTGGGATCTACAGAAACGAAACAAAGAGGCCTTCTATGTACTGATTGTTCAAGCCTAGTTATGAAGCGACTAATTTATTTGTTTACCAATAAGCGGTGCGAATCGGCTTTGTACCATCGAAAAGTTTTTTGTTCGTGCATCGAGAATGCTGGAAAAATGCCGAAGGAACTTTCAGCCTGCGAACTGCACTCATTCAAACGTGAAATCAAGAGCAGAATTGAATGATTCCTTTCTATGCAAGTAGAACTCGCTTCCAAACCGTTTCATGCTCATTCTTGCCAGCCGTGTGCATTTCTGATTCTCGATCAGCGCATGTGTTCAGAAAATGAGAGAGCATGAAACCTAATGTAAATTCTGTTGATTGAAATTCACTCCCCTATAAAAAGCTCAAGAAAGCGGGTAAATCCAATTTTCTTGTTGTGCTCAAATGTGAGAAAACTTCGTTTTTCTGATCCAAGAATTTCAGAATAACAGATCGCGAATTTTATTGTTATTTTCAAGAGAAAGAAAACCTAAACTCATCTCTATAGCCATCAAAGCATGAGACAGAAGTTTATAGAAATTTGGAGAAATGAGCTTTCGAAGATTCAGCCAAATTAGGGCATAACTGTTCTTCACTGATAGTAGAATATTTTGAGTGGCTGGTAGATGATAATTAGAGCTTCCGAACCACTGCCCCTCAAAAACCATAGACAAAAAAAAACAAGAAAAGTTGCCAAAGGGATTTGCATAGAAAGCGAATTCGACCAATTCATTTAGTCTAATATTTCTCAGAGTGTTCAGGAAAACATTGCACTGTACTGTTTTTGTACTTTTATTGGCCTACAAAACCTATATGCGCGCGATCCAAAAGTAACAATCCATAACTATGTAAATCGTATTTATTCATAGTCATCAGATGAAATTTTGAAAAGAAATTTATCGAGTACTATATAACAAGTATATAAGAGCATTATTAGCAAAATGGAATGGACGAGGACACATTGCAATTGGGCACTGAACTGCGACGACGATGAAACATAACAGGTAGACTAAGGACCTGTTGTCCCAAATATAATCTCGATGACAACACAGTCGATTAATTAATCGTTTCATTGATGAAGTGCTTCATATCACGGAGCTCCTAAATGATAAATTATGCAGGAGACTAGAAAATAAGAGCGGAAGACAAGAAGGATTGCCTAACCTCTGCACAACTACTATGAGCCATTCCATTGTATATACGAAACTGCACATTTGGATTGAATGATTTCAACAAGTTCGCGGTCAGCTGACCAAAAGTCAGTGGTACAAGAAAATCATTTGACCCGTGTCCCATGAAGATGGGAGTGGTGAGATTTGCTGTATGACTCTAAATAGAGAGCAAAAGTAAAACTATCCTCCCTAAAAACAAATAGAAAATATTCTAAAAGTAATGCAAAGGGGAAAAGCACAATTTAGAAAAAACATACCCCGGGTATCTTATCCCGCTGGATCATAAATGAACTGAGTCCAATGATACCTCCTAGCTTATGCGGGTACGTCAAACCAGCGTAAAGGGCTAATGCGCCACCCATCGAAAAACCACCGAGAATTATTTTCTCTGATGGTATACCAGAAGCAATCTAAACCAATACCTCAGCTTACTCTCACAAAAGATAAAATTGCTCAAAATATGATCTCTCGCACCTCAGCATCTATCATGCCATGTACAAGTCGTGTTGCTTGTGCAATGCCTTCATCATCTTCTCTAGCACTAGCATCTAGACCATATAAATCGAACCATGAGGGCATTCGCATGCCCATATTCAGGGTTACAGGTCGAGAGGCACTGCAATGAAAGATTTTGAAACAAAAAATCCTAAAGTAATAAACAGCAAGGAAAACACACGCATACCTGCTAGGACAGATATACTTGGTATTATCATGTCGGATCTCATGTGCAAAAACATCGGACCAACCATCACCTGAATCTCCAAGCCCATGCAGGAATATAACCTAAAAAAGTAGATCAATTACAAAACTGGAACTAGTAAACTGAATGATTTTCACAAAAAAAAACATCAGATTTGGATCATGAAGAAAACACTGATATGGTGTTTACACATCTACCCTTTGTCTAACAGGGAAAGGATACTCGGTGACCGTGGCCATTTGGAATGCGATATATACCGTAGGATGCATCTCGAAACGCTGATTGTGCTGTCGATATCTGCGAAACGATCTTCTGAAGGGGTTTTGGGTAGTTGAAATCACCAAATTTGTTCTACGCTACCGTTTGAAGCTAATAAAGAGCTTTGAAAGGAATACTGCCGTTTTGTTTAAAGTATATACAGCATTTGAAAAGGAAAGAAAATTTTTTATTAATGATTTTGGCGCAGTAGAGCCATTTTTATCGAAATATAGTCATAACTCCATCTAGGTTACCGTTTCGCAGATATGGAATTCGAACCAGCATTAAAAGGCCATTTTTTGATGTACAAATCATTACGAATGGTCACGGCCGCCAAGCTTCACATAGACAATCTTCAACCTAACCGATAACTTAATTCGCGAAATTTTCTTAAAGACAGCGTCCAGGCAGATCTGGACCTACGGGGCTTTTACGTGGAAAGTACTTTTGGGGCCCTAACTAAGCCACTGCCCAACCGGCAGCTCAGGTAGTGCCCTAACGGCTGAGATAGTCCCCTCGAAACTGGAACTGGACCCCGCGACCGTGTTTCACATGCATTCATGGCGCAAAGCGTGGATCCTGGCGCGAAACTGCCATGAATCCATGCGAATACGTTCGCGGGGGCCAGTTTCGGAAGGAATGTCTCAGCCATTAGAGCACTACATGAGCTGCCGCTTGAGCAGTGCCTTAGTTAGGGCTCCAAAAGTACTTTTCACGTAAAAACCCCATAGGTCCACATCTGCCTGGACGCTGCCTTTAATGATGTGGTCTACAAACTAGTTGAGCAAAATCTGGAAAATATCTGTAAAACAAGGTCTGATTTTTTTTGCCCGCATAGTCTCAACAGATTTGTATAGTAGATTCGTTGACCGCAGGACTAGATTACGCCTCGCGAGGTAAAACGCTTGCCCCAGTACAAATCTGTTATTATACAAGCCGTGCTCTCGCGACAATTCAGCCGCGCCGCGCGCGGTCCGCGGCGTTTGAGCAGTCCTTGCGGTCAATGAATCGACGATACAAATACATTGAAACAGCATTGAGAACAGATTAAAAAAAAGCAAGAAAGAAAAGAACAAATCAAGAGAAAATAAAACACTGACCGTCGATCTGTGGTCTTTCTTCGCATTGATGACAACAGGCGGTGGGGCTTGACTCATCGTATCCGAGTGCAGTGTTCTGGCTAGAGTTGATGTAAGCGCTGACTTCGGTGCACACGATTGAGGTTGTAATGCAAGTGAGGCAGATAGGCCTGACAGTAGAAGTCGACTCAATGGCGCAACACTACGGATCCACATGCACCCACGAGTCGAGCAACGGCTACAATTGTATAGTCGATTTGTGATGTACTAGACAGTTCAAAAAGGTCTGTAGACTTCAAAGCATTGAATTTCCACACACGGCTAAAAAAAGACACCCTATACACAAACCAGTGGCGGACCAAAGGGGGGGGGGGGTGGGAGGAGAAATTTCTGTAAGTGGTTTATCATATAGATGTGCTAATGACTCGTTTATATTTGTAAGCAATCAAAATAATAGACAAAATTATCTCAAAAACTCGTATTGGCTTCTAATTAATTCGAAGGCGTCTCAAGATCGGAATTACAGGCCGGCGAGAACTTCGGAATGCATCACGATATTTTTTGAAGAGAATGGCTGACGTCAAGCTCAGACCCATTATTCAAAAGAAAAGTTGTCCCCCTCTTTTCCTCTCTCCATGAACAATATTTCTTGGAACGCCACTGACACAAACGTACCAACTTACTGTTATGAACTGCCCAGTACAACAAAAATCACTACACCACAAAAAGACACAAATAACAGAACAAAAATCAAAAGACTCAAAGATGCCAAACTTTGATTATGGAAATACCAGGCATAATCGTTTCTGTACATTAGTAAGACAGATTAAAAATGGAAAAGACATTGTTATGAACTGCTCAGTAAACACAGAATTTAGCTATTATTTCTATCTATCAAAAACTGGAAACTGTGAATTTTCAGACTATTGAAAATCTCAGAGCGATAGTCCCTAAAGGAGAAATCTTGGGCAAGCAGCGAAACTGACAATTAACTATCGTGAGTGAGATTGAGGTTTAGGTAAAACCAAGCATACAAGAATTATAAAAGTACTATCAGTACATATCTCACACCCACCTCTACGAGTCTGAAGCGGTTAGATTACGGTTTCTATGAGCAACCCTTTTTCTTTCATTTCATTTTGAATTCCATTTGCTTCCTGCATTATGCGGTTGCGAATGTATGAAGTGTGTGGGTGAAGCGTAATTGTCACATAGAAAAAAGCCTGCTTTTCTTATAAACTAGTGAAAAAAAGTTGGTCTGTCATTATTTCGGCTTCCTTTCTCACTATAAATCACGCTCAAGGCCAAAGAAAAAATCCTGCAAATTAGTGCTTATAGAAGGTGAAAAAGCCTGCCAAAATTCATACTAAGTCATAGGTTCGATCCCTACCGTTTTCCTAAGATTTTAACCTAATGAAAGAGGAAAAAATAGGCGTAGTAAGCGAGAAAGTCGAGAAAAAAAAACACAAATTTCAGTCTCTAAAATTGTTCTCAAGATATTCAATCAGAATGCAGCTTCAGAAGCACTTCTTTTCAATATTTGCGTGAAAATCTGACAAAGCAACAAAACGGAAAACGACTATATAAGAGGTGGATTCGACAGGACGACTGTGCCAACCTATTTTTACCAGGGGCAAGAATGTGGAGAATGATCACGTCAGAAGAAGAAAAGTGACGTAAGGCACTGAACAATAAAGCCTATCTGAAATTAATACAAGGTCAGACATCTGCAATACAAAAGATGGCGAGTCACACTTCACCGAGCAGGAAAATCGATGGAACAGCAGGAAGTTTTTCTCGGTGCTAACAAAAAGAAATGAAAAAGTGGAAGGAAGATCAAATGCAAGAGTCGTCGATCATTTGCGAGGATGTAACAAAATAGGAAAATGAAGATGGATGGGTCAGATTTCCAGCCTCGCACAACAAAAAAGCATAGAATTTACAAGCAAGAAATTCAGATGTGATGCTGTAGCAAAGCATAAGGCGTTTTGATATTTCACAAACTGTATGAATTTTCGTGAAAAACTCTTCCTAAGTATAAGCGCAGAATTTTTTCTTGGATGATTACGACACTTTGCAAACTACGTAAGTGTGCAAAAAAAGCTTTGCATGCACTAAGATGATTGGAATTCTAGAAAAAAAACACACACAGAAACGGGCGTGAGACTGCCCCCTGAGTCAAAAAAGCAAGGAGCAGCCCAAAGCAATTCCCTTACAATTTTTGAGATAAAAACCTGACAAATGCTGGTAAAACGGAAAAAGAAAGAAATTTGAATCATGATTCATGAATGACAAGATGTGAGTCCAATCTTGTTTTTGAAAGATGAAAAAAGCTAATCGCAACAAGATGGGACGTAGTCTCTGGGGTATTTCGTATTTCTGATTTATGGCTACGTTGAAGAGATATTCGATAATGCATATGCCAATTCAAACTATTGAAACCTACAAAAACCCAATTTGAACTGAGAAAGCAACTTGAAGATTATAATTAACAACCATGAATTGAATTATAGAACAATCATGTAAGCACCATATTACTATAAAAAGTCAGAAGCTATTGATTATCAAATATTGAACATTCATATATGTACCATGTTACTGCAAAAAGTAGAAGCATTAAGTTATGAAGGCAATCAGAAAAATTTGCGTGCGCAAAAAAGTAAAGAAAAAGGGAGAACGGAGACGATGGCTCAATCGATGTGAGAAAAGTGTATAATTTAGATTTGGCATTACCTAATTGTACTTTTCAATACTTGAGACAAACCCTGAGAAGTGGATTACGATGAATGAGAATTAACAGTAAACAAACTTGTCACTTACAGATAGGCGGTTAAAAGGAAAAAAGAGAAGCCAGCAGCTAGAGATGCCAAAATGTATTTTATTGCATTTTGTTTACTCTGTACAAAGCTAGTCTAAAATTTTGGAAAGAAATTTGAAAAAATAGCCAAACTTAGGATGGACAAAAACCATGGGTTGAAGATCCTGACAATTATTGAGCAAGAGACATCAAAGGAATTCAAACAAAAACATAACTGTTAGAAAGGAGAAGAAATACTGCATTAAACTCTTTTTGAAGCGTTTGTCTATCTTTACTTCAAACAATTTCAGCATAAGTCTAAAAACGCAGAATCTCTTCCTCTTACTATTGTCCTTTGCCTAATAGTTTTCAAATTCTCCCAAATTCTGGAAAACGGCACGAAATTTCGGACCGACCTAATAGATATATTAATTTCAATACTTAAAAAAGACATTCTGCGAGACAAGAAATTCAAGAACATTCTGCAAGACAAAAAAATTGAAAACTAAACTCAAAGCCATAAGCTGGAGCAATGATGTAAACAATTGTTTTGGGAAATGTAATCAACGGCGGCAATTCCCATGTGGGGCAGACGAGATGCAAACGCAAAAGGTTCGATACATAACTAAACGGCACAACAACACGCACATGTTGAGCAAGCTCGGAGAAGGCGTTTAAGGCTAATTTGGAGATACAAAATTGCCAAAATATGGTCTCATTTGGAAAATATGAAAGTTACTCTTCGAAGTGGAAAGCAGTTCGAAGAGAAGTCCTCGAATATTGACTCAGCATTGGAAATCGAGCATTATATTCTGTGACATTCAACAAACAAATAACTGCAAAACACAGCTCTCACAATGTGATTTCTTTACGAAACAGCCTAAAAACACCCACCGACTGAGCAGACGTAAAGAAAAACGACACTTGGCTGAATGTCGCAATTCTGCATATTTCGAGGAATAAAACATGATGAGAATAACGCTTGGGCAAAATCAAATAAAATTCCAATTTAAAAGCGATATTTGCACAATCGAACAATAAAAGCACTTTACAAAGGTAGCACTATTGATGAATTCGCATATTTTGACGGCTTTTGCAAAAAAATGCAAAAAACTCCTTTTTCAGCTATGTTCACAGCAGAACCCAGGCAAATGAAAAATATGGATGCAATTGAAGTAAAATAGTAGTTATTATTTTTCGTAAACAGCTACTGATACATAAACGCTGATGTAAGTGCTAGAAACATCATTTTTATATATATATATAGATAAAGACTTGGGGTAAAAAATCTCATAAGTTTCAACTTTACTTCCTTCAGCGAGTTAAATCCAAACAACGGCTGGTAAAAAAAGAGATTTTAAACTTGAACCTGCAAAAGTGCACGACTGTAAAACATTATCCGATCAATATTTCACCGTAAAATTAAAAACCGATCTTTTCCCAAAACCTCCCTCAAAATTTAGAAAGGATGTGATCAAAGAAAGTGCATCAAAATTACCAAAACGACTGAACAGGATAGCTTCGAAGAAGATAGGTGGCGAAGCGAAGAAGGAAACAAGACAAAAAATAGGTTGTAGAGCAAACAAGGGAGCAAGATCAATGAAAGTGAGAAGTTCAATAGTAAAAAAGCCGGAAAGTTTTAAAAAAAGCGTTGTCGACCAAAGGAAAGTGAATTCCAAATTTGATAAAGTTGGCAGCAAAAAGAAACACATGGATGACTTCATTTGCAAGAAAATGCAGTGCAACCCCGCTTGCTCCAAAAAATTCAACAAACTGTTGATGAATATTACTCAGTTTCTTCTTTGCCACGACAGGTTTTTATAGCAACAATTTATTGTGCTGCCTAACAAAGAAAAAGAAAAAAGAAAAAACAAAGAAGAAACTGAGTAATATTCATCAATTACGCCGAGGTTTAAAAAAGGAGAACTTTTGAGTCAACAAACTGTGTGTTTCATGGTCAAAACGTTGCTGAACATTATATTCAAAACACATTATTAACACTGTCGACGAGCATAGACGATAAATTTGCTAAAAATATAACGCCGGAAGTGCGCAAATCCTAAACGCGCCCAATTTCCTCCCACGCGTACGATTACGTTGTTTTTGATGTAAGACATATGGAATATAGGAAGTTTTATGATGGGAAAATGCGGAAGAAAATTGTGAATGTAATAACCAATGCGATATGAGAGAAGAGAAAATGGCTTTTCAGCTGAAAGACTGAAGAAAGAAAGAATTGCAGATGAGAACCTGGGTGAGCAGCAGTAGCAGCCCAACCCACAGGTAACCTGAGCATTACTAGCTAAACAGCCTTACACTGTGACCAAGTGTTGAAGAAAATAAATGTGACTTCTGTTGAGGGAGAGGCGAAGTGATGAAATTATGATGTGCTGTAGTCGACGATGTGTTTGAGAAAAACAAGCAATGACGTTAATGGATTAGCAAAAAAGAGACTTTATGCTAAAGCGACTAAAGCGAGAGCTGGACGACAAGCATTTTTGTTGACTGATTATAGCCTTTGAAAGTCGATATAGCACATGGAAAACAAGAATTCTTACAATTGCAGCTTTTTTTCACACTCCGAGAATAAGAGCCGTCTTTGATGAAAAGCAAAGTCGAATCAAAAAATCTTCGCGGATAAATGCGAAGCCTTTGTCCGTCTCGAAGTGATTTAAGATAAAAGTGGTAAAATTCAAAGTTTCAGCAACAGCAGGATTGCAAAACAATGCAGGAATACAAAATCACGCAGATAGAAAAAGAAATAGCTAATTCGTAAAGAAGTAACTTAACTTTCAATATATCAAAATCGATAATAAGCACGCAATAATAGTATATATACAGAAAAAAATACGGAAAAAAGAATATGACGTAAATGTTTCAAATTCACATCAAAAATTACATTTACATCATATTCTTCTTTCCGTATTTTTCCGTACATCAAAAATTAGCTTAACGAAAGCGTCAGCGAGTGCGAGACGATAGATGAGACGATGCAAACGTGTAAGATGCGACAACTCTCCTTCCTTTGAAAACCTAAGAGATGCCTCCATGCCACAAAAACACTATAGCCACTTCTCTGCTAAACTGACTATGCAAGCAAGCAAGCCTAATTGACACACGTAACACTTAGCCTTGGCTATCCGTCTATGATTGCAGCATGCAAAAACAATCACGACAGAAGAGAGTTTGAGGAAAAGAAAGCAAATGCTCCATTTGATAATGTCATGGATAGAGACCGCTGACAAAAAAACAAGCATTTAGTGACAAGAATTTATTTGCAAAAAGATACAAAAAAAGCAATGGAAAATGCGAATATTTCTCAAACAATTGTAGATAGCGAAAACCAACATGCTTAGATTCGAATATGCATATCATATTTACCCGTAACTGGTTTACTGGTCGGCATCAATAAATACATCGACTGGCAGGATAATTGTTCCCGTCCTCCATTCGAAACAGCCTGAATAGTGCAGAGCAAAACTTCAGTAAAACAAAGATACTCAACAGATATATTCTTTAGGATTACGCTCAAAGTGACGAAAAGTGAGTTTTTACTAGTTCACATCGAAAAAAGGCAAATAAACTCGATTTCACCCATGACTGAAGTCAGTTACCCTAATTTCAAGCGTACAATGCGCAAAGGATTTTTATCCAAAATCGAGCAGTCAAAATACGCCCAAGAACTTCGCGACCCTATACACCCTATCCAGTGCTGTATATAGCCTGAGAGAATCGTACTGCGTAAGCATCGCTTTCCGAAACACAGTGAAGAGGTGAGCGGCTTCCTTGAAAAATCGAAGAAGGTGCGCCTTGTATGCGTGAAATCAGGATATTTGCAACAGAGTAAAACAGTAGGACAATTTCTTTGTGTCTGTACTTTTTCGTTTTGTGTCTAGGCTTTTCCTATAGTAAAGCTAATACAAGGCAGTGCAAATAAATAACTTGTTAGCAAACTGAAATTAGAGAAATTGTAGCACCTGCAGCACAACGATTCTTGTAGATTGCATATGATGAAGTTTTCTGATGGAAATCTTCCTCGATTAGTAAAGAACTCAGATTCGTAAAACGTTCGCATTGCAAATGCATGGATAGAAAATGAAAAGATAAAATTTGTACATACCTCTTGCAGTGCTTCCGACGCACCTCTGCTTTGTTCACAAGAACTCAGTTGTACTGCCTTGAGGAATTGCCACGACGATAGAAAGTGAGATTACGCGAACAACGACGATTGATCCTTGTGATATTTGATGTGAGAGTCACTGCTGTTCCACAGCGAAATCATTTTGTCGTAGATTTCCTAGAAACGCGTTTTTGCGAACTGAATAGGATTCAATGAGCACGTGGTGACAGCATTAAGGTAAAATTATTAACGTTCGATCAGCCGTGTAATTTACCGTGTAATTTAGATAATGGGAATGAACTCTCAAAGAAAGAAAATAACAAATCGAATAGACTGAGTTCGAGTAATAGAAGTTATTTCTGTACAGAAAGACAAAAACTGACCTCAAAACCCTGAAAACGAAGCAATCCTACCACATTCGTATATGGAAATTTCTCCAACGCACGACTCAGCAAGCGTTTCGTCGACGCATGAATAATGGGTATACCACGAGCTCCACATTCATCACGAATGCTTTGTAGAAGCGTGACTCCTGAAAGCATAAGGATTGCATGCGTTAACAAACAAGATGAGCTGTGAAGACTGAAAGGACATTGTCATACGATAATGGATATCTTGTCTCCATAGTAATGTACCTTCAAAAAGATATTTGCAGAATGCAATAGAACAAGTACACGAATCATGATGCTGAGTTTTAGCAGATGTAGAACAAAATATAATAAAGACATTGCACGTTTCCTACAATGCAAAAACGAATCAGACATTTAGACACCCACCTTCCATTTCAGCATCCATATTTCGAGCTAGTAAGACACATTTCACGTTGTCTGCTTGGATGTGCTTCAAACACTCATGGATTCCGCAGATAAAAGTGCGCTTGGATCGAGCCTAAATCTTCCTGAAGGTGAAGCTGTGAGACCAGTGAATTAGTTACAAAGTAAACAAAAAACCAGTCCATATATATGCAACGTATTGCACTGCAATATATATTAGGGTTAAAGCTTCCGGTGCAAAATTGCGTCCAACCAACGTCAAGAATACCTCTCCTACACCAAGCGTTCACTCCAACCTTTCAAGCATATATACTCAAGTCACTTATAACTTGATATGGGTTTCGCACAGCGCGTGCGCTACTTCATGAGTCGAAGGATCAGACCTGCTCATTTCCAGTAATTCCTTGTTTTTTTGTACCCTGTTTGATGAGATATTATTAGTTAGTATTACACATTTTTACAGTTTGCTACGGTAGAAAATGCTTTACTGAAAAGCTACTAGTAAAGGCGTCGTCAGCTTCCACGCATAGTGTGAAAGCTCACATTTTGAGTCACAAATGGCTGCACGATACGAAACATTACAAGCCCTCAAATACGTCTGACAAGCTCAACAGAAAATCCATGCGTCAGCGCACTTAGGCCCGGTCCAGACTTCGCTCAAAAGAGCCCAAAAGCGCTTAAATTCCTACAAAGTCTCTTTACTTTCTGTTTGAGGAGAGATGGAGGCAGTGGAGAGGTCAGAGAAATCTGGGCGCTTTTTAGTGTTTTTAGGCGCTTTTGAGCGAAGTCTGACCGAAGCGTTACAGACATCTTCAGACTGAACCTTTGATGAAGACATGTTTCTGGTTCTCACCACATATGAAACATGAACAGCATGTTTGAAGCCAAGTCATTCAAAGAGTAGACTCGTTTTTCGCAACATTAGAGGGTTAACATTTTCAGTAGGTAAGAGAATAGACTTGAATCTTAAAATTTCGAGACTCACCTACCCTGATCGGATTAGCTTTATGGGCAGCATTCGCCTGTTTCTTGAGCTTTTTCAAGAGCTCAATAACGCATTCATCCAAGGGAGTGGGAATAAAGGTCAACTCGACATTATTTTCTTCCTTCTCAATGTGTTTCCGTGCCTCTAAAACGATCTGAAATTCGCAGATACGCTTACAAATATGCAGATCTCAAACCACCTTCTTAGTAGTAGTCGGCTTCTTTTCTCTACGGATGCCCTTATGTGTAGGACCCTGACTAGTAGCCTGGGCTTTCGGCTGAGCCAAAACTACTTGTCTGTTGCTAACTTTCATCATTCCAATGGCCGAACGAAGTTCATTGTCCACCAAAAAATTGCTCAATTCGACCTGAAAAAAAGTTTATTGCAACAAAAGTGACTGAGGAGAACAGACCGTCTTCAACATGGTCGACTTCTTTTTGTTTCTTGGTCGTAATTTCTCTGGAGACTCCGCAGCAGCCCCAGGCTGATCACAATCCATCATTACGCTTTCTTGACTGGATTTATTTGGATCCAAAAGGTCCTGCATCTGAAATGGAAAAGTCGGGCCTTGGAGCATTGCAGACAACAGCTAACTTTCTCAGAGAAGCTGTTATTTAAGCTTTTCTGTCTATTTCTAACAAGTTCGTGAAATAAACACTTACCACAAGAATCTTAAAGTTCTCTAGATGGCTAGAGGAAGTTTCCAGATCTGAGTGCTTGCAAAACTGATAAAGAACAAAAATGTTGAAAGAAGTGTAAATAAGAAAGATGAGCAAATCAAAAGTCAGTCGCCGTCGATAATCCCCCCGCGCGCAAATTTGCACAACCTTTTTCGGTGCATAATTGCGTGCAAGCAATCTGTAGCGAACAGCTGTCTTCTGGCCAGGTTGTTCTTTCCATATTACTTTTGCTTTTCTACTTTACACAGGTTCTCCGCTAACTAATGCTTCTTCCTCGGTTTTCCGTACACTTTGTTCTAGCTACTGGCAGTTGTTTTGTGTTAGAGACTGGGTGCTTTGTACTTTTCTGCTAGTTTATTATTGTGCTTTATATTTGCACTTTATTTCTTGTTGTTTGATTAACTAAGTGCTTCTATTGGTTTTACAAAGATTTTGGGATGGTAGCAAGCCAGAAAGGCAGTTGTAATACAGGATTTTTCCCTAGTATCACTACTATGAAAACTTTTTAGTCTTTTGGTTCGGGTGGAAAGTGACTGAGTTTCTATGCCGTTGCCCAAGGGCGAGTTATGGAACTCGTCTGTGATTGGAAATGCATTCTGGATTCTTGGCCATACCGTAGTTGCTCTGGTTGGCCTATAGACTCTTTCATAGGAAAGAAACGTGCTGGGCGAGAATTAAGAGCCGAATATAAATACGTGCCGTATAATATATACTACACTATAATTGTTATTACTATTATATTAGTGCCGTCTTATACCGTCAAATGGATCTGAGGCTTTTGAGTGTAATGATATTCTTATTTATTACTTCCTGTTTTGTAGTGTGGATTGCTTGGTGTTTTTACTCACTATTTTTTGGTGCACCTCGTATGTAATAGATAAAGATAAAGAACTCCTCTGCCACCGCCTGCGCGCTTATATACCTAATTAAGGCCTCCTAATCAGTTTGCACATAAGAAAAACAGGTATCCGTGGATCTGCAGATTTGCCCGAGCAGTTCCCCTTAAAAAGTTTTTTTCTCTGAAATTTATAGTCTTTGGGTTTTTGTTATGGTCAACAAGCAATAGTTTTGTTGAAATGCTATAGTACTCTTCCATTTCAAGTTTTTTCTCCGCTGTCTGTGAGACAAACAGTTTGTTATTTCGCTTATGACGTACCGAGCTGTTTTTCTGGTATGACTCATCCTTTACAACCATTATGGCTCATTTGCAAAAGGTCATTTGTAACATTACAGATGCCATGGCGCCTCGCATGTGCCGGGGTTTTGATCCATTTGATCCTGGTATACTCAATATTCGACATCTACTATACATCGCCCATAGTGAACAATGTGCCAGCGCATGAGATTACTACACAAGAGGCACCAGCCAAACGTTTAGTTGTGATCACTGCAGGTTTGATAAACTTCAAGGTTTTGTAATTTTTGTGAGGTAAATTCTCCTTTCTAGACGGTCTGCGTTTGGATACCTTCTCACGAAATCCTGATAGATCACCTTTCTTGCATTCGATAATCAGAGGACGCAAGGTTCGTACTTACATCTTATAGCTGCAGCCATTCTATACTCCGAGTCTATCCTCCATCGGAGGCAACGGCGCACTAAACGTTGCGCAATTGGCATTTGGCGTCGCGTACGCGAAATCCAACGCGGCGCGTGCATTATATCGTGTTAGTGTCATGCGCGTCGTTTAGCGAGAGTTGCGCTCCGGTTCAGGACTAAGTATAGTTGCAGCTTCAGTCATTTTTTATTCATCATTCATCTTATTAGCACAAGGAGAGAACTCAAAAAAAGTTACCAAAAATTTTCTGAATTTATCACTGAGAAATCTGCAGATTTTCACTAGTCTCATAGAGTTCTGGCTTACAGCTTACTTGCAACTTCTTTCACTATGTTGCTGGCACAGTTGTTTAGCTTTTTTGCAGGGTATATCCGGCACATCTAGAACGCATGTGCCGACTGAGTCTCGCCCTGGTCACGTCGCTATTTTTGCCGGATTTACCGAAGATGTCAGCGCAGTGGCACGAGGATGGAAACAAAATCCTGTTCCATTCGATAGCGTTTTCAACAGGTGCGGATTATGCTATTATTTTTGCAAACCTTTTTTGTAACAAGTTTTATATGCTACGTTTTCTTTTCGACATTTTCAAGTACAGTTAATCAGAGCAAATCAGGTCGAGAGAAGCATGGATGTGGGGAAGTCCAGATATTGTGAAGCTCTTCGACAACTCTCCCAACGCACATTCTTTCATGTATGATGAGAATGATGAAGATTTTGGCAGTAATGAAGCTTACAAGTTGGATGAGTGGGTATTCGACCATGTAGAGGTCAGTAGCCTAAACTTTTTCCACGTCTCATTTTTACTTATTTGGATGTCATTTTGTTAAGGCCTTTTTCAATAAAGCAAAGAATGACACACAATTGTGGCAAAGTCTGCGACAAGATCGAAATGTGTTTTTTCTTCATCTCCTTGGACTAGATACAAATGGACATGGGAACAAGCCTTATTCCAAGGAATATGTCGAGAATATTGGAAGTTGGTTGCACTAGCATTGTTTTCACTGATGTTTAGCTGACCAAAATCTTTTAGTCGTGGATCGCGGCATTGAAAGCACACAACGAGTTTTTGATGACTACTTCGGTGACCAGGCTACAGCGTGGATCTTCACAGCTGACCATGGAATGACTGATTGGGGATCACATGGGGCAGGAAGTGATGAAGAGGTATCTCCTAATTAAATACAGCTTTACGATTCGCTGTTTATGATATCATATGACTGTTGAGGTGCTAACACCATTTGTCGCATGGGGCGCTGGAGTGCAAAAAGGAGGCATAAGGTCCAGTATCGAACAGGTGACAAATTAGTATAGCTTAGCTTTTCGAACAACTTACAAATATTAGTGAAATAGTTTTTTCCCTTCAATCATGCGTTGTCTCATCAAATCATGCGTATTTTTGATATCTTACTTTGCCATTTGTCTCAAAATCTCGTTTTTTCATTTATGCACTATTTATACTAGGTGGTCATAAGTTTTACACTATACGAATAGACTTTTTATTACATGAGCATTTGCTTCTTCGTTTAGGTGGATATTACACCGTTATGCGCTTCTCTTCTGGGCATTCCTGTCCCAGTGAACTCGCTAGGTGTGCTGCCCTTGCATGTGCTTGATGTTTCACCGAAGTACCTCTTCAGAAGCGCATTCTCAAACTTCTTGGAGGTATCTGAAATTTTGGTTTTCCTTACATGTCTTTGGTGAAGCTTATTATCACTGCATTTTAGCTCAAAGAACAGTTTATGGCTTTGCGAGCTGAAAAAGCGAAGCGTTTATGGTTCTCAGATTTTGACCAATTTGGACTACGAGCTCTTCAAGCTCTTGAGGCGGAGATTGTGAAGTTGGCAAGAGCGCGGTAAAACTTGCATTTTTTGCAGGCATGGCCTCTTTACAAGAATGAAACTCGCTTTAGGAGATTTGCTGTTGCTTCGGCATTATTCGTTGAGAATGCCGGATTGATAAAGAAGGCCATATTCCATTATCATCGTTATGATCGCGCATTCCTTGGTGCAGGCGTTAGCTGTTGCTTTATTGCTTGGATAGCGCTAGTGTGGTGTTATTTGACAAGGTATAACAATTTTGCACTATTTATCACTGCTAAAAATTGATTTTTTTTCAGGGACCGCGCTGTACTTCTACTTACCAGGAAAACTCTTGTCCCAAACAAAGTTTTCTCGGTACTTCTTGCCGCTACACTGTTATTCTGTCTATACTGCAGATTACCAGTGACAAACTTCGTTTACCTGCTTTTACCGGTGTACTTGTTTTCAATTGTGGAAAATTTGTTGAACATCACTGAGAAAGTGCGAGATTTTGCCAAAGACTGTATAACCAACTATGCTATTATGTCGTTCTCCTTCCTGCTCAATCCTTTTCTCGGACTGCTAGGAACAAGTGAGTTTTGTAGACGTTGTTCTTCCATAGTTTCACTTGTTTTATTTTTATTTCCCATGTTTTTTTGGCGAAATCTTATTCACTCAAATTAGTCGTTTTGATAGTCGTACCACATTTTCATCATTTGAAGGTGTGCTACTTTTCGTTTTTGTCCTCGTTTTCATGGACCGTCGCTTCCTTGCTGCGGTATTTCTTCTGCTGATGTTCTTGCCAAGCCTTTACGACTCGAAAGTGGTCGGAGAATGGTCAGTGTGGCCCTTGGTAGCTATTGTATTGATTCTTATTTTGCAGGACAAAAACGTGGCGCTTATGTTGCGCACTGCTCTTGCCATTTCCGTTCTTTCCCAATGTTGGAAGATTTGAGCTTCAAGTATTGTGCATACTAGCGCCTGCAATATTGGCGGCGACGTTGCGATATCTGGCGAGGAATCCGATGTTGGTCAGGAAACAAGAAGATTTGTGCAGACTTTCGGGAATGTTGTTCGTTACCGCAGGACTGATACTAATCTCCAGCTACGTGTTTCAAAAGGTACTTCTTTTCCTTTTCTCTTTTCAGATTCTATTGTAGATGTGTTACTGTTTGGAAATTCTCTCTTTTGTTCCTTCTGAGTCGAAAGGGAAGCTACTTTGCTACCAAAGTTTGCATCTATTTTGCTCGACTTTCTTATTTTTTATGTTCAATTTATGTGGTCCAGGTGAAGAGTCATTTAAAATTCTGCTGTTTGACTCCGCAGAATTCAAGTTAAAATTCAACATTAACAACGCAGCTCATGTTTCAAATGTTCTGGCGTATTCAAATTGTACACAACCTATGCATTCTTTGTACAGATAAGGTCTAGGTTTATTTGCAGCCACCTGCTTTACTACGACTAGTTTCTTGGTGCTCGTTACCTTTGTCCCTGCTAGTCCCGCTGTTTTCCCCGCCTACCATTGTCGACAAAAGCATTTGGCACATAAGTGGGAACTCATTTCTAATATCAATGCGCTAAATCAGCTGCGAAATCTCTCCACTTCCAGGTTCGCTCGTCGTGCCGTTCTCGCTGCTCTCTATAGCATATGAATCGATGTTCACCTTACTATTTCTTCCACTGCTTTTTCTGTTCCTACGCTTTGAGTTTGGCCACTTGTCAGATGTCGAGTTTCTCCATCTCAGAGCGGATTACTCTGTGGATCCAAGTTAGACATTATTAGGGGTTGAATTTATCTAAACAACTGTTTTGTTTTCTAGTTTGTGCATCGAAATCAACTCGAGTAACGAGCACGGAGATGAGGAGAGCCGTGGTTTGTGTGTGCTTTGTATTAGCATCTCTTTTTGGAACTGGTAACTTCGCGTCCATGAACTCTTTCAACCCATCAACCCTAGGAAGATTCATATCCGTATTCAGGTGAGCCTAGTTTGGAAGAATTGAAATATTCTCAAATAAAATGAATTTAGTCCGTTTACGATGGCGGCTCTTCTGGTATTGAAACTGCTCATACCTCTTTTGATGGTATCGCTGCTGTTCTCAGCAGCGCTTCGATTCAATAAGGAAGCTATTCAGCGACTGTCATGTCTTGTTTTAATCATCACGGATCTCATGGCCATGGTTAGCGGACATTTATAATACTTTGTTTTGATATCATATACATGTACAACAAGCAAGGACAGTGTCTAGTGATTAAACAAAGCGCAGAATTGACCGGGTTTTAGCTTGTGAGCGTGTCGCTTGCGGTCTAGCATTGGCATTCGCCAGCATGAGTAGTGGTAGCATAGCGCATAGTCTAGTCATAGCGCCAGTCTCGTTAGCCGCGCAGGCACGCTCGCTCGCGTTCAGCCTACAGCGACCCGGGCGTTTTCGCGCAGTCGACTTAAAGGCAGTGTCCAGGAAACTTTGGTCGCATGGCTCTTTCGCCTGGAAATCGATGAGGGGGTCCTAACTAAGGCGCTGCCCAAGGGGCAGCGCAAATTGTTCAATCACGGCTGAGAAATTCGTCCCCGAAAACCCCGCGCCTGCGCCGTGACCGTAACCCAAAAACGACTTCGCTCACTTCATCACCGTTCGCGCTGGGACCAATCATAGACGGTCACGGCGCAGCAGCGGAGGTTTGTGGATGGATTTCTCAGCCGTAAATAATTTGCGCTGCGGTTTGGCCAGTGCCTTAGCTAGAGCCTCCTCAACAGTTTACAGGCAAAAAAAACCCATATGCTCAGATTTGCCTGGACACTGTCTTTAAGCTGGAGCTTTTTCTGATTGTGATCTCCCCCCCCCCCCTATCGCAGTGGAACCTTTCAAAGAAGCACGCCAAAAACCATAAGCCGATTGGAACCGGTTTGTAAAAGTCTTAGCGACTGATTGCTCATGTAGATTCTCCTCTCTTCTAAACAATATGAAGCAATAAACTATGAATATTGGCCAAGTTTCCGAAGTTGTTTTTTTTTTCAGAGTAGAAGTTACATTTTTAGTGCTTTTTCCATCAACTCAAGGACGACGGTAGTTGGTTGGACATTGGCCTAAGCATATCGCAGTATCTTATTTCAATGTGTTTGTCAATTGGTGTTTTGTTATTGTTACTTTGTGCCAGTCATCTCATGACAACTTCGATTTCGTGGCGCACTATAGAAAATCTCAAATCGGGACTAGCAATAAATGGCAAGGATGAGTGCCTGCTTTGAATGTTTTCTCTTAGTTCATGCACTTATTCTAGTCGTTGTCTTTCCATCTGCGTCAATTGTGATAATGTGTTAACCATTGTTGCTCTTACATCTGGAAGTTTATCATATATAATCAGTCAGTATAATCAGTAGTAATAAATATTTTGATTTTATAAAGGTCCATGCATGGTATAAAGCATTCAAGTAGCATAAACAAATGATATCAAGTGAATTATTCAATGAGTAACTGCAATATGGTAGCATACTTCAAAAAGTATTACTTCAGAGACGACTCCTATCAGAGAACACGCGTATGATTGATCCAAGACCAAAACGGGCAACCAACTGAGATTGTAGCTATGAGATTCGTACAAACTGCGAGAATCACCACTTACCAATGAATGCCATGTGAGCAAAGTTTGACAGAGAGCATTTTCTGGAGTTATTTCCATAGCTTTATACACGTATTTCATGAGAATATCACCTTCATCGTTGGAAAGCCTCTATAACATGCAAAGTTGCAGTAAAACGTATAGATTTTGCTTTAATCACTACCTTTACGACGGCGTCGATCTCAGTGGACTTGAAAGAACCAAGTACTTTTGCCACAAGGATCGTGGCTTTGTCTTTCACAGCCTGCAGATACCTTATCTTATATATAAAGCTGAATGTCTGTTTGTCTGTCTGTATGCATGTCTGTCTGTACGTATGTTCCGAATAGAAAATTCCATTTCTGAACCGATCCGGACCAAACTTGGCACACATACACTACGGGCCCCGGCGGGTGTCATAGGCTACTTTTCGTCATCGATCGATATCGATTTTATCGATTTTTTGCAAAATTTGAGCTACAGGGGTGGGAGTTGGCACAGGGGGGTAATCGAGCATGGGGATTCCGAAGACAATATTAGTTTTTGAAATCGTGCATTACTTTTATCGATTTTATCGATTTTTTTGCAAAGTTTGAGCTACGGGGCTGGGGTTTGGCACAGAGGGGTAATCGAGCATGCCCCACGGGGGTGACCAGCATGCTCGATTACCCCCCCTCTGCCAACTCCCAGCCCCGTAGCGCAAATTTTGCAAAAAATCGATAAAATCGACATCGATCGATAACGAAAAGTGGACTGTGACACCCGCCGGGGCCCGAAGGGTATGTGTGCCAAGTTTGGTCCGGATCGGTTCAGAAATGGAATTTTCTATTCGGAACATACGGCGGAGCCGGGTAAGCCAGCTAGTACTATAGAAAACCAATTCACATCAAAAAGTTGCAAAGCAAAAAAAAACTAGTACAGTCGGGGATTTTCCGCTTAATATAGTGTGCTTGCACAGAATGTGAAATGCGGTGAAATTTGGGCGTGAACAAGTAGCCAGGCCAGTACCGCCGACATTTTGCGCGCGCAATTGGCCAGCGCCACAGTCGAAACTGTGTTTACGCTGTTTACGCAAATTTTACCGCATTTCACCTTCTGTGGAAGCACACTAAATCAAGCGGGAAATCTACTCGACTGTAAAGTGGTGGTTTTGAGCAATGGCGAAGACATAAATGTAATGCAAACAGACAAATTGTCACGTATGCTACCTTGCAGCAACAACGCTCTTTCACAAGTAAACGAAAGGGATGACAATAACAATGAAGAAGTTGAGAAAGAACTTTACCTGATTTTTGCATTTGAGAGGGGGGTTCAGAAGTGATGCGTGCAAAGCGTCCTCGAACCTGTTCGTTTGCAAAAAAGACGTCACGGTGCGCTCATCTGGGCCGAGTCCAGGTGTTTCTCCAGCTAAATTTACAAGATTCTAGACAGATTAAAAAACTAAATGCATGTGCAATGTCTTCATAACCTGCAAACGTGGTATAGCCCACAATTTATAAAGCAAACAATTTCAGTTCAAACTTCGCACGCATGGTTATGCTGACTACAGAAGGACTAGTGAACCAGTAATTAAAGGTGCTGGATCGCATCCGCGCGTTTCGAGACCGCGCCGCGGTTTCCCGCTATTTGCAGATCAAGTTGGGGTCCTGCGCAGAATTGACGTCACTTGGATTGACGCCAGCATGGTGAGAGATGTCAATTCTGCGCCGGACCCCATGAACAGAATATGCGCTTACTCTGGCACCTATAGTATGGACCCCGGCCAGCTTCTCATAGGTACCACCGCGGCGCATACGCAACGCGGGCCCGACTTGGAAGCTTCTCATTTCATTTACGAACACGAAAGCATTTCTGCTTGAATAAGGTTTGAGAAGAGAAGTGGAAACTCCCATATGAAACTTGAGAAAGGCCAAAGCATTAAGAGAACGTTTATAACTTCCTCCAGCGCTTAGATTTTAGTCAGTCTCATTGAGGCTAGTTTGACATTACGATGATGGGTGATAGAGGAACCAGAAGAAGTCGTGGAACACTTTTACTGCGGCCACAAAAACTAGAAAGTTTAGGATCGAGAGTAGAATGTTAGAAGAAAAGCCTTAACGGCGCATTAAAAAAAACCTAGAAACATCCTTAATAAAAATCAGTCGGACATACAGGCTTATTCTGCAGTAGCAGCCATTGTAGACACATCCGAATGCTAAATCCAGATAATTCAAATACAGATATACTAATTCAAATCTGCACTATCGAGAAAAAAAAAAGAACTTGATTAAAAGCGCTCAAGGCCGTCAAGTCTCGTAAAAACTCCTCAACGGCAGTCGTCGTGAGTTCTCTGCACCTAAAAGAGAGACATTACAGAATAGAACAAAGTCACTTGAGAGAGAAAAGCAAAAAAATCCAGTAGAGCTGAAACGAAAAGCGCATTAAAGGCATGCGCTGCGCACGCGTCGCGGAGGTACCTATGAGAAGCTGGCCGGGGTCCACACTATACCTTACGTTTCTTTGTATGTTAGACTAGTGAACCAGTAATCTAAAGGTGCTATTTGCAAGAGCGTTCGCTTCGACCGCCACGCGTTTCCCGCTATCTGTACATTTTTAAATTGCGCTTACGTTTCTTTATATATTAGACTAGATTTGTTCCGAATGGTGAGGTCTTGTTTTCGCGAGGTTACAGCAGCCATACGATACAAGAAGGAAAATTTCAGAATTCGCCGTACCTTTATACAGAAGGATTATCTGACGTGCTTTCACTAAAGGTAATGCACCAGTGATGCTTTATTTTAGGACATAAGATATTGCCATAGGTAGAACTCGATATCATCGAATATGATATCGAGTTCTATCATCGACTCCACGATTCGTGTAGAGGCGGGGTTTTGCCAACTCAAAGCGTGGCGGTTTTTGATAGCGAGAGAGTACGAAAAACAATGCCATGACGTGGAGGTTTAACAAGTTCAACCTTAAAATCAGGGAAAGTCCGCAACCCGCCTCTACACGAATCGTGGAGACGATCATACATCATGAAATGGAGGCAGGCAGTTTACGCAATATTTTGAGGTTTATCTTGTTTGTGGATGAAAATGTGGATCAAAATTGTTACGGCATATGGCCTTAGCGTTGTTTCAAAGATAAACGAGTAGTTGTGTACCAGTGGCGTACCGAGGGGGGGGGGGGGGCGGGGGGGGGCGCGCGCCCCCCCCCCCGAGAATGGGTCGCGAAATTTTTGAAAGTTACTTATATGGGTTATAAAAATGTGCAAGTGACTTGTTTATTTTTGTAAATAATAAAAATAATTTTTTCAAATTTTTAAAAAATCAAATTAGCCTTGTAAAAAAAATTTTTTCGGGGGCGTGGCTAACGCCACGCCCCCTTTTTCCAGATTTTAGGGGTCGGGGACCCGCAAAAGTTTTGAGAAACACCCCAAAAAATTTTTCGGAGTGCGTGGCTAACGCCATGCACCTTCTTTAGAAAAAAATTTTTGTCGCGCCCCCCCCCGAGCCGAAATCCTGGGTACGCCACTGTTGTGTACCCATATTGAAGATGTCACAGATAAAAAGGAAAGGAAAATATATTGAAACAGAAAGACATACGCAATGACTCACCATCCTCGTTCTCGTCGTAATTTTCTGGATCGTACGCATCCACGTCAATTTTGCGATAACTGGTATTCTCCATATTCTTCGCCATTTTGTCGACCCAAATAGAAAACGTTAAGGGAAACTTGAGAACACTGGAGAAACGTTGACAGCCACGAAATCTTGAAAGCATAAAAAATTGCGACAAGTTGCTCATATTGTGATTGGGGCGCGAAAACCGTGACTGCATGACACTCATTGCGCCTAAGTAGGGGTGGTTTAACTGGAAAATTAAGGCACTAAAAGGCTTAAACTGTGGAAAAATAACTCAATTTTGTCCCTACACTCTCTGCCTGTGCTAAGTCTATGACTGCACCTCAATGAATTGTTTATTCTAAACTTTTTTTTCTAGAAGCGAGGAATGGACAAGACATTTGAGTGATTCGCTTTGAGCAAGTCGCTGTCAAACTGGAGTGAGTGGAGCTACTGGGCGGGACAATTGGGATGAGAAAGGAAGGGAGAGGAAAGCTGGCTCCCCAAGAATGGTCGGGATGTGAAAGTGGTGTGCATGATTATAATATGCAGCTACTCTAAAAAGCAGAAATCTTAAGAAGAGGACTTTTTGCAGAGAAATTTTCCAAGAGCAAGCTGCGATTAATCTCCTGATAATGGGGATCTGAATTTTGCGAAAGATTGGGGTAGTCAAATCAAAACAGTTGCTTGTGGCTGATGTCACTCCCGTGATTTTAGTCTAAAAGTTTTTCGCTCTCCCCATAGACATTTTGGAACCGACATTGAGTGAGTTCTCACTGTCACCCTACCAGCAAAAGGATTGCAAATAACGCTGTTTTAGGTCTCCAAGGTTCTTCGGCCAAAAATCTCATTGATACTTTGATATCTTTGTCAAAAGTAGGTTCATGCTTTAACAAAACTTTGTGTGCGTTTGTTTTCTTTTTTTTTTGCGTGCCTTGTGTTTTTTATCCTGTCATTGTTTATTTTTGTGTTTTTATGGTGTTTGTATTGTTTATTTCGTGTTTGTTTTCAATGCTCACACAGGCGTAGGAGCAAAGCGTCTTTCTAAACGCGATAATCTCTAGTTAGCACAAAAACTCTCTTCTTACAACTACACATTGATGTGAAATTTGAATAGAGAATTGCTGATCGTTGCTTTTGCAAGCCGCTAGAATTGAGCACTAAAAATGCTACAAACGGAAAATTTCATTTGAGGTGTGCAAGCAATCAATCAACAAACAATTCAAAGCATAAGTGCAACCACTGCCGCTTTTGGAAAATGTGATTGTAAGTAAGAGACAAACAGTTTTAATAAATTTATCTCCATTCCAACTTCTGCAATGCTTATTGATCTAAAACTTACAGTTTTTATGCTTGTGATAATCGTAAGTGCAAGTTTTTTTCTATAAAATGCGTACCCCATGAACAGGAACTTTTTTTGCTTGAATTACTTACAGTCTAATAAAAGATAACATTGTCAGAGACGTTTATATGCAAAAAATACTAGCTAAAATCCATATCTCGATTTTGCAATTTGTCCGATTTTCAAGCATCTGCACATTTGCTTCAGACTGAATTTTTAGGTAATGAAATCCGAGGGAGTCCGGCGATACAGATGCGAACCACGTATGCCAAAATTTCTGTTCAAGTGCCCTGTAGCTAATATTTTTTTACAGGACGTCAAATTTGCAGCACAAATAAAATGAATGAATGCATAAGAAGAAAAGCGCTAGACCTTCACAACCATTTTAGGTGGGTTAGCACGTTTATTTTGCTTGAAAATGTAAATTGTCAGCAAAAGGGGGGACAGCACTAGCTTTACGCCCTATCTGTTCAGAAAGTATCTATCGGTTTCAGGTTGGTGCAGTTTTCTTTTTTTATTCACTCAAAATTTTGGTGATTCGATGCAGTTTCTTTTTTCAACGTTATGTTGACGAAGAGACTCTCACAACGAGCCCTAAGTTTATCGCCGGAAATCAGTTACAATTACATTCAAATTGTTCACAACCCTTCCTTTTTACTTGACTTAGGTCTCGCTAAATTTTCAGAATTTTTGCCTGAGATTTTGAAAGAATTTCAATATTCAGCAGATAGGACAAGCCTTAGGCAGGCCAAATTATTTTTGCAGCTCTCTACCTTGTTTTCTAAGAGTTTCAAAACAGATACACTGCGATAACTAGGAAATGTACTTGTGTTTTGCTTCATACAAACCCTAAATATGAAGCAGTGAACAAATCAGGCAGCAATCATTTGATGGACTTGCTTTGTTTTTAACATTATCTTTTCTTTTTGATACACGAGGCATTCGCAGACAAATTACCAGATTCCTCAATTATACGGGTACTCACTGCTTACCTTAAGTTTCAAAACCTTCATATTTCAAAGCGAAACTCATTAATTTCCAAAGTTAGGGGATCATGAGTCTTGGAACCTCAATTTGGAGACTTCTTTGATCAGATCAGTTTAGTGGAATTACGTGTCATGCGATTTCTTTAGAAGTCAGTGATTTTAAAGTGTCTAGGAAAGGAAACTCTGCATCGGATACAGCTTGAATTATTCGTTTATTTTGGCGGTTTCCAGATGGTTCGAAAAGATTATATAACTTTTTACCGACATTATACACGGTGTCCCAAAAGTATGCATGTACTGTTTGATCATTAATTTCCCTTTTCAAGAAGATTGTAACCTACCTCCGGACACCATTTTGTAGAGCTGGCTTCAACTTAGATATACAGTATGGAGCGAGTTACCCATCTCTCTTCATTAATGTATGATTACGGTAGAAACTTCATGAAAGGTTGTGAGCCATAAGGAGTCCTATTCTACCTCAAAAGCAAACCAAAGAACCTGAAAACTCTTATGCTATGCTAATTCGAGCCGATAAAACCAAATATGAAGTTTGCACTTTACCGCAATGCTTCTTTCATAAGTTATGTCAAGTAAGGCGCAGTAGCTGTTTTGGCAATGCTCCTTAAAATTGTGATTGCACCATTTAGAAAGCTTTGCAGACTCTAAAATGTCAGGTAATTAAATCAGCG
Organism: Cylicocyclus nassatus; assembly: GCA_958299035.1. Classification (NCBI taxonomy): domain Eukaryota; kingdom Metazoa; phylum Nematoda; class Chromadorea; order Rhabditida; family Strongylidae; genus Cylicocyclus; species Cylicocyclus nassatus. The sequence goes on from CATQJL010000112.1 coordinate 69,767,249, forward strand.
CGCGTGAAAAACCTGACACACCACTTTTAGGATTTTTTGGAAACTTTTTTTGAAACACGATTAATCCACTATGACGCTGTAAGCTGAGAGTTCCTACCGTGATTTTACAGTAATGAAGAGTGCTTGGTGATTCGCTCCACAATGCAAATCGTTGAAGCCAGATCTACAAAATGGTATCCGAAGGTGGGTTAAAGGCTTCTTGGAAAAAGGGGTATTAATGATCAAACAGTGTATACATAATTTTTGGACACCTGCAGTATCTGAAAATCAGGGTCGGTAGTAATCTGGTCGAAACTCCGAGTTTGAAGCTCCACGTTAACTCTGAGATAACTCTGATCCGCTTTTGAAACTCTGAGTTACGCTTATTGAAACTCTGAGTTCCGCTTTCGTAATTCCGAATTCCAACTCTCAAGCTCGGAGTTTTGCTTTGAGGAGCTGTTAAGCACTTTGCTGCAAAAGCGACATTAAAGTAGGGACTCGAACCTGTATGGTCTAGCGTAAAGATCCTATCACTAAACCGCTAGACCATGACACACCCATGAACCCTAAGATTGCTTTGCCATAATGTACTCACTCATTCCATTAACACTTAGCAGGTCAAAACAAGTTATACCAAAGCCTCACTCACTTCCATTTCTATCGGGCAGTGATGGTTCATCACGAGGATTGGTTTTTTGCGCAGCCGAAAGCTTCAAACAATAGAGAAAGCGGATGGCATACGCAATGATAAGAATTGACTATTAGGATTGCGCACAGAATAAATCCTCCGGGCAATGTTTGCCCTTCCATGATTTCGTCTTACTTACCGTATACCTACCGTAATCGTTCCATATGTCACCAGTGTATGTAGCAGATAGATTGTCCGTAATTTGCATCCCGAATAACTCCAGTGTACCAAATTTCGGCTAATTCCACCGCTTTAATTCATCTACCGTAAACCTACCGTAACCCCGTCAGATGACACCACAGTATAATCTGCACGTCATATTCGTTATCGGCGCCCCGAATAACCCCAGTGTACCAAGTTTCGATCAGTTTCGTGATTTTCTCCCATCTACCGTGAACCTACCGTAACACCTCTACATGACCCCATAGTGAGAAATGGGTACCATATGCGTGACCAGAGCACCGAATAACCCCCTGGGCCAAGTATTTACAAAATTTCAAAATTTTGTAAATCACTGCGCACCACGATATGACACGACATCATGCCTGCTTAAACTACGAGCAAAATGTACCCCGGAGGACTTTTTAGCTGCCCCTCTTCTTTTGCGCACTATTTCTCTTTCTCTGACCAAACTCAGAGTTATCTCTGAGTTCCATGATAGACTGGAACGCGCATCAAACTCAGAGTTATCGTAGACACTAGTTGCGCGTTTGGTGGCGATGTTTCTTGTGCAGGACGATGTGGACAATGTTGCGCTACTAGGAATAAACTACGTGTTAAGGAGAATCCTGCCATATCATCGCTTTCCGGATTTGATCTGTGTAAACACCTGTTAAAGGGGTCAAATAGTTGCGCGTTAGCTCAGAGATAACTCAGAGTTAACTCTGAGTTATAACTCTGAGTTTCGATAGGTTTACTACCGACTCAGGTAATTTTTAGTGCATCAGAAATGCAGTGGATGTTCCAAATATTTTTTTTTGAAAAAAGTGTTGAAATTATTCCGGCGCTTGATTGGAGTAATGCCTAGCATGAGCTCATCAAACAGAAGGTATTAGCTGCACGAACAGCCTAGTCCTCGAGGACCACTGATCATAATTTTCATGCTTTTGATCGCCTTGCTAGTAACCATAACCCTACTTAGCTCACAGGTTACAGATCAAGATTTTCATTCTATCGCGCATTAGAATTTTTGCTTCAAATATTCCCATAATTCTCTCCCCAGAAGCGCTTTACAGAGAATAAAAGCAGATTCGGAATCAGCATTTTTTGTTTTTTAAAACAGTGCGCAATTCCCATAGAAACGCCACTTTGATCAAGTATCCTTCCCTCGTAAGATTTTTTGGCATGTTTACCACAGTTCTACCCTGTGACTAGAAGGCAAATGTGTCATACTGGAATTTTGGTTTTCTGCCCTGTGACTAGAAGGCAAATGTGTCATACTGGAATTTTGGTTATCTCCATATATATAAAAATCAAAAATTGTCTGTTTGGAGGGTATGTGCTTTATAGAGACGCGCGCCACTCAACCAATTGAGCTAAAACATTACACACAAATGTTTTCGATCCGAGAAACGGTTTTAGGCCACCTTTCACTAAAATTCGCTGGGTCCTTCCGTCGATTTATTGATTTTGCGAACCACGCAATGAAAATGAACACTTATTAACCGCTGTCAAACCGCTTGCACATCTTGGTGTAAATAATGCAGTGAAGTTCATTTTCATCTTGAAGTGAAGAAGGTGCAGTTACTCGAATCGTTCTGAGGTAGGCTCATGCAAAAGACCAAGGGGGAAGGGACCTTCCACTGTAGTATAAAGACTGCAGAAAAGGGCAGAGGACATGGCTGGACCGAAAAAAAGACGGGAGGAAGACAATGCGAGGCTTTAGCCATCCTCCTAAACAATCACCCGGACTGGACCGGGAAAGCCAGCTATTTATAAATAAAAACAAGCCATTTGCACATTTTTATAAGTCACGTACATTTTGAGAACCGCTCCTGCTGCCATTAATTTAGCCATAATCCTCTTGAAAGGCAGCGTTCGGGCAGAATCTCGACTTCTACTTTTGGCCTTATCCAGACCTTTTCGTAGCGCTGATTCCAAATGTGGCACTCAGAATGCGTGATTTCTCCAATAACCCCATTTTTCACAATTTTGAGAGAACCGTGGAGCTACCCTGTCGAAAGCAAGAATTAACATGTCCGATTGTGTTTGCCATGTCGAAACACGTCAAGGGCTGAGGAGAGTTCGTTCAAGGGGATGGGCCGTGCGAGGAAGTGGGCGTGGTCCTCGAGGCTCGGCGTTTTCTGCGCCTATTTTCTCCATTAAAAAATCTGCCCGGACGCAGCCTTCAATCGTATTGACATACGATGCTATAATTTATTTTTTTAGATCGAGGTTGGCTCGAGGTAAAGTCAGATGGAGAAATCGTGAGCGCTTACCGCAGGGAGCAGCGATATTAAAATTGGTATTAACAGTAGATTAGAGAAACCCAAAGTAAAACCACCTTACCAGAAATACGACTGCGATCTTGAAAGGGATGCCCGTTTCACTATGAAAAAATGCAAGAGAGATGAGATAGATTACAAGGAGATGACTGGCGAAGAATTGAACATTGACATTATAGATCACTCCTTAGCAGGAAGTAGATTGCAAGCGTTGAAAGTGGTTCGTCTCCTTCCAAATTTATTTGTCTGTTTGTTTTCTAATAAAATTAGCAATTTAGGCTATCTATAAGTGGTGGTATACAGTAAAAGAGCACGATCCAATCAAAGGGCTTATGTTTACGAAAGACATGGAAAACAAAACTATTAAGACTTTTACTCGGGTATTTTCAAATATTTCTCTTCATGTTGTACTCAATATAATTTAGATGGCTTGGGACACCACATCACATATTGGTTGTTATGTGCGGAATTGCAGTGACGGCTATCACGTGTCTTGTGTGTATGATTATGGGCACGTTGCTTACCTCTTTTCTAAAATGACATTTTATTAAAAATTATATTTTGCAGAGGCAACATCTTGAACGATCTGATCTACGAAAAAGGCAGAGCATGCAGCCTATGTAGAGAGTTCGATTTGGCATGCGGCCGAGAAACACGACTTTGTATTGAGAAGAAGAAAACATCAAAACGATTTGGTACCACAGCATTAACACGTCCTCGCTGAACAAATTGTGGTTCTTAATCTTGAGTTGTGTAGAACCGTAGCACTTACGACTCAGCAATTCTCCTAATTGTTAGTTTTTTTTTCGTATAAAGATTTTGAAAAAATTCAAATTCACCCACAAGTAACTGCTCAAAACACCAAACCTCGCTATTTTTGTGCTACGGCTGCCCTGACTTCCTTTACATTCGAAGGAAATGCCAAACTCGCGAACCCAATCAACCTATTCTCAAGTGCAACCTTTGATTCAAGTGACCTAGCGGCTGGTAGGCGGGGATTTGTGACCTAATTAAGGCTGCTCGCGCACGGTACGCAGTCTGCGTCTCCCTCGCGCGTGTGCTCTCTGATCACCACCTAGTCTTAATTAGGTCACGAAGCCCCGCCTTCCAGTCGCCAAGTCAGTTGAATCAAAGGGTACGAACCTAACCGGTCCTATTTGCTCTAAACGCAAGCAGACAAGGGCGCTTTGCCATGCTCTTACGAAGTGCGCCCTCCATTTTGGCGGCACCGTTCACCCAAATTGAGGGTGAAGAGATTTCGATGTTAGTGGGTTGTTTTGAAAGTTCTATTCATTTTTGAAGTTCAGTTGATTTGTCATGATTTTTTTGAACATGATTGCGAATGCAATAAAGCCTTACAACTATCAAATAAACAATGAATAATCGGCATATCTGTGCGTATTCAAGAATTATTGCAGCGACAACGAAGAATTTTCCAGACAAATATCAAAACGTCCTCTCTTATAGACCTCCACTTTGAGAGACTATAACTTTATTTGGAACATAGACTGCACAATACTGCTCATTGGTAGCCAATAGACAGATGAGGAGTACTGCGCCTTGCACTTCACCAAATTTCTTCATGAAATTCTTTTACGAAAAACTTCGATGGACCCTCTTTTTAGCTCTAAAGGTGTCATTGAATGGACATTTTTTGACAGCTTTTGACTTTGTTCGCAGCTAACAATTGATGAAATGTTTTCGTTTTTCTGGTAGAAATGTTCAAGGCCTAGTCTCACTATTTAAGCAAATCTTCCGTAAGTGAACAGCGCATAGGATCTTTATGCGACTTAAACGGACCACAACGACATGTCATACTTATGCTAAAAAATTTTAGGTCAGAAATTTTTCGAAATATATCTCGATAAGCTTCCTTTGCACAAGTCTCCAACGAACCTTATATATAATGCAAAAAAATTTCCTTTTCTGGCTGTGGATTTTTTCCGGAATAGAGCAAAAAGGAAGAAGGTACGGAACATAAAAATCAGCAAAGTTCTCTGAAAATAAGCATAAAAAACTAGAAGATAAGAGCTTCTAAATGATATGTTCAGTGTTTATGAAAATGGCTTTTTCTCCAAAATAATAGCTCAAAAAAGGTATACTGAAAAGAGATAGAACTTTGAGACAATCCAACATAGCTAGCGAGGCTAGCTAAACAATCGGCCAAGTTTCACTGCAAAAGAAATTTTCAAAGCGAGAAAACCGCTCCTAAGTGTTGTAACGTGCCTTGCCGAATATTCCGCGCATCTGCGAACAGCGGACTCTATGTTTACACAACGAGTGAGTAAGCAAACATTGCAACAGCGAAGTGATCGAACATGACGAAAACGAACTAGCAGAACAAGAGAAAGAAATTCATGGAACTTTCGAAGGATAATGGGCCCATTAGGGAGTTTGTGTATTCTCCATTAGGCAATGTTAACCTGAACCCCATTTTTATTATATGTTTTATGTGACTATGTATGTTCGTATCCATTAGTGAAACATATATATAAGAGACCGTAGGAAGCCTTCGGTGTGCATTCGTACCTTTTCTTATTCTTATTCAATGTAGTTCCTCAACTTCCTTTTCGAACTCTCTTACTCTTGTCTTGTAACTTTGAAAGTAGCGACCGCACCTTCATTTATTCATATCGGCCGTCCTGATTCACCGCCGTTGGCCGACGGCTCACTGCGATCTTTTGTAGTTTAGTTGTCTCAATCCGAAAGGTCACTTGTTTCGTCCTATTGCATGATCATCTCCTTGCTAATAAATAGTCGTTGGGAATTGGTTTTGTTAAGGCCGGCGAACATTGAATATCTCACACACGATATTTTCATCAGTCTTAGCATTAGCTGCTCTGCGGAACTATGCCGAGCCTTACATGGAGGTTCCGCCTTCGAACTATATAGCGTTAATAACTAAATTTAAAATTTCAGAAGCATGAGCATTGACGAACGCTTCGAACACCTGCGCGATATTCTAAGCACTATTAGAAACGAAACTCCGATAATTCCTGAAAATCCATCGGAAGAATGGAAAAAGGGGCAAGAAAAAGTCATGGCCGTACCACCTCCGGGAATGCATGTCCTTCGCCCGTTCATTTCCGCCTATCGTCTAGCTACGCTTTTGGAGGAAGAATGCAATTGTCCATTGAAGTATATAAGAACACGAAACATCACACAACACTGTAATCGTCTATTCGCTTTATCTCTGGCAGCCTTCAATGGCAGCTGCGGACAGTTCATTCCGAACTACTCTTCCTTCACAATTTGTCCAAAATCAGCGAAAGAATATCGTTTCCCATGTAACACATGTCCCAGAAGCTCTTTTCATAATCTGCAAAAACATCTTTACTATAGACATGGTTACTCACTGAGTGCTCCGAATGTTCCTCTGCTTGATTTTTCACCTAACTCTTCCACCCCACTCGTCCTTCATATTGAGCAAGTCTGGTTGATTTTTGGCCAACTTCCCAAAGTCATCCTTCACCCGTTTAACCATCCACGCGAGGGCTCTAAGGAGCAGCACAAGGATTCCGACGTTTGGGAACCACGTCCATCTGCCAAATCGTACTAACTTGTCTGGTGTCGTATTACTATCTTCACATAGTATTGTATACTTTTCAATTTGTAGTAACATCATGAATTATTAATTTACTGTGTACACAAAATAATAATAAATAACATTCAAATGAGATCACTCGTTCGGGATCGGCCTCCAGCATAGGAATGTTGGGTGGCTGTCCTCTCGCCTACAGCGCGCACAGTGAAGATGGGTAATACACATACGCCTATCATGGAATTCGGCGCATCGCCCACATAGGCGATATGCGAAGACGATCCGCACTTGATCGCGGAACTCCAAGTGGACCTCACAGTCGCAGGTTCTGTGGCCGTTCACGCCACATACCACACACCCTAGTTGAGGGCGGACACTGCGGAAATCAGCGTTCGGCCCCAGTAGAGGTGCCACCTCTTCATCTTCATCAAATTCGCCTTCATCTTCCGCCTCTAACGCCCGCTCGAGTCCATTTAAGCGAAGGTAGAGTAGCATGTCTTCCCTACGGGTTAGGGGACGGGCGCCTAACCCTAGGACCGGATGATGCGGACCCTCCGGTGAATCGTGACCATCTACTCTCCATACTTCGCTCGCTGATGAGGAACCTTCTTGCCAATTATCCGGATCCTCCGGCACTTCATCTTCATCATCCTCATGATGGTAACCATTCGGCAGTCCGAGATTCGGCATCCCGAGCTCTCCATTTTCATCATCCCCTGCTTCATTCGCCGCCCCAAATATTCTATTTCCATCATCTTGTCCATTAGGCGCCGCTTCAAACATTCATTCATCATCTTGATTATTTTGTTTCATAAGCACTCCTTTATTACCTTCATTATTCGGTACTCCCAACGCCACCCTATCATCTCGATCGTCTTGTGCCTCGGGCACTCCATTAGCCCTACCATTTGGCATCTATCTATATATATATAAAACTCAAACACTGTACCGTGTTTGTTAGGATGTTTGTGGCTTATAGACTCCTTTGTATGTGAACCAAAGAGGCTGAATTTTGTTTCCCTATAAACAAGCCACGGCGCAAAAGATAGGCTACTTTTTTTGACAATTCGCTGGGTCCTTCTATCGATTTATTGATTTGTTGCACTCTCAGTAAGGGAATGAAGCTTATCAGCAGCTATTGCCGAACCATTCCTACACTTATGTAAACAAGAGCAGTACGATCCATTGTGAACTTTCGTCATCAAGGCAAGGTCGAAAGCGTTCAGATGTAGATCCTATATATTCTGTCTAAAACTGCGAGATGCATCTTTTGCGGTGCGAGGTAGTAGTGTTGTTAACGCAAGTCAAAGCCTTTTTTTGATGCAGATGTGAGCCAATCGCTAAGTTACAAGCTGTCTCAAATTGCGTGCCACACTCTAGCGTTGGAACCTCCGGCATGAATTCCAGCCGCATGAGCGTGACTCTCAATCTGAAAGCTTCTATCATAATTTTGTTTATTGACTGAAGTCCTTGAGTTTTTTTTTCATTAATCTGTTATCCAAATGGCTCACAAGTTGTGGATTACATATCTTTAACGTGGTAGAATGGCTGTTGCTTTGGCTATAAAGGTATTCGCTCTCTAAAGCAAGGACAGTCAAAGAAGCACTTACTTTTGTCGTAGTACGGGAGAGGAGGGTAGAGTGCGGGAGTTAAAACAGAATAACCGATTAGCGGCGAAGTACTAGGAAAAATGATCCTCAGGATAGCAATGGGCGCTTCATTATTCGAACGTTCTTCCACCTATATCGCAATGCTTGCTCTTCAAGTTTTTTCACGTCTTCCATGTTTCAAAAAGAAGAGAGACAATGCTGTTGAGTAAAAGTGTACACATTTTATTTTTATTTTTGCAAACAAACTTCAATGATACACTACTGCTTTGAGTGTCACATATATCCAAAGACAGTGAATTCTAAGTGATGTTATCCCGGGCAAGGCCGGGTACGACAGCTAGTATATATATAAAACTCAAACACTGTACCGTGTTTGTTAGGATGTTTGTGGCTTATGGACTCCTTTGTATGTGAACCAAAGAGGCTGAATTTTGTTTCCCTATAAACAAGCCACGGCGCAAAAGATAGGCTACTTTTTTCGGCAATTCGCTGGATCCTTCTGTCGATTTATTGATTTTGTTTACTAAAATCTAGGAAAATGAAGGCTATACCTTCATTTTTCCAAGTGAGTAGTAAGGGGTGGTAGAGATCATTTACATTTTGCGGTGAGGAGCATGCGGTGTCATGAAGCGAGCCGGACAAGAAAGAAGACTATTCACCACGGATACTACACGAGCGCTAAAACTGACATGGGTGAAGCAGGAGAGAACAGAAGATATGAACTGAAGAAAGTGGAGGACTGGTAAGTATACATCTTGAAGCACACCCTATGCTGGGCCATTCTGGACTCTCGGCCCGGGCGGGACCGGGAACCGCAGCTAGTCATCTATAAAGTAGGAAATGAAATTACAACCACATCTCTTTTTTTGCTAAAATGCTAGTACATTTGAAGCTCTTCTTTGGATTAGAATAAAATAACCTCATTTCAGTATTTTATTTTTCACCTTGTTTTCCCGTTAACCTTTATTTGCAGAACCAACAGCGTCCAATACGTCGTCATCAACCACAGCGCGATTATTGCGACACCAACGCAGGGAGCAATGAAGAGAAGCAATTTTCGAAGCGAACCGAATGAAGCCGACTATGTCAAAGGAAAGAAGATCAAGCATGCCAGAGGAGGGAGAAGAAAGTAAACCAACTACGTCACAAGAAAGAAGCGCAACACCTTCTATCTCGGACAAGGAGCTTCAAGAACAGTTATACAAGGCCTGTAAGATACTGGGAAACCGATTGGACAAGTTCTCAGGCTCTGGGGAAAAAACTCTTGAGGAATTCTTGAGTGAATACTCGGAAGTGACGCATGAGCTTGCTATCCCGAACCTGATTTCGCAGAAATTACTACCACTCTACCTGACAGGTGGAGCGAAACTGAAGTACCAACAGATCCCGAATCGAGAGAAGATACCTTGGAAGGATTTGGTAACGGAGCTAGCCAAGCGAATGAAGAATACCTCTCTTCTCAGCAATATCCGAGATGAGCTACATAATATGACGCAAGGAAAGGACACCGTGGGGGAATTGCGCCAAGAAAATTTACAACAAAACGAAGATCGCTTTCCAGGGACAAGGACAACCACTCATTAAGCAGATGGCCGTTGATTTCTTTATCAAGGGCCTCAATTCCGAGATTAAGAAAGCGGTTAGAAGACTACCTGACACGGACGAATTCGATGAGATAGCATGCAGTGCAGAAAAGGAATCTCGCATCCTGGAACAGGAAAGGAAAGAAGACAGAGACGCCCTTCAAGCCGTCAATGCTCTTCTTATGGATGAGAAAATCAATCGGCTTGAGCAGCAGTTGAGTCAGATGAAAGCAACACCACGACAGAAACCCACCAGTGATCAGGATAGAAATAAGTTCAGGCAGATGCAGAGGACAATGCGACCCACCCAAAATCCTTTCTTTAGTCCACGAGGATATTATCCCAGATACCCACCTTTCCGACAACGTGCACCACCCCTCTTCCATCGTAGAATGTACAACAATAGATTTCCACCAGTACAAGGAAGAAAACCTTATGGCTATGGAGCACCATCATATGCACAATACAAACCCCTTCCGATAAGTGATGCTCCAGCTCCCGCACCTCCCAGCACCTTCGCGAGAGGAAGGATCAATCCTCCAGGGATTCACTTATTGTGTATCATGACTCTGATACTGTGCAGTGGATTCACAATTGCGAAATACCAGATATGTGGCACAAACCCATATTCGAACATCTTTTCACTTCCAGAATCATTCGATTGTACAACCCCGACAAACGCACCCATGTTACGAACTACGATGCAACTGTTTGCAGATACTTCCAATCCATTCTGGAATAATGCAACTAAGTGCTACAGAGATGCCATTGAGGTATCTATAAGCAGTCTTCTCCGTATTCGTACTACCACCACCATATTGCGACGTCGCCAGTTGTCGATCCCTCAAGAACTATGCGCAACGGCCAGGACATCAAGAAAAATACACGATCATGAATTGATTCTGCAGTCGGATGGATTATGGACCACCAATGAAATAGAGGAAGATGACATTGCGATACCACTATGGGGGACCAGGAACTATCTTCGCAGTGTATACACTGTAGAGGAAGGACAAGTCGCCACTTTCGACGGACAGCACATCATGAGTCCATTGGGTGACACCGAGAACTGCTCGTACAGCCAAGGATACTGTCTCACACAGGAATACACGATCATATGGAAACCAACTGAAGTCACACCTTCCTGCAGATTTAAACATGTTGGAACTTTTGAAGCATTTGTCACTCTAAACTACATAGTCCTTCCCCACCCCGACCTCGTCTTCCAATTTTCTGAGGATTACCTTCTGCACGAACAACTCACCAGATATTGTCAGTTGGGCACCAGTTACCTTACGACATCGAAACATATCATCACTTTTCCCCAAGTCCCACAAGACCTTACCATCCAAGATTATGTATTGCGCATGGCCCATCAAGGAAGAAGAACAAAGCGTGCTATACGATATCTTACGGATAAAAACGGTAACACCTTCCCGTTTGAAATTTTGCCGATGGAACCTGTATTTCTGACTAAGCGATTGTTCGGTGTTAGACATCTTAGAAGAATTCCAGTTTTCAACACGCGCCCGATAACATGGAACAAGATCCTCTACGAGCTAAAACAATGGAATATTACTAATAACGATCTTACTCGGGCGACCCGGTACTATAAAATGGATGATCCAAGGCACATTGTCCTACGTACGATACGGTACGGCGAATATCGCATGAAGCAATTAAATTTATTTGCGGAATCCGCGAAGGTAACACCTCCAAATTATGCCGTGACCAATATCCGACGAGACCTAGAACTGGGTATTTCTCCGATATTCGACGATTATCTTGAGAAGGAGTTTGGAAGAATCGAATACAACATGCTAGGATCGTTAGACTCAGAATGGAAGTCTAAAATCCCCTATTTCAATGTCACCTTAGCAGCGCTGGCAACAACTTCTCCGGCCCCGATAACTCCACCAACCACGCTAGGCAGTCCGACCATGACAACATCATCACCCCGAACAGTTCCCCTGACCACAACGTCACGAATTTCATCAGCGGTACAAACAACATCAGCCCCACAAATAACAACTCTAGGGACAACGACGAATTCACGAAGAACAACAACCTCTACGACAACAGCAACAATACGAACAACGATGACGTCCGGAACTCCTATGAGGACATTCAAACCGACAACAAGGATATCACCTGTTCGAAATACTATGACGACGACGACAACTCTACCATCAACGTCTACCAGTCCAGTCAAAACACCCTCTACAAAAGGGATTTTCTTTCCCACCACTACAACCAAAACTAGTAAAGCAGTATCGTCACCTCAATCGCCGGAGACAACACCTTTGATGAAACACCATACCCAACCATCAAGTACTTCGGAGGGAATGTCGACGATACCAACGAGTACTACCTCTTCTATTTCCCCATCCACAACGCCAGAAGTCTATCATTTGTATTACCATACCCCACTACCTACCCTACAACCCGCAATGGAGGCCGAAACACCAGCCTTTACCCCATCATGGGAGGAAATTTTGACGCGAACAACGAGATTTGTCTCTATGGATTGGACGGTACCAGTAGTGGACTCTATATTATCAACGGTATCAGTAGTGGATTCGGTATTGACATCAACTATACCTGCCTCAACGACGATCATACCAACAATGGCTGAGGAAGAGGAAAATGCTTCAACAACAGTAGAAGCTGCAAACTTCTCTACAACATCTTCAATATTTTCTGTGCCTACACAACCACCTGATATGGAAAATATTTCCCCTCAAAATTTTGCGGTGCGACGTCAGTTTAATAATATCTGTGTCCGACAATACCTCGGAGCACAAGGATACGTACCCTAAGCTTGGTAGACAATACATGGGCCGCCAGGATTCTGTTGGGAAGAACTGACATCACGGCCGTACGGACTGCGGACAACTTATTAATTACGAAGTGTCGCCGGGTTACACCAACCTTCGTCTATAATAATCATACGGTTAGTGGAACATGTTACATATTGACACCCGTCAGGATTGACGAGGATCTTTGGTTTGAAATACCGGGAACACAGGACTTGATACAAACATCTGCCACCGTTCCCTGCCCCTACTTATCACCAAAGGATTCCAATTCGACACAGAAGCTTATACTGCCCAATGCCGTTATTAACGATAGAGTGAAGCCTTTTCTTTTCGACACTCCACCTACATTCCACCGCCTGTTTGACAATCACGCCTTATCATTGATTCCACACATGGAGGCAATCAGACAGGAGCAAGCAAATGTGGTCTCGCGACTCCAGAAAAGAGGAATAATTGAAGAGACATTCTCACGGATACGGAATACCAGCATGTCCCTGGGTCAGTCTCTATTATCCCTTTATGAGTCAACAACACAGAAGCTTTCGGATGGCGTAGAAGATATCAAGTGGTCAGTTATTTACACCATACTCTGGATTGCAATACCCGCCACTATTATTCTACTTTGTGTTGGAGCTTGCGTTATTTACGTGAAGCTCTATTTCCTTAGACGCGCAACTTCGACTGCCGCGTCAGCTATGTTCGACATCGCCAAGAACTTCACCCCGAAACGGAAGACTAGGAAGCAGAAACATAAAGTCAATTTAGTAATGGTGGATTTGCCACCAAGGGAAGAAGAACCTCTCTTCGTACCACATATCTATGCCATACAAACGGAAGTACAACATTTGCCGTACTTGAAGGTCAAAATTGGCACTAACTCGGTCACAGCGTTATTGGACAGTGGAGCAACTATATCGTACATGAGGGCATCAACGTTTTCACTGATTGGAGGTATGAAATCGCCCACGGGAGCATCAAGAACAGAGACAACTGCAAATGGTACAATAATACAGTTGTCAGGTACCGTTTGTCTGCCAGTTCAGATAGGAACACACGTTATTTCTCATTGCTTTTATGTAGCAGCAGACAAGGATTGTCCAGTCCCACTTTTACTAGGATCGGACTTCATCCGTGCTTTAAACGAAAACGGTTTATTGGTTTCCCTTGACCTCCATCACAAAACCATACGAATAGGACCAGAAGATATAGACCTCGTGCCCATCAATTATATCACACTTGCGGATATATCACCTTACGAAGTACGGCTCGTCAACGACATAGTACTGCCTAGACGGACTAATAACATAGTGGAAGCCCATATCGATGGACTAACATGGCCAAGATGTAAAGACTTCCTTATTGAAGATAATCTACGACCAATGGATGACATTTTTGTCATCAGCCGAGCTCTCGTTACGCCAAACCCAGACGGGACTTGCTATATTAATATCCTGAACCCGTCAATGGCTAATATCTCGCTCCGCCGGAGATTCAAAGTAGCGATCGCATATCCTGCATGCCCATCGGAAGTTTCAGTGCAGCAATTAGAAATTCCATCTATTCAGTTTCCGGGAGATCCGGCTCGTCCTTCTGTTGCATACGCCAAAGACATCCCTCTGGACGACAGCACAAATGACGACTTCAAAATTCCACCAGAAGCAGACTGGGAGAACCGGTTGCCTTTGTTTCCAGTCATTCCGGAACCCCAGAGTTATGATATCGCCAATGAGATCGATCTATCCCACTCTAACTTAACGAGGAAGCAAAAAGACCAATTGCGAGACATCACTAGATATCATAGCAATGCTTTCGTTGGACCAGATGGACATCTTGGACATTATAGAGGAAATATTCGTCATCGAATCGACCTCGTCGAAAATGCAACAATACCAGCCAGAAACATCTATCGAGTGCTCCTTTAAAAACGGCAGGAAATAGAGAAGCAGATAACTCAGATGTTGAAAGATGGAATAATCAGGGAATCCACATCTCCATTTTGTGCGCCGATCGTATTGGTGAAGAAACGTGAAGCAAACACCTGGCGCTTCACCATCGACTTTCTTGGACTTAATGCCATTACTAAACCACAGCAGTCTATCCTACCTAATATCCAGGATATTATTGATTTATGTGCTAATCAATGCCTTTATTCGTCCCTTGATTTTCAACAGGGCTTTCATCAGATACCACTGGAAGAAGAACATTGTGAAAGGACGGCATTCGCATGCTTTTTGGGAGCATTCGAGTACGTTCGCATGCCGATGGGACTGAAAGGAGCCCCTGCCACCTTCCAAAGAATAATGTATGACTTCAGAAAGTATTTGAAGGCAAGAGTCTTCATTTATATTGATGATCTCATTATTACTTCGGCAAGCCCACAAGAACATCTGGGAGATATCGATGAAGTACTTGGAAAGATTGAAATTATAGGGATGAAGTTAAAGGCATCCAAATGCGAGTTTGCGAAGGAAGAGATCAAATTTTTAGGATTTATCCTAAGCAAGGAAGGAATAAGACCAAATCCCGAAAAGACCAGAGCAATCGATCAATACCCGCAACCGACGAACCCTACGGAGGTTAAGTCTTTTCTAGGCATGTGCTCGTTTTTCCGGAGATTTATCCATAATTTCGCCACGATCGCCGCACCACTCATTGCGCTAACAAAGAAGAATGTCCCCTTCAACTGGACATCGCAATGCAAGGAGGCGATGGACCATCTTAAGCAAGCCCTAACAACGGCACCTATTCTTGCAGCACCACGATTGGGTAAACCTTTCATTATCGAGACTGATAGTTCGGCGAAAGGCGTTGCCGGAGTCCTCAAGCAAGAACAAGGAGGTTTAGAGCGCGTTATCGCTTATGCGAGCCGCACTCTAAATAAACACGAAGCAAGATATCCGGCAATAGAACTTGAAGCCTTAGGATTGGTTTACGCGGTGCAGAAGTTCCGACCATACATAGGTGGAGCGAAATGCACGATCATCACGGACCATGCACCACTCAAAGCACTACTCCATCGAAAAGATCTTACTGGGAGATTGGCTAAATACCAAATCGTGCTGCAGGAATTTGATATCGACATTATCTATCGCCCAGGAAAGAAGAATGCAGTATGTGATGCGCTATCTCGACATTTACCGCCACCTGTAAACGCTATTACGTCAATAGGGAAGGATAACCTTCAGCTAAATGCCATAAGGAAGGAACAAGACGAATGTACATGGATTGCAGGAATTAAGATGGCACTGGCAAATAACGAAAACACCGCGAGGTTATCCAATTACCTACTTATAAATGATATCCTTTACAGATTACCAAATTTTCTGTATCAAGACCCTCAAATAGTACTACCGGAATCGTCCCAAATTAAGAACGACATCATCGCTTTGGCACATCAATCCCAACTAGCGACAGCACATTTGGGAATCAGCAAAACCCATGCTGCCGTGGAGAAAATCGCTATTTGGAATCACATGCGCAGGGATATCGCAAGTTTTATTAATGCATGTGAGCTATGCCAAGCAAGGAAGGATCCGAGCGCTTATAGGATAAGAGAACCTTTGTGCCCGTTCGAAATACCGTCCAGGCCATGGCAGCGAGTACATTCAGATGTGATCGGCCCTCTACCGTTGACATTGGATGGAAACAAGTACACTATTGTTTTCATAGACTCCTTCTCCAAATATATCGTCGCGGAACCAATACCTGATCAAAAGGCCCACACCACGTCACGCATCTTTATCACCCGCCTTGTAGCCAGGTTTGGACTACCACAAATATTGGTGACAGATCAAGGATCGAACTACATGAGCGAGACCTTTCGTACCCTTTTACAGAATTTACATGTCCAACATCGCACAAGTACCCCATATCACCATCAATCAAATGGACAAGTGGAACGCGTTAACCGTACATTAGAAAAACAAATCGCTATCGCTACTCGTCAACATAATGATGAATGGGATTACGTTCTTCATCTCGTGGTTCATGCTTGCAAAAGTGCGGAAAACGCCTCAACCAAATTTACGCCATTTTTCCTTGTCCACGGCTGCGACCCCACAAACATTTTCCACCTAGCGCTTCAGTTACCAACAAAGAAATATGCGGATACAGAAGATTATGTGGGCAATCTTGTTAAAATTCTGAAGGATACGTACCAAAATGTCTATTCGAACTTGATAAAGGCACAGGACCAACAGAAACGTCAATACGATTTGAGAGCAAGGGCCCCAAAGACACAATATCAGATAGGAAAGAAAGTTTGGATAAGGAAAGATGCTGGACATAAACTTGCGACACGATTCGAAGGACCTTTTCCAATTATTGCTGTTGATCTACCTAACATCACCATTTTGGACGGCAAGCGCAAAAGGATTATTCATGTCGATCGGACAAAACTACATAAATAAGACCTTTTCAGAGTAAGAGAAGAAGACAGAAGATAAAAGAAGAAGAGAAAGAAAAAGAGAGAAAAAAAACAAAATTTTTCCCAACAACTACATCCATTTCTTTCTGTGTAATGTTGTAAAAGAAAATTGCTATTCTTGTCATCTGATACGATAAGCATATTTCCACTCTCTTTTTTTTGCATCATGACAATATTATGGAAATTACAGATTTGTAAAAGTTTTTTGTATCATTAATAATATTAGTAATATTATTCCATAGGATAAAAGCAAGGAGAACTGAGACTCACCATGTATTGCCGTACTCCTCAGGAAGTGAACCAAGATGTACGACCCAACTTTGGCAAGGCAGTAATGTATTGGCAAACATTGGCAGATCCACTAGACAATACCAGGACTGTACTGGCCAGACAGTCTCGATTTAATGGTAAAGTCAATAACCAAAGACATATCGACGATCATCTCGACGCCTATGGGAAGAAACAACTTAATTTATTGTTGTCTCCAATTGGAATTCAGCCCCAAGATTGAATGACGGAGCACTCAGAGACGTCTCGTAATTCCGGACTCCGTTTTCAAGGCATCGCAAGGCATTGCCCATATTCAGGCAGACCCTTTTCCCCTTAGTTAGAAGTAGTTTGATGTATTGGATATGATGACCGGTCTAAAGATAATGGTTGCGCAAGACGACCCGTATGCGGAAATGGACCATGGACTGGGCAAATGGCACTTTATTAGTTAGTTAGGATTTGGAACTCGCGTCAAAACACCGGCCGCGCAACCATTCCATTTGCCTTGGGCGCGAGCCGCATTGGACATGTGTATAGTAGTGATGTGTCGACACAAAAAGGGAAAGGATTTATTCAATTATGTCAATACGAAGTATCGTCGTTTCTAGGATCAATTGATGCAGAAGATCCATCAAGAGAAGAAGCCTTTGACAACTCCCGATGCCCCTGAAAGGAAAACCAACAAACAAACGCCGATTACCTTTGGAGTCATAATTCTCTAACATTCAGGTTGCGGGACGCAACCTTTCGATCCCCCGTAGATGTAACGTGCCTTGCCGAATATTCCGCGCATCTGCGAACAGCGGACTCTATGTTTACACAACGAGTGAGTAAGCAAACATTGCAACAGCGAAGTGATCGAACATGACGAAAACGAACTAGCAGAACAAGAGAAAGAAAGTCATGGAACTATTCGAAGGATAATGGGCCCATTAGGGAGTTTGTGTATTCTCCATTAGGCAATGTTAACCTGAACCCCATTTTTATTATATGTTTTATGTGACTATGTATGTTCGTATCCATTAGTGAAACATATATATAAGAGACCGTAGGAAGCCTTTGGTGTGCATTCGTACCTTTTCTTATTCTTATTCAATGTAGTTCCTCAACTTCCTTTTCGAACTCTCTTACTCTTGTCTTGTAATTTTGCAAGTAGCGACCGCACCTTTATTTATTCATATCGGCCGTCCTGATTCACCGCCGTTGGCCGACGGCTCACTGCGATCTTTTGTAGTTTAGTTGTCTTAATCCGAAAGGTCACTTGTTTCGTCCTATTGCATGATCATCTCCTTGCTAATAAATAGTTGTTGGGAATTGGTTTTGTTAAGGCCGGCGAACATTGAATATCTCACACACGATATTTTCATCACTCTTAGCATTAGCTGCTCTGCGGAACTATGCCGAGCCTTACAGTGTAAAAGTTGCCACTGGCCCTGTCCATCGCCATCACCTGTATCACCTGTATCCCCGTTGATCATCGTGTTGCACGAGCGGGTACCAGTGATGCCTCCATTCATCCCTGTCTCGGGCGATTGTTGACCAATGTTTACGTATCGCACCAGAACACGTGGAACGCTCTGAAGGACTTCATTAAAAGACTTCGTGAACATATCTGACCATCGCGTCGGCGGTCTTCCTCGTTCGCGTTTGACGTCCAGTGGTATCCAATCTGTTACAGCTCTCGTCCACCGGTTGTCGTCGAAACGCATTACGTGCCCGGCCCATCTTATCTTGTTCTGCTTGGCGTACGCGGCAGCGTCCCTGATCTTCGATCGTTGACGTAGGGTAGAACTTCGTAATCCTTGCCTCACTTGCGTGAGTCGATTCACTCCTAGCATCACTCTCTCAACAGCTCGTTCGATGACGCTAACCGCGTGTTCATCCTGCTTTCTCATTGTCCATGTTTCTGAAGCGTACGTCAAAGCAGGAAGAACCGTCGAGTTGAAAAGGTGGGCGCGGAGCCGGATGTTCTTGGTCTTCTTCACTACGTCCTCAATTGTCTTATATGCTCCCCATGCTGCACGTTTCCTCCTGCTCAGTTCCGGAGCTAGATCGTTCATCATATTGAGCTCACGACCTAGGTAGGTGTAGCTTGAGCATTCGGTGATGTTCGTCCCGTTGAGCATGAAAGGAGCATCAGGCACTCTTCCGTTCCTCATGAACATCGTCTTCGTTAGATTCAGCCGTAGACCGGTCTTTCCACACACTTCGTCAAACTGGGCCAGCATTTGTTCCGCCTGCGTGATGCTTGGTGTTATCAATACGATGTCATCAGCAAAGCGAAGGTGGTGTAGCTGCCGGCCGTCGACTTTCACTCCCATGTAGTTCCATTCCAACTTACGCATGACGTTCTCCAGAGCGGCACTGAATAGTTTCGGCGATATAATATCGCCTTGTCGCACGCCTCTCTTCACGTCAATGATGATGTCCTTGTAGAATGGTGTTATGGTGGTTGTGAAGTCGTTATACAGCTCACGAATTATCTTGATGTAATGAGTCGGAATACCTTGATTGCTCAAGGCATCCATGTCCATCGCCATGGATGGTTACAAATAACAAGAAACGTGCTTAAAATGTCCATAATTGTCTAATCCGCCTTATTGTACTCCATCGAATTTGCGACATTTCTGTCTACCCTGTGGCTTCGGGCTTGTATCTCCGGACCATTCACGTTAATGGGCAGAATCAGCGTGACCGTTTCTACCTTCTGGAGCAAAATTCTCGCTTTGAATCTCATCTTTTGCAGCGATACTTGGGCGACTACTCAGATGGGGACCTGCCTGTAATAATATCAAAATTTCATCACCTTTGATTTAGATAGGCGATCCCTTGAGGGGAAACTAGAGGCCGTATAGGGATAATATTGAGAAGTTTGGAAGACTTTCGATTCGATCAAGCTAACGTATCGCTAAGTGTTACTTTTAGTGCTCAATAATGTCAAATTCTTCTTCGGGGTAATGGTTCGGTTAATGAAATTGTACTTGAATTGCTGCCAGAGAGTGACTTATTTTACTAACTAGAAAAATCTGTTTGGTTGGTCTCTCCACACGGCACTAAATGTTGAAAAGCATCAAACGCTGGCTCCATATCTGTCTTCACTATCTGCCAAGCGCCTTTGGACCTAGAGTTATGAGCGTTTTCTGTGTTAGATGTGCTCAGTTGGAACGGAGTTCCTCAGAAATGCTCCTATGTTAATTATCAGAGCACTTCATTCAAAGAATACCGCCTGTTCAAAACATTCATACCCAACACTGCTCTGTTTAAATGCTGAAAAGATTATAACATTTGATTTTACCTAGATTATGTGTTCATTCTTCGCACCAAAAATATTTATAACTTGACCAATGAAATCGGCTCTGGAATCAGCGTTCAGTACTTTTCAAAGTGGTATAGGACTCATTCTAAAACACCACTTCAACTAAATGGACCCCTTGTCAGTAGAAAAGAAAGGGAATTTGAAGATAAATCGAGATCTGGCGCCCTCACGAATTTGAAAGAGTCGTTGTGCAGGCTGCTGAGGGGTAGCCGTCAATAGTTAAAATATCAAAATTTTAAAATTCGGTGAGACTTTGCATAGTGAGGTTATTCGACCTGCCAAGCACGAGTACCATATTTATTTGTTGAAACAGAGCCTCTTTTCGTGTTCAAGAAGAGACGCCTTGCCATAAACTACCGTAGTCTCATAAAAAAAGGACGCAAACTTAGTACTGTCTTCATGATTAGCATGACCTCTACAACAAGTTTCAGCCAAATCTGTATATTCTGTATATTCTATATTCATCCATGTCAACCTTTTGGTACATCGAGTAGGTTTTCTGCTTAATATAGCGTGTTTGCACTGTAGATGAAATGCGGTAGATGCGCGTGAAAATATATTGAGGGGAAAATCTACTCGACTGTAGCTAGTATTTTCTAGATCTCTAGCCATTTTGACACCCCCAGTACAAACAGAAGACAAAAGTCAAGAAATGCTACGCAGGATGACTTTTTATGACAATGTGAGAAAGAAGAAGATACACAAAGCTGGAGATGCAAGAACAAGATACACAAAGTTGGAGATGCAAGAACGAAATCAAAGTCCAAGGAGGCTGCCGCGCTCCGCGGACAAAAGCCTGACCAAGGGCGACGTGAGCCAAAGTCAATAGCTGTGCGCCTCGAATACGTCCTGCAGGACACCTCATGCGCCCAAGTAAAGTGGTTTAACTGGAAAGTCAAAGGCAGCGTTCAGGCAGAATCTCGATATCTATTTTTTGCCTTATCCAGGCCTTTTCATGGTGCTGATTTCGAATACGGAACCCAAAATGCGTGAATTCATCAAAAAATCCCTTTTTGAGACAATTTTGTGAGAAGCGTGCACAAGTGCTTTTAACGTAATCCTTGTCGAAAGCAAGTATCAACAGATAGGCACTATGTGTTCCATTGTGTTTGCCACGTGGAAACAGACTAGGGCTGAGGTGAGTTCAAAAACCATTATTCGTCGGAATCCGGCGCTGACCTTAGCTACACTATATAGCTAACGCGACCGTAAAAGGCAACCCGGCTGCCTCTTACTTTTCCATTGATCTTACTTATCAGATCATAAAGTGGTCCTGCATTTGATATGATTTGTTGTTTATCCTCTGGGTCGTATATATAGCTAATCATTTCGCTATCCGTATTCAAGTAATGAATGAGGACCTAAGTTTACTAACAACTGATGTTGATAGATGACGTAGAAGTATCATGTACGAATTCTTTTTGTTGTTAAGGATTTCAACGTAAGACTGTCACTGGTAAGGATGACTTCATCTCCCTGAATGTACATGTTTTGGGAAGCCGAGGTTCACTAACTTCATCAAATAAAACCCTTTTATATTCTAAAAAGTTATTGGGATATCTCGATAATGATAAATTCCATGAGATATCTTAGAGAAACATCAATTCCTTAGTATTCCCACGTTATGGTATATTGGGAGAGTCAAGATGAGGAGTATTTTCAATACCGTGGCAAGACCAGAGAGTAAACAAGAGAGAATCTAGTCAGGATGACCTGATGATGTAGTAAGTAAGATTCATACTCTGACTTTCGTTGCGTACCAGCGGCGTTCGATGCGCGTTGGAGCGGAACACGCAAACGCCGCTGGTAGGGCAGTCGCACGCCGCTTGTACGCTGTGGGACTCCGCTGGCAGGAGAATGGTACGCCGCTGGTACGCCAAGAGGATGGATATGATTTCATTAGAGGACCGCATTACCCGATATTTGTCTGCAGCATCAGCTGGCTTGGAAATTGCTATATCGACAAGTTCCATGAAGCCGAAATTAGCGCAAAAATTCGATCGACATATACATATATGTAATAAGTAAGATTCATAGCCAAAGGAAAGATAAGAGGCAGCTGGGTCGCCTTTTATGGTCGCGTTAGTCATATACTGTAGCTAAGGTCGGCGCCGGATTCCGACGGATAATGGTTTCTGGAGAGTTCAAGGAGGCGGGCCGTGCGAGGAAGTGGGCGTGGTCGGCAAGGCTCGGCATATTTTGCGCCTATTTTCTCCTTTTACATGTGCTGGATCGCAGCACCCGACCAAGCACCCGTAGGTCAACGTTCACTCCGCCGTTATAAAAGGGGAGCGGTATTATCGACAAATCAGTCTTATCGTTTTGCCGTGCACTGAGCCCGTTTGTTATTTTTCCAGGTCCTTTTTTATCTTATTAGGTTCCTTCCTTTGTTCGTATCCTAGGTTCTGTTTTTCCTCATCTCTACGTCAGTATGTTTGCCACACTTAGGAGTATCCATATCCTCATTCATTCACGTTGTCATCCTTAGGTTCTGTTTTCATATCTCTATGTCACTTTGTCATGCCTAGAAACATACATAATCCTTTATTCAATTGTTGCCATTCCGAGTTTCTATTTGTATTTTATACGTATTTCGTCGTTGCTGTTCGTTGTTTCGTTGGTTAACGAATGAGTTTAATAATATAATACGTCCACCACCTCCTGCAAATTGTAGGTTACATATCTCTCGGCCATGATGAAATCTACCCGTTTCTGGTCACTGAGATCCATGCGGCGTTCGCGCTTGTATCTTTCGTATCGTATCCTGCCTTCAGCGAAACGTCTGCACGTTTCCCCTTTGAGCGTGTGAGGGCCGGCGCATAGACTGTGCCGATGCGTTTGAGAACTTCGCTAAAATCTACTGGTGTTGATGGGACGTCAATGTCAAACGCTATTGTTTCGGCGACAAACCGGACCACTCCAATATCATTGGCTTGGGCAAATCCTAACAAGGTATTTGTGAACTACGCTATGGCCGTGTTCGTCGAGGCGGTGACTATGACCCTTTGCTCTTGTTGTGCCTGATATATGCTATGCTAGCGCCAACTACTGTTTTCCCAGTTCCAAAGGCTGCTTGCAGCGCGATCAATGGGTATCTGCTATTCCCTAGAATCAGGGCTTCTTGTTGGTCCTTGGTGAGGTGTAGAAGGCGACGTGGATTGTGACCGTGTCGATGACCGGGACTTCTTCCACTTGCGCTGCCTCTTCTTCCGTCATACATCCCAGTGTGGTCGCTCCATAGGCGAGGTCGATAAGCATAGTGTCTCCTCCCGCTTCTCGAAGATCCTCGTGAATCTTCATTCGTGCTATTGCCTCAAATGCCGGGTTGGCCTTTTCTGGAATTCGCGCAAACTTGACATATAGGTCTAGGAAGGCAGGAGTTCCTACCATACTTCCGACTCCGCGTACCTCTTGTACCATGGTGTCGTGAGTCTGGATGTAAGCTGATAAAACCATGCTTTCTGGTAAGAATGTGGCCTCCTCGATTTCGACCTTGGTATATCGTCCTGCGCCTCTGTCCATACGGAAATAGGTTGGTGCTTTCTCCATTCAGTTTCTGACGACATATCCGGCAGGGTGATCTCTATTTGCAGAGGATAGGACGTGAGTGATGGAAAGGTGCTGGTTATTCTGTGAGTCCTGTGGTCATCATACATTGTGGTGTAGGCGGCCAGAGCAGCACAAGCCATGCTGTAGACATTAAACATCCGTCTGATGGCCTGGTCATGTTTGTCGATCAGGTTGTTGAACGGACCCGTTCTGTCGCAAAACCGTTCGGCATCATCATCTTGGGCCTTCATAACTGCCAATGTAGCCATACCCTCATCCGGATACGCGGGGAAGAAGTACTCCACTTGTCTGCACAACCATCTCGTGCCGTCCGGGATGCTGGGGGCTCCGAGAAGCGTACTGCTGAAGATACTTGACGTCGACTCTGAGAGAAGAGGATCTCGTCTTCTTGGACCTGCGGCCACTCGAACTTACACAGAGACTTCGTGATTGTTACTGCTTCACCTGCTCCCTCGATGGCCAGCTTGAAGTTGTTAGCAGTGTTTAGAAATTCGCCTCTACGGGCGGGGTCCAGTACGACGGCGCTATGGCGTTCCGACCAGACGGCTGGGGTGACGAAGGCAAAGTTGCAGCTCGGAAGAAGAACGCGGAATTGATTTTGAGGGCTGCCGTGCGCGGTTCTCTAGAGAGTTGGAGACATCGTGTAGGGGAACGCAGTGCCTATGGTAGGAGAGACATCATAGACCCATACGAAGTCCTTCATCGAGACTAAAGCTTTGTCGTAACCGTACGCGTTGTTCTCGATGTTGAAGGAGAACTGGTCTAACAGGATGCAGTGTAGTTTGCGACGGTCCGGCATAAAGACGAAGAAATCCTTGGCTTCCAAAACGAGGTTTTTGGATGCGATGGCTGCAACTTGATAAAGCACCGGATATGCCCTTTAGTTTGGGTGGTAGAAGGATCGATGATCGCACTCTTTTGGGGGCTTTTGTCCGTTCTTGGGGTACAGGTTGCGCGTCACCCCGTAGAGTTGTTTCTAACATTCTCTGTGATTTATCTCGGAAAATAATGGTGTCCTCGAGGGTTGAAAACTCGATGAAAGGTAGAGTCGTTGATACTTGTTTCATGACTGGTGGTACTCCAGGAAACAATGAACGTACAAAAGATGATGACATGTTTAAGGTGGGGAACCTGTCTGTATGTGTCTTCCGGCAAGACATTGGAGATCTGAGCTTCGGTGAGGTCTTCGCGAAGAAGTGGCCGTGGTTTGACGTGGCGTGTCCATGGGTGCATGCCCATTAGATAATGCCAATAGTCATCTGGGGTTCGTCGTTGTAGCCATTCGGCTTGCGCAGGCCCTCTTGCAGGGTGCTTAAATGATTTTTGTCTACGTGATGACGGATAACGACGTTTTCTACTGTGTTCGTCTACCTGTGGCGGTCGATTGATACGCTGTTGGTCCTGTGGAGGCTGTCTGGGCGGTGGAGGGTTAAGCGCGGTGGGTTGAGCTCGTGATGTCGAGGGAAGATCCACTGATTGCTGTGGAAACGATATTGTCGGTCGAGTGCCACTACGTGGCGGAAGTGATTGTTTACCTGTAATGTCGCAAGAACGAATGCTGATGTAAGCGAGGCTGTATCTATAATGCGTGAGGAGTCACTCGTGGCTTGTATGTCTGGGCCGACAGGTAGGTGTTGAGGTACGTCGAGGGGGCGGGTGTTGTCTGTGGATTGCCACTACGTGGCTAAAAAGGAGTATTACCTAAATTGCCAAAGTTAGAACTTTTAGGTATTGCTAAGGAAGTATTCATGTTGGCTGGTGACTCACACCAGGCTTGAATTTCTGGATCACTGACTAGCAGCTCGTCTGATGCGAATGATGGTGTTCGCGAGGTTTTAACTGCCGTCGCTACGTGTGTGTCGGTAGTTGCCATTTCATGGCTGCCCTGGGGACTGTCACTGGACGTGCCGTCCCGAGGCTTGTCCGCCGAATTTGAAGATTGTTGGACGAAAGAATAGGAATGGAAACATTAACAGTCGCGAGCGCTTTGAGCAGTGAGCGCTATCTGAAACGATAAACCTGAGTTGAATGCTGATATGAGGGACGCGATGATGACGATGAGCGTGCGCATGTCAATTGTGAAGCATGGAAACAGAAACGGGTGCGGATTGATGACACGTTTACGTGAAAAGTGAACTGTGGAGGACAAAAGAAAGGGGATAAAACAGTCAGGATGTTGTAAAATGCTGTAAGTTGAAGTAGATGATAATTAGTCCTATGAGACTCCGTAAGATTCAAATAGATTGCATACGTGCCCTGAAACGTGTATTGTATGGGTGCGAAGGTATGTTTGTGTCACGTAGAAATGGTTGTTGGTCTACAGTATGCGTGTACTCGGAGACTGTTGCCTCGGTTGCTTCGGCTTCCGTTAGTGCGGTCTGTTCGTCGTTAGGTGCCCAAGGGGTAGCGAAAACCGGACCTGAAAGTTCGATGCAACGTTCCACTTAATTCATATGCACTCGCTTCGGCGACGCTTGCGGTGATGTATGCTGGTTATAATGAGGTGGGGATGCTCGATTTTGATTACTCTGAGTTGACCTAAGCATGGGTATTGTAGTTTTGGGGAAAGTCCCGGTTGGAGAGTGAAATCCTTGATGTAGACCCGATCCGCGACCTTAATTGACAAGGGTTGTAAATGAAATGTATCATACTGCCTTTTGACTTGTATCGCGTATTTCTTGTTGAATTCTGATGCCGATCGCCATGCGTGATGGAGAGTTGAAACCAAATGGTGAATGTAGACGCGCGTTTCCACATCGACTAATATGTGTTTTTCTGCTTGATATTGCAGCATGAGATCAATGTTAAAGACTGGGTCGCGAGCGAACATCAAAAAGAACGGTGTATCGTTTGTACTGGAGTGTGTGGTGGTGTTATACATGAACGCGCAAGCTGGTACGAACTTGTCCCACGTTTCTAAAGATTCGCTAACGTACGTTCGCAGTAGGGGGTTGTATAGTATCTATCAATGCGCAGTAGCTTACCTAGTTCTGCCATGACTTCCCCTCGGAAGTATGGTGCGTTACCTGAAATTAGTTGCGACATAACCCCATACTTAAGGATGCAGCGATCCATAATAGCTTGTGCAACGGTAGTAGCTTTGCAGTTTGGGAGAGCTACTGCTATCACGTATTTGGAGAAGTGGTCAATCATGGCTAGAATGTAACGGTTGCCCGCGAGCGAGGGGTGAAAAGGTCTTGTGAGGTCCATGTATACTTTGTCAAAAATCGCGCCGCTAAGTACCTGACGGAGTTTTTCTTGGTACATCGGGTTTTCCCGTTTCCGTTGACATTCATCGCATGCCCGAACTAGTTTATAAACGTCTTCAGCCATATGTGGCCAAAAATATTTTCTAGATATTTTCGCTAGAGTTTTACGCCAGTAAGTGTGACTCGCCGCGGAAGGACTATTATGAAAAGCCAGGAAGACTGGTTCTCTAAGCTTCGTGGGGACAACTAACTGGCTGACGTTGTACGACCCACCTCACTTGGCAGAACGATGGTGTATGCATCCATTCTTTCCAATGGTGCACTGTTCGGCTAGGCTCAACCAATGAATTTTGTCGTTGTCGGTCGGGAATTCTGGCACTCGCTCTGTTTCTAAAAAAGTCGAGGATTTTTGCACAAAAATCGTCTTTTTTCTGTTCGAGTAAAAGATCATATGGTTTAATGGCTATCGGTGTGTTGCTAGAGATAGTGGGAAGGGCTATAGGATTTGTGGTTAGACAACATGGGAAGTCAATGATGTCTTCAGATTCAGGATGATCATCCCGGAATGCCTGCGATGGATGAGATCTTGACAGATAATCAGCGATGACATTAGATGAGCCTTAGGTAATCTATAGCAATGTCGTAGCTCTGCAACTCCACAGTCCAACGCGCAAGGTTATTATGTGTTTTATTATGTTTGAGAAGATATGTGAGGGGTCTGTGGTCGGACAAAATGGCGTGCTATCGCCATAGATGATGGGTTTAAAGAAACGCAAAGCACTGATCATGGCGAAGAGTTCGATGTGCGTGGGACTCCATCTGCGCTAAGTCTCTGAAAGTGTTTTGCTGAAGTAACCTATGACTGCTATGTTCGTTTTCTGTTTGTTCCTGCATTAAGACTGCCCACTGCCGTTTGATACCGTCTGTATGCAGTAAAGTCCTTATCTTGAGGAAAAGCTAGGCAGGCCTTAGAAGACAGACTAGTTTTGAGGCTTTCAAATGCTTCCTGGTGTGTTGGTGTCCACAAAAAGGAGA
This sequence comes from Cylicocyclus nassatus, assembly GCA_958299035.1. NCBI lineage: Eukaryota > Metazoa > Nematoda > Chromadorea > Rhabditida > Strongylidae > Cylicocyclus > Cylicocyclus nassatus. The sequence goes on from CATQJL010000112.1 coordinate 69,795,739, forward strand.
ATCCTTCTTTAGTTAGGTCGTTCAGTGGGGCCGCAGTTCTCGCAAATTGTGGTATGAACTTCCTGAAGAAATTAGCCATACATACAGGAAACTTTTTACTTCTTTGGCGGATTTTGGTGCCGGACAGTCAAGTATAGCTTTGTCGTTTCTAGTTCCTGGACTGTATGAACTTTGCGTGATCTCCCTAGGAAGGTGATGGATGAACGCGCTATCTCTGTAAACTTCTTTGCAGATATTTTGATGTCGAAGGTTCGAAAACGCTCAAAAACTTTCCTCAAGAATACTAAATGACTCGGAAAATCCTTGTTAAAAATGACGACGTCATCGATATACGCCAGACAGTTTTCCTCGAGTCCTGCCAGTTTTCGTGCCATCGCTCGACAGAAATAGGCACCCGCGTTCCGCAACCCGAAAGGGAGGTAACTGATAAATCCCTCTGTGTGTTGCCCAGCAGCACTTATACTGGATGTCCGGGGACAAAAAAAGCTGCATATATCCGGATGCCAAATCGAGCGTGGTATAGTATTTGTTTCCTGCAATTTTCGCTAGTAAATCTTCGATGCGCGGCAATGGATAATGGTCCGGGATCGTGATTCCGTTTAATGGCCTAAAGTCCAAACATACACGTAACGATCCGTCTTTCTTCTTAACTAGGATCGTGTTATGTACCCGCGGAGTATCGCTTTCTGCGATTCGCCCAGTCTGGAGTAGCTTATTGATGTGGAGGTCTAATTCTTTCTGAAATTTGACTGATATCCGTGTTGGGCGGAAATTGGTGGGTGGAATTTCTGTTGTGGTGCGGATGCGAATCTGTGAGGTGTGATAGGATCCCAGATCGTACGAGGAAAACGAGAACCTGTCGCTATATTCATGGAAAAGATCGAGGAGTGTCTGTTTTTCCGCATCTTTGGCGGCGATCCCGGAGAGTTCGACTTGTAATCGTGGTATTTCTCCATTTGCGTGGTCCATAGAGGACAAAAATTGCATGGTGCTTCTTTCAATGGCAGAATTGCAGCATAATGTGGGTGTTATCTCACTGCCTTCTGCGACTTCGACTGCGGACGCTATCGCCTGATTTTTATATATGACGTGCAGGTTGTTAGTAGGATTGGTGACGAGCACCCGGCAAGTGCCGAAACTACCGCGGGAGATATCAGTAGGGCGTTGTTCACTAGTGGTAAGTTCTGGCTGACGAGCATGTAGGAGGCACCATACCCGAGATGACGCAAAGTACAAACGTTTCAGGTGCAGGATGTATTACCGTTGTTGCTGCTGCGCGGCCAATCGCCTTCTGCTTGCCCTGATTGTCTAAGCCTCAAGATGTGAAAATGCTTAATATAAAGTTGCCGCAATGGAAGGTATGTTCTTGGTAGTCAATGTACCATCGTGGTAAGGTACTGAGCAAGTCGTTACCGAGAATTATGTTGTAGGTTCCCGCTAATTTTGAAATAGCTGCTCCCTCTGTAAAATACGTTAGATGGGTTATGACAAAAGAACCAGTTTCGAATTCTAATCTTTGGCTTCCCAGTAATTTGACTGGGACGCCCAACATACCGAGTGCACACGGTATTTGAGGTGGTAGCAAATGGAAGATCCCCAGCAAAGGTGCCATTTCCTTGTTGATTATGGTGATAGCCGCCCAGGTGTCTATCAGGGCAAGCATATGGATGTTATTGACAATGACTGGGATTTGTGCTACGAAGAAGTCTTCTTCTACGTCACCTGCGCTCAAAAGTCTGACTGGTGTCAGCGTTGCTCGTGGCGGCCATGCTCGTGTAGCGTCGATTTCTACGCAAGCTAAATCTAGAGGAGGTTGGGTGTGAGATTGAGGGGTGGACCAATGATATATAAGTGGAGCAGGACTCAGAGTGGATACCGTAGCAGGTGGTGCAGCCTGCTCTTGAGCTACCTGTATGGCACGTGACGCACGAATGAATGCAGGAAAATTGAGCTGGAGATATAGTGCCAATATTCGTTTGAACATGGCGAGAGATACCAGTATACAACATTCGGTGACCCATAAGTCAAAGAGGCTAATGCTCGGAAAAAGCAAATTGGCTACAGAGCTTGTGTTAGTATCTGTTGCGTCAGTTGGAAGTAGTCTGCGAGTGGGTCCACGACCCTAAGTGTGAATAAAGTTTTTTGTGAGAGTATGCTTGCCATATTTCACGGATCTGGCCGTCTGTCGTTATCTCGCTCCAGTTAGTAAGTATCAAATTATGAAAAATGGGCAGTGACGGTAATGAACTCCATTTGGGATTACCTGTAGACCACGAGAGTGTGTCGATTTGGTCGGCGCGAAGAGGGAGATACATGCCCCGCTGTGTGTCAAACAAGAATCTTCCAGTAGCATTAGTGAAAAAGAAGAATTGGACCGTAGAACTTGGTACCTTGTTCGCCTCCGGAAGCATCACCCTCGTAGCCGGATCAAGAAAACCAGAAAGTCGCGTTTTGGGCAACTGGAGCGACATACTACGGAATTTATCGTAACAGGTATCGTTAAAGAAGAGCAATTCGTATTGGGACGGAGGAATACGCATGCACCGATGAACCTGTACTACCTCGTGCCCTACATATGTTGCCGAAACATCGGAGCGACCGAGGGGTTCGCGGATAGCTATTGTAGGGTTCCGGGCTAATGTAGAGTGGAAAGTCGCTGCTAGGATATTAACGCGTTGGCAAAATGTTAAAAAAGAATGTTGAAAAAGTGCCAAGGCCGATTCTTGCGCTGAGTCTTCTACCGCTAAGAGCTGGGCTGCCAACTGGTTAGATGTGACTATTCCTGCTTCCACGGCTCGTCTATGTCGCGGTTTACCCTTAGCCATGAAGGCGTAGCCCTGATCGGTAACGGTAAGCTTGCTTCCGCAGTTCCAAAGTGTCCTTGGCTCCTCTTCCAAGGATAAGGCTAGCTCTTTGGAGTCACTAATCCAGACCTGCCCCATAAGATGGCCACTCATAGTTCCTATAGGGATAAATTGGCATGATTCCTCCTTACCTGGTGCCCATGAGACGACTGATCCGTCGTCGAGGGTGCACCGGTCATCGGCATACTTACAGTGGTGCAAGTCCCCCACTGCCGACTCTGGGGCCGCAGATCCATGACGTGTATAGATCAATGTGGGTACCAAGTAGCACTTAGTAACTGATAAAGTGTGCCGGAAAGAACAGCCAAAGGGAGCGGATGGCCAGTCAATCACGAGTTTGTTAGCTGTGGCATAGATACCGTTAGAGAGTTGCAAGGACCCATATTTGCAGGAATGATGTTGAATCATGAGTTTACAATGCTCCGCCGTTACAGTTTTTGTAGTTTCCGTCTGTGTTTGCCAACGAGCCCCGAAAAAATTTACAGAAAAGGATGCGGTATGTACTACGTTCTTACACATATATGCTGAGGTATCGTATCTCTTGGTGTTTGGACGATAGAGGCGCATGCTCAATGCCTGTGAGTTATTGCGATAGGTTGGTACGAGTCGCGAGCAATTAAAAGAGGTTGGCACACGTACCATGCAATCATTAGGTTGCGAGGGACAGAGCCAAGCTTCTTGTGCCTGAGAGCCTACTGTGAGCGAGCAGAGGACGAGACAACAAGCGAAAAAAATCAATGCTGGGAGAAGACCGTGGAGAAGAGGAGAAAGCGGGACGAGATAATTCTTGGTTACGTTGCAATAAAGCTTCAATTCTAGCATTAAATTGTCGAAGAGCTTCCTGACTTTCTTCTAGAGAGAGAGAGTGAGGGCGTTGACTTTTTGCTGCGTGCTATTCAAAAAACGCCTTTATGAGTAATCTTGCGTGAGGTAAAAGGAAAGGAGATACCGAGGATGAAATGTAAGAACGAACAAGAGAAGCACGTTTAGGAAAAAACCGCTGACTTGTACTCCTGCGTTTCGCCGACGGACATTGCTTGGCCATGTGTCCTACTTTGCAGTTGTAGCAAACCAAAGAGTTCTGCCTGTTGGTGGAGTCTTGCCATTGTCCACTGCGGGACAGTATTGGAGAACGAGGACGATTGATTTTGCTTCCATCGCGATCGTGCTGAAAAACGAGAATTAGTAGTAATTTCTGGGTTAGCAAAAGTGACTTTACGGTTGGCTGACACGGCCTATATACCGGGTCCGGGAGTTCTGGTGTATGTGTTTGCTAATCGCGCAGAGGACGCATCCGAGAGTAGCCGTTCTACCGTACGCACCTTATCTAACACCCGCTGGAAAGTGACTGGCCCTTCCAACTGTACGTGGTAGCGGATATCTGGTCGAAGGCTTTCAACGAACTCTTCTAAGCTTCGTTTGTTGAATTGCCTGCCCCTGACCCGCCGTTGCTTCGCGTACTAGCTTAGTATTCTGTTCGCAAAAGCTACCACCGTCTCACCTACCTCCTGATGACAAGCGGAGAGATTCTGGCGTGCCATGTAGCGCTGTTGAGGTGTTTCAAAAAATTGCGTCAAATGGGCAACAAGCTTGTCGTAATCGCCGCTATCAGTAAGCGGTAATTCTTCGACTTTTCCGCGCCATACCGTCCAGGTACGTTATCAAAATGTTAGCTTTCTGTTCGGATGTGAGCCCTCCCGAGCGGGTACGCATAATGTTTTCAAAGCGCCGAAGCCAAGTCCCAAATTGCAAGGTATCTCCGCGCCCGTGTACGCCGGTAGGTAGATGTGATGTTTCTCGAAATTAAACATGGCTACCTGCGGAATAGTTCGCATGCGGGTGTCTACGGCCTCAAAGGTCAATGCAAGAAGTTTGTTGAAAAAACTCCATCATTTACAAAGTTTTTTAAATCAATATAAACCCGATATCCTTTTTATTACTGAAAGCTGGCTGACAAGCAAAGTCAATGATAGCGGGTTAGTAGGAAACTTACCGTATCTTGTTTCTCGTTCAGATAGACATAACCGTAGAGGCGGAGGTGTCTGTTGCCTATTGAAAAGCACTCTTCTGATTAAATCAACTTTTTCGGATAGTAGCACTATGTCAAATATTCTCGGTATTGACATGTCGCTTTCTAGTGAACCTACATTTTTGCGTTTCCTTGCGGTTTACCGACCTCCCAATAGTACCCTTGAAAGTGACGAACACCTCGTCGAATTGATGTGTTATCTCACCAATGAGTATGAACACACCATTCTTTTGGGTGACTTTGATTTACAAATTGACTGGAGCAGAGTAACGCCTCTGAACAAGATTTCGTCTACTTTCCTTGAATTTTTTCGTTACTCGAATTTGACGCAACATGTTATGGAGGCAACCCATTTATCCCATGTTTTGGATCTTGTCTTTTCCACTAGCCCTATCATCTCTGGTGTTCGCACTACTGCTCTCCTTGCAAATTCTGATCATAAAGTAGTACATTTCATTACAAAGAAAAGTATTTCCCTTGCGCTCTCTCTACCTAGACCCGATTTTCGGAGGGTTGATTTTGTTTCTCTCAATGCCCATCTTGCCGCAGTTGATTGGTTGAATCTGTTTGACCAGTATGAATCGACTGACGACGTTTACTACAGATTTTGCCTGGTAATATATAATGCTTTGTCGATTTTTGTGCCTTTCAAGGCTACCCAGGCTCAGATAAGATACCCGATGCACATCCAAAATCTTCTCGCACAGAAAGAACGCCTATTCTATTCTCTGGCAAGTCCATTATCTAGCCCCATGTATAAAAAAGTGTGTCGTGATGTTGAGGTCTATCTGAAAAAATTCTTGTCGAATTACGAGCAAAGGCTCTCTATGAAATCCTCGTCTAGATTCTTTTTTCAATATATCAACGATAAAATCAAACGTAATCGTCGTCTGCCATCCATAACTGGTCCAATGTCAAACATTTGTCACAGATTGCGAAAAAGCTGAAGCTCTAGCGCTGCACTTTGCCAGTGTATTCAATTTGAGTACTCGTATTTCCGAGATGGACTTCTTGACACCCACTCCCGTTTATCACCATTGCCTCTCGAGTGTTTTTTTCACCTCCTATGATGTTTTGAGGTATCTGATCAAACTTAGGCCTTCTTTCACTGAAGCCTATGACGGGATACCGCAGATTCTTTTTAAGAAATGTGCATCATCTCTTTGCGTCCCACTCGCACACATATTTAACATATCTAGATGTTAGGCGAGGTTCCACAGATATGAAAAGAAGCGTTAGTAACGGCAATTCCCAAAGTTCCTAATGCGTCTTTTCTGACTGATTTTCGCCCCATCAATTTGACTCCAACAGCAGTAAAAGTAATGGAGAAGGTTCTGCGGGATAAGCTACTTACATGGCTTGAAAAAACCAAAACTATTCCACCCAGTCAGCATGGTTTCATGGCAGGGTCTTCCACAGCCACCAACCTTGCTGACTCAGTCTTTGATGGGACTCTAGCTTTGAACAGAGGTGAATCAGTAGACATTGTTTATATAGACCTTTCGAAAGCATTCGATCGAGTTGATCATAAGAAGCTTCTGTGGAAACTGAATCGGTGTGAGTGGTAACTTTTGAAATGGTTTATATCGTATCTGTGTAATAGAGCCATGACAGTCAAGGCAGAGCACTTTTTCTCGGATAGACAAGCTTGTGTTAGTAATGTTCCACAAGGAGCAGTTCTTTCTCCATTACTTTTTCTGGTTTATACCGCTGATCTCCCGTCGATCTTGAGAACATCCGAGCATATAAAAATTCAAATGTATGCGGACGATATTAAGATCTACGGGAGCTATAGCGCGAAAAATCGTGATGAAGTTAGATCTGCAATAGAGCATTCCCTGGAAAAAATGATAGAGTGGGCATCATTCTGGCATTCTCTGGCATCCCTATAAATTTGAATAGATGTTCTGTCATGCATTTAGGTGATAACGTGAATCCTGTTTATGAGATAAGTGGAAAGGTGTTGAAGGACTGTTTCATTGCTAAGGACTTAGGAGTTCTAATAGATAATGACTTGAAGTTCTCGCATCACATTGACAACGTAGTTAATAGAGCATACTCACTTTTTTTTCGATCCTCCGATCTGTTCATACCGACAACCCATTGATATTGAAGCGTTTATATAAAGCGTACGTTTTGCCTCACTTCGAATACTGTTCTGTGATATGGAATCCTTTTTCAAAAAGAGACATTTTGAGGTTAGAAAAAGTTCAACAAACATTTACTCGCATTCTGTTCCTGAGATGTCGCAAAAAATTAGCTTTTGATGAAATGCCTAAATATGAAGAACGCCTCAAGTCTTTGACAATGAAGAGTCTGGAATTTAGACGAACTTATCTAGATTTTATTTTCGCTTTTCGCCTCCTTCGTAAGGAAATTAGGCTTAGCGCAAGTAAGTACTGGATTTTCAGACCTAGAAGTAGGACGGGTGGGTTTAACATTCATTACCCACGTATTTATAGGAAACGCTTTCTACGAACATTTAAAACTCTTTTTTACAGAACACCTAGATGGCTTAGCAGGCTTCCACTTTCGACGTTATCATCTGTTGAATCAGCTGCTTTTAAACGTAGAATAGCGCAAGTTGACCTATTACAAGTTAAGGGTTTTCATAACTACTGAAACTATTTTCGCTTCCCGGTTTTTTTTTTCAGGGATATCGCGTCCCTTTTTTTCTGTCGTCCTCCAACACGACACATAATTCCACATAGTTTTTTGTTTGTTTGTAAAGTGTGGTGTTACTAACATTTGATATATATCATTATTTAAGTTTTAGTTTTTTCTTTTGTTCCTGTCACTAACCCCAATTTTCTGGCCGACCACACACCGCTAGGTTCGTCGTCCTGAAATTGACTTGAGAGTTTTCTTGGAGAACTTGACGTTCATGAACCACATGTACTCCATGTCTGAGGGAAATTGCTTCATACATACATACATACATACGCGTCTGGCTTTTCCCCCTGCTACTGTACTAGGTATGTGGTCGATTGGTTATCTGCTATGTTTTCTGCTCTTTTTTGGCGCACTTCTAAGTGCATTTAAATAAATAAATAAATAAATAAAAACAAATAAATAGATAAAGGTGTCATTTAATCCTTTAAGCAACGCGGTGTTGTTATCATCAAAGGTTGGACTAACTGCGCGGTATTGTAATGATTGTCATACTAGAAGTTTGTCACTACCTCGAATGTCGCATCTCTAAGTGTTTTGATCTCGAGCCCATGTACTACGTTTGTATCGCTTAAATTAGGAAGCGAAGATTGTAACGGCCCAATTATCTTCGAAGGAGTGTTGTCTGTGGCTATATCCTTTATGGGATCTATACCGGCTGATGTTGTTTGAGTTTGGGTTACCACGACCCCTAAGTCAGCAGTGGGCCCTGGAACGAGTTACCGGAGGGGCTATGATAGATGATGAGCAAAGAGCCAAGATTCAAAACCAAACGGAGCTGAAGATGGTTTCACTCTACTAAAGTCGTGTATATATATCCCCTGCGTCGCTGATAAGACAACTATGTAAGCAACGGTGCTGTAAAATGTCTGAAAGGCAACACTTTGCGATAAGCTTGGGGAAGAAAACATCTTATGCCGCGGCGACGGATATCTCGAAAAATTTTCCAACTATCTCTCTATCTACAGACGCCATCGGTTTCTTAACATAAACATCGGGTTGCATCATGTAATGTTGTTGTTTGTAAAAATATTCAAACGTCCTCTTTGGGAACCTCCTTGAGAGATCGCAACTTTATTTGGAATATAGACTGCACAAGTACTGCTCATTCTGCAGTTAATAGACGGATGAGGGTACTGCTAGCCTTGGACTTAACCAAACCATCGTAAATTTCTTTTGCGGAAAAACTCAGATAGACCCTCTTTCCAGCTCTTTCTGAGGCGGCAGAAAATGGACATTTTTGCAGCTTTTGGCTTTGTGCAAAAGTTCCGTGACTGCAAAGCGCTTACGATGTCTACGCGACTTGGACGGACCACAACGACATCTCATATGCATGCTAAAAATTTATAGGATCATTTTTTTCTAAAATACACCTCGATAAGCATTGCGTTGGAAGAGTCAATAAACATTACGCAGGGTGTCCGTAAAGTATGTATACACTGTTTGATTGTTAATATCTCTTTTCCCAGGAAATCTTTTGCCTTGCTTCATGTACCATTTTGTAGAGCTGGCTTCAGCTTAGATTTCATTATGGAGCGAATCACCCATCTCTCTTCATTACTGTAGGATACGGTGGAAGCTTCAGAGAGGGTTTTGAGCCATGAAAGGCCATATTTGCCTCAGAAAGGAAACAAAACAGCTTGAAAACTTTTACACTAGCTAATAAGAGTTGCTGATTTTAAATGTAAAGTTCCCAACTTATTATGATGATTCATTGAAGAGTTATGCCAGGTAAGATGTAGCGGCCATTTTTTCAATGTTCGTAAAAAGTGCGGTTGCACCGTTTAGAAAGCTTCGCAATCTTGTGAATAGTTGAGTATTGAACTCAGCGTCCACAAAAACCCTATTACACAAGTTTTCACATTTTTTTGAAGAAGTTTGAAACGGCAGTTTTTTCCACATTGACACCATATGTTCCAAGTTTCTACCGTAATCGTACAGTAATAAAAAGAGATGGGTGATTCGTTCTATACTGCAAATCTAAGCTGAAGCCAGCTCTACAAAATGGTGCCTAAAGCAAAGCAAAAGACTTCTTGGGAAAAGAGATATTAACGATCAAACAGTGTATACGTACTTTACGGACACCTCGTATATGATGCAGAACAGTTTCCTTTTTTGACTGTAGATTTCGCTGCAACAGATCAAAAGGGAAAATTTCAGCGTTTGTTTTGCTGTTCTGATAAGGCAAGGAACTATATGCGTAAAAACTAAAAGAAAAGAACTTTCAAATGATATAGGCAACGTTCATGAAAAATGTTTTTTTTTCAAAATAACAATACAAAAACGTACGGCTCTGAAAACGAATAGAACTTTTGAACCAACCTAATATATATATATTTATAATAAGAGGTTCCAGCTAAGCAATCGCCTAAGTTTCACCGCAAAAAATAAATTCCGAAGCGAGAAAACCGCTCCAGAATGTAGAAGCTGAGCTGGCTCTGTGCATCACCATGGATGATTTCAAAATAACAAAGCCTTAATGTATCCATAATTGTCTAATCCGCCCTTCATCATAATTAATCGATTTGCGATGTTTGTGTCCTACATAGTAGCTCAGTTTCGGACTTGTATCTCCAGACCCCTCACGTTAGTAAGCGGAGCCAGCGTAACCGATTCTACCCTCTGGAGTAAAATTCTGCTTTGGGATCCATCTTTTGCAGCGATACTTGGAGTGCTCAGATAGGGACCTGTCGAATTAAATCAAAATTTCATTACCTTTGATTTGGGTGAACTAGGCCTTGAGGGGCAATTAGGGGCTGTATAGGGATAATATTGAGAAGCTTGGAAATTTTCGATTCCCTCACCAATCTGACACAGGGCTAGCAGTTATTTTTAATGCTCAAGTTGCTGGCTTACCCGGTTCCGCCCGGCCCTATCAAAAGGCCATGATTAAGGCCTCATACCTATCCCTGTACAAACCGTTCCCTGTGCCCACTTCTAAGTGGCAATTCCCTAACCTCGTTTCGTTTTCGTAATCAGCATCCTCACTTACTCTCCTGTGCCAAATTCCAGCCCCGAAGGTCGAATTTTGCCAAAATATCGATAAAATCGATGAAGGACCGGATAATTTCAAAATAATCTGATATAATATATATATTAGGTCGTTCTGAAAGTATTGTTGCTTTTTTCGAATGAACGCCACAGTTCGTGAAATAAAGATTTCTAAGAGTTCCTGGGTGGTTGGGTGGCATTCGATGCAGCATTTCATCCTCTTTCTAATGGTTATAAAATCTTTGCAGCAGTTTCAGTGAACTCTCGGAAAATAACCCAAAATCCGCGACCCATGCTTTTTTAGATGTTCAAGTTTCGCAATTTTTCTCAGTTTTTGTTTCAACCCTCCGAAGGAGACCGAGTAACGATTCGATAGAGCAAACCCAACCGGATACAAAACAATTTTTTTCCTCTCTCCACAGCTTGTCGTACTATTCTAAAACAATTTCAACAGATGCTACCAAGTTCCATATTTGGTCTACAGCGGATTGAGCGAGAACAGAGCGTACAACGGATTCTAGCAATTGGTCATTGGAACAGCAATTTATTTTGATAAACTTTGGCCTCTGAAGCCAAAGTAGGCGTGGCAGGTCGATGAGCAATTTTTTCTGAACATGATGCTGTCATCTTCCAATGTTCACTTCAACCGTCCTTTTGACAGTTTTTCTATCTGTTCTGTTTGGAAGAATTCCAAGACAGTCTCAGAGTAAACGCAAGTCTACAGGGGTTAATTGACATGCTCATTATGGATATGTTGCCCATTGTGTTTGACAGGGCCTTCAGGTAATGCTATATAAGGTACTAGCTGGCTTACCCGGCTCCGCCGTATCCGGACCAAACTTGGCACACATACACTTCGGGCCCCGGCGGGTGTCACAGTCCACTTTTCGTTATCGATCGATGTCGATTTTACCGATTTTTATCGATTTTTTTGCAGAGTTCACCTACAGGGCTAGGAGTTGGCACAGGGGGGGAAGTGAGCATGGGGATTCCGAATACAATATTAGTTTTCAGAATTATCGATTACTTTTATTGATTTTATCGATTTTTTGTAAATTTTGACATGCGAGGCTGGGATTTTGCACAAGGGGTAATCGAGCATGCAGATTACGAATACAATATTAGTTTTCAAGATCGTCCATTACTTTTATCGATTTTATCGATTTTTTGAAAATTTGAGCTAGGGGGCTGGAATTTGGCACAGGGGTGTAATCGAGCATGCTGATCACTCCCCTTGGGGATGATCAGCATGCTCGATTACCCCCCTGTGCCAACTTCCAGCCCCCTAGCTCAAACTTTGCAAAAAAATCGATAAAATCGATAAAAGTAATCGATAATCCTGAAAACCAATATTGTATTCGGAATCCCCATGCTCGATTACCCCCCTGTGCCAACTCCCAGCCCCGCAGGTCAAACTTTACAAAAAAATCGATAAAATCGATAAAAGTAATCGATAATCCTGAAAACCAATATTGTATTCGGAATCCCCATGCTCGATTACCCCCCTGTGCCAACTCCCAGCCCCGTAGGTGAACTCAGCAAAAAATCGATAAAAATCGATAAAATCGATATCGATCGATGACGAAAAGTAGCCTATGACACCCGCCGGGGCCCGAAGTGTATGTGTGCCAAGTTTGGTCCGGATCGGTTCAGAAATGGAATTTTCTATTCGGAACATACGTACACACATACATACATACATACATACATACAGACAAACAGACATTCAGCTTTATATATAAGATATAGTTCAGGGGGAGGGGAACTATATACCTTACCTTTTACTGAGCATACGCTACATAGATAGAAGATATGGAACAAAGTTGCCCAAATTTTGAATCTTCTGGGTTATAAGAAATCTGGAAGTTGCAGTAAAATCGGAGCTATCACTACTATAGGATCTATTATCAGCTTTTTCTAGCTGTGCAAAGTTTGTGCTGACTGAGCGTCTCCATAGGATGTTATGATTCTCGAGAAAAATGTCAAAATTAATCGAATTTGACGTTTTGTTCTGCTTGCTCGAAAACAGAAACGTTCGATCAGTACAAATTTTGCACAGCTAGAAAGAGCTGGTAAACTTATAATAATAGAACTTGTAATACTGACGTTCCGTTTTTTTCTGCGAGTTCCAGAGCTTCTCTGACCCTACTAGAGAATTCAAATTTGATATCCTTCTACCGCGTCTATCCACGCAGTTGCTCATTAGGAAGCCGCTAAAATATCACTACGAAAAGCATAGTTTGCTCGTTCAAGTGAAAATAAAGGCAAGCAAACTGATTGGCAAACTCGCTACGAATTTGATTATGGTGCGACAGTGCCTTCGGGGAAAACTGATAGTCTCTTACTGGGGTGTATGTCAAGAGGTGCGATTTTTATTGCCAGCTGAACACCAAATAGCAAATAATAAGTGTTTTGCAGCTTTCTAAAATTATATGAAATTTGGAAGAAGATATATTAGATAGTTGCATGAGTTGTTCAATTTTAATGCTCTAGAAGAAATTTAAAAGAGCAATTTTGAAGGTCAAAAACTCATGAAAATGCAATTCAGAACAAATTCGTAAATATCTCAGTCCGATTTATAGCAAAAACCATGAAATTCAGCAAATGGTGACCTCAGACGGATAGTAAGCTAATGCACTTTATCCAGTAATTCTTGAAGACTCCCATAGCACTAAACTGGAGTTTTAAGTTGGTGACAGCCGGAAAAATCGCGCCTCTTGACCGTCTCCCCTCTTACTGCACCCCACACATATTAATCGTTCAACAATTACAATTACGAGAATCGTTATCAAATAGGTTTTTGAATGTCTTAAGTACTGAGCAACATTGAGGCATAAAATAAGTGGAAAATATCTTTCTTAGTTTTTCTGTGCAAACACAGAGATCGCATACAGTTAATGGTTCGGTCTAGATAGTCAGAAACTTTGTGAAGGATTAAAATTTTATTGCATACCAGTTTAATGAAGGAAATGAAAATGAATTGCTGCAAAGCCATAAAAGCGTTGGTACCAAAGTACTCATTGCAAAAGAAATTTTTCGGGACGTTCGGGGTTATGGGCAGGCGAAAATTTCGGGAAGCATACCAAACTGTTTCAGAGTAACAAGATGTTTTTTCCAGAGTGAGTGGCTAACGCCACGTACCTTCATCAAAAAAAATTTCTGACCTGCCTCCCCTCAAACGGAACTCCTGGTACGTCACTGCTTCGCTCCTTTCTCGCACTCATGTCGGACCTATCGCGCACATTCGTGCACTCGTTCCCCCCCCCCCCCCCCAGACATTCTCCTTACCTCCTGGCATCATTGAAATGGTCGGCGCAGAACGACGATTTGTAAACGATGACTAGAAAAGAAAATTACTGTGAAAATACACCATGAAATATGGAGACTAACAAAGAAGGTATTTTTGTTCATAGATTATAACTGTAAATTTTGTTTTGAATCACACTCTGTTGAACAACATAACCGTTTGAAAACCTCGGGTATCATAAAGATTGCTCAAGTCCAGTAAGCAAAGAGCTGGAAAAGAAATTTGTGTAATGTATTTCGTGGCTGTATACATGAAAACCAGCGTATGCTCAGAATTTTCTTTTGATTTTCTGATTTGATTTTGGTTCCCAGACGAGAAAAAACGGTCGCCGTTTGCGTATTTTTATTTACCACATCTTAGAGGCCGCAACCAAAAGTACTTCTTATTTGGTTGGCAATTTGCTATTTTAATGAGTGCTTCTCACAATTTTTCCATTTCTGGTTAGAAATGACCATTCGCCGTTTTATGGTAACCTTTCTATTCAGGAAAATGCGAGAGGACTTATAACTTGACGAGAATTATGGAGGTATCCATTTGGATACTATAGGTGCTCTTGTCTCATAAATTCTTACTTGTGGTAGAGTACCCAGCTCGTAATAAACAAGCACACTGGACAACTTACCGTAAGCAAAAAATTTAGAAAGATCGTCAAATTTGGCTTCCTACTATACACCCACCGTATCCAGACGAACACTTTTGCATATTGAAAGATGCAACTCACCTGAGTCGAGCTGAGTCGATGGTAAGTCTGGAATCAGCGTTTGATGCTCTTCATAGTCGTATCAATTTCATGTGAAAAAGCCACTTCTACCGAAAACACCTCCCTTGTTAGTTCATACAGCATTTTCTATCCTGCAAAATTGTTTTTACAATTAAAGGAGATGCAAATTTCTAACAAATGACTCTCTTGCAACTAAGCTTGGTTTTACAATCTATTCTCAGCCTTGCTTGAATCTGGGCCCGGCACGAGGTGGCTAGCTGAAAATGCAAAAAACGAAGTCCCCCTCGACTTTTGCGATTTTTTACGAAGTCCCCCTTGACCCTAGACCATAATCCCTAAAAATTTCCAAAAAACAAAACATCGCCAAAAAAACGTCGCAAATTTTATGTCTTTTCGGCAACAAAAACGAAACCCCTTTGCTTCTGTCCCAAAAACGATATCCAGCTTGCTCGTAAGCCACCTGTGCCGAGCCCGAGCCCTGAATTTTGCTAGAGTCTGCGAAATTTGATTTTTTGCTTTGAAGAAGTGCCAATAGAAGTTCTTTCGTTTACTTTTAGCTCTTGCATCTTCTGAAGGCAAACTAAGCCAAAAGCACAGCCACGAAGTGCATGATTTCCGCTTTCAAACGGAAACGGATTCAAAGAAATCCATCCAGATGCATTATAAATGTCTTTTTTCGAAAAAAGGTGCAAACTTTTGGACCATTTCAATATAACAGTAATTAGGTGGCTAAGTAGACTTTGCAACTGACATCGTAACTTTTCGCTTTTCGATCTTCACGCTCTATTTTCTTACATAAGATGTTGAACCACAATCTAGAACATACCCCTCACTTTTTATTGCTAGAATAGAAAAAAATTCAGACATTTTTTTGAAAACCTTTGAAAAGAAGCATTTATGAGATCTTACTATAATATCTTTTGGTAACTGCCAAAGCGATGCGACGAGAGTACTCTCCTCCCCCATATGCTTTACCGTTACGCTATGTGTTCTCTTACAGTGTTAACAGCAGATTCGCGACAACGAGGGCAGTCCAGATTATGCGGCGACGAAATATAACTGCGATAAATGTACTAACACGGATGTGCTGAGAAACGCCGAGAGAGTACTGAGGAGCGCATGCACTCTAGGAGGATCCACATAGTTTGCATAACAGCGACGTAGAGTTAACGGCGTTCCTAGTTAGTTTCCAGACTGTATGCACTTTAAGTGCATACAGTCTGGAAACTTGCTCCGCATGGAAAGTGCAAATATGGGCAACAGTAGTCAAAGATCATCTCCTCATTCATAAACAAGCAAAGAAGGGATCAAGCGCGTGTCATGTACAGAGCCAAACAACAACGAAATATTGATTCCAGACTACCGAATTAGTGCAAATGTCTGACCCCCAGTTGCTATCATAATTTGGAAAATTGTCGCCCATTTTGCTTCCTATCCTGCCTAACCTCTTACAATCATTAGTTTTCGAAAAGCACATTGTGATTTTGAACAATATGAAGGTTAGGGTAAGAAAATATAACCTATCAATTTTACGGGGAGTGTACCTTTGAAAATACTGCTTTTGCCTCTGGAAATAGAAAAAATAGGGGGAGCTACGTCTCGTTGGAAGAAAAGAATCAGTCGATTCATGCGGTAGTACATTTTTCTAAATTTCTAGGAACTTTTGCTAAATTTCTAGGATTAAATGCTGAATCTCACAAAAACCTGTCAAATACTTACTTTTGGATGCTTTTACACTGTGTAAATATTGTTGCTGCCTCTGAAAACAAATGAGCAGAGGGAGCTCGGTCTGCTGGAAGGAAAGACCCAACATATCCACTCGAAAACACATTTCTTCCAACTAGATTTTAATGTGAAAATTCACAGACTTGCTGCATTTGTTTTTGGCGGCCTCTACTTTGTGAAATCCCTACTTTTGCCAATAAAACACAGCAGAGGGAGCTTGTCTTAATGGAAGAAAAGACCTAGTGTTCATGCGGCAGTACATTTTTGATATAATTCCCTAGGTTTCAGTGCTGAATGTCACAAGAAGGGCTTGAAATTCAGTTTGGCCGCTTTTATTTTGCGAAAAACGTATTTCTGCTTCAAAAAGCGTAAGTCTCGAAGAAAGGAAAGCTTCAAGGACTTTATTCAACAGCGCATTTAATCTGAGGACTTTTCAGTTTCAATGCTAAATCATGCAGAAGCTCGCTTGAAATTCACTCTTGAATACCCAGAGGGCTCATGCGACAGGACATTTTTGCTAGGATTGTCCAAGAAAAAGCTTTGAGCGAACTTTGGTCTTGCTTTAAGAAATGACCGTTTCTTGGCGAGACGTAATAAGGAGAGTATAGGATGTGCATGATCGCGAAGCTCGGTGTGTTAGCGGCCGTTTCACAGTTCCTGAGTGTCAGCCTGAGTTTCGGGTTGAATCAGCTGTTCTACATAGATGACTGCTGAGGTGGTCTTCATGTTTAGTAGCTGTGGTGTCTGGGTAGGGTAGTTGCAAGAAGAACAGCGTAGATGATTTAAGAGTTACTCACTGTAAAAAGTTTCCTTGAGAGCATAATCTTACTTATACTACTACGTACTTACGTTGCGCCAAGCGTTGAGAAAATGGAAATGATCTTGAAATAAAACTTTGAAATGAGCCTGATCTTGCTTCTACTACTACTTGCATTGCGAAAAAGATCGGTGAGAAAATGGGAATTCATTCTCTTGCTATTTTTAGTTGCGCGGACAGTTATCAATGTATCTGCCCCAACCCACTTGCTAGCGACCCGTAGGGTAGCCTACTGCCGCAGGATTTTTGTTAAGAATTCCTTGTTTTCAAGGCTAAATTTAAAAAAATCCCTAAAATCCACTTCAAGCAAAAATTCTTGTGCTCTCAAAAGCAGAAAAGTAAAAAAGCTCTACAAGAAGAACACCGTAGACGATTTGAGAGTTATCATTGTAAAAAGTTTGCTTGAGAGCATGATCTTACTCTTACGAATACATGCTTACGTTTCCCCAAAAATCGTTGAGAAAATGGAAGTCCATTTCCTTGTCATTTTAAGTTGTACGCAAATAGTTATCAGTGTATCTGCCCTAACCCACTTACTAGCGACCGCTAGGGTCGCTACTGCCGCAGGACATTTTTCCGAACGATTCCTTGTTTTCAAGACTAAGTTATAAAAAAAATCCTTGAAATCTATCTTAACCGCGCCTACTTCGCGAAAATTATGCTTGTGCACCCAAAAGCAGAAAAGCGAAGGAGGCTGGTCTCAAAAGAAGGTTAGTGCCATGGGCTTTACAGCAGGACCTTTTTGCTAGATTATCCAATGGAAAGTTTCAGCGAGCTTTAGTATCGCTATAAAGGTGCCTTCATAGCAGCCTGTAGCCGCAGCTGGCCGCTTTGTCATAGAAGCGCAAAATTATCAAATTCTTGCTATTTCAAGCGCAAACGCCCACGCTTTCCATCTTCCACGCTTTTTTCTCCCTGTTGGCAATTCGATCTCATATATCATACTTGTGGCCATTGCTGTTAAAATCTTGTTGCCGTAGATTGGTTATCTTATTGGTGCTCAGTTTCCCTTCCGCAGTTGAACCATATTTCGCCAAAGTTTCTTTGCGGTGTGATCGTCTGACTTTGGATGCGTCCAGTTTTTGCAGTGTTTATTTTTTATGCATGGTTCTGCTTCAAGTATATCCTTGGCCGGTGCTTATCTTAAATAACTTTGTAATGTGTGAAAGCGGAACTGCAGATTAGCCGCAGAGGGAGGAAAAAACGTGGAAGATGGAAAGCGTCAGCGTTTGCGCTTAAGACAGCAAGAATTTGATGATTTTGCGCTTCTATGACAAAAGCGGCCAGCGGCGGCTACGGGCTGCCAGCGGCTGTCACCGGCTGCCAGCGGTTGCTACGAGCTGCTAGCGGCAGCTGCCGGCGCGGTATGAAGGCACCCTAAGAAATGACCTCATGTATCGGGAGACATTATCAAAATGTAGAGTTGCGCATGATTGCGATGGTCGGTGTGTGCGGCCATTGCCTGAGAAGGATTCCATAAGGTTCCTTCATCCAGTGAACAGTTTATTTTTCAGAATCGTTACAGGGAATCAAAAGCTAACGTATGATTGCGGAAAGGCGTTCAAAAGAAGTTAGAGAACTGAGAGAGCTCTATGCATAAGCAATGGTATACTCGCCGATCTTTGCTAGCATGCAAAGCTCTACGTTGTCGTTCGGGGGCACTTTACGAAATTTGGTCAAAGCCGCTTTGGAAAATTTACATGTCTGGGTTTTTCAGGTACCGGAAGCTTTTGAAAACATGACACAGTTCCTGAAAATGAGCCTGAGTTTCAATTTGTATCATTTCAATGTAAAATTTCACGGGAACTGCTGAACATCTGCTTTGGCTGCTTCTACTTCGTGGAAATTCTACTTTTGCCAATAAAAACAACACAGCAGAGGGAGCTTGTCTTAAGGGTATAAAAGACCTAATGAGTACATGCCGCTTTTGGTATAATTCTTTGAGTTTCAGGCTTCTCACAAAAACATGCTTGGAATCCATTTTGGCCGCATCTACTTCGCGAAAATCGTACTTCTGCCTCAAAAATCAAAAAGAGCAGAGGAGGATTGAAGGGAGGGTAGCTTCAGCAGCTTTATGCGGCAGTGTTTCTGTTGATAATTTCTCAGTTTTAATGCTAAATTATACAGAAGCTCGCTTGAAGTCCACTTTTAACCGCTTTTACTTCGCAGAAATCATACCTCTGCCTCATATAACAAAGGAGCAAAGCGAGAGCTTCTTAGAGACTAGCGCCGTGCGGGCGGCTAGCGACGACCCTACAATCGCTCGTTGGTGTGTGCGATTGTACGGTTGTCAAGGGCCGTTGGCACGGTTAACGTGGGGCGCCCGCACGGTTCCTAATGCTATCCGCTTGCGCGGGAAGGTCGGCCGCTCGCTTGCAGTTGGAGTAAATTTATATGGGATATCTTGACCATTTGTCTTGATTTGTTAATCCTTTTCACATTTTGGGAACATGGGACGATGCCTGTAGCATTGGCCAAACTTTCCATGGGGAAGCTCACGCCATCACTCTTGATGACTGTGGCCTCACACAGGTTCATTCCAGCCTTGCTGGAGAAGGAACTGTTGGTAACAAGTGTCAACGCTTAGCCAGCCTAAACGCTGCGTCGTATCTTATGCAGGTACCGTTTAAGCTCACAATGTGTGAAAATAATGAGCAGAAGGTAGAGGTCACAGTTGGCCGCTTGCACGGCGACAGGTATTGCCGACCGATAAGACGGACGCATTGCTGGCCGCTCGCTCGAGCAACTGTATTGCAGGCCGTTCGCATGGTAACATTGCTTGCCGCTAGGACGGCGCTTCAGCTGTTTGCCGCACGCACGGAAACTTTAAGCTTATGTCGACCGCTTGTACGCTAACCCTTATAGGAGGACCGCTCGCGTTGCGCGAATTCCTGAGTTGGTCTCGAGGGAAGGAAGGCCTAAGGGCTTCATGCAGCAGTGCATTTCTGCTAGGAATTCCAAAAGCTCGCTTGATCCACTTTTGGCCGCCTTTACTTCGCAGAAATCATACCTCTGCCTCCTATAAATGAAGAAGCAAAGCAAATTTGGTTTTGAGGGAAGGTAGGTCCCGAGGGCTTATGCGGCAAGAATGCTAACTTATCAGAAATATTGTTTGAAACCCACTTTGGCCGCTTTTACTTTGCCGAAATCATACTTCTGCCCCCTTTAGCAAAAAAGTAAAGGTAGCTTGGTCTCGAAGGAAAGAAAGTTCCAAGTGCTTCAAGCGGGAAACTTTTCTGCTAAGGATTTCTTAGGTTTGATGCAAAATTAGACAAAAGCTCAATTGATATCCACTTTTGGCCGCTACTACTTCGAGAAAATCGTATGCACCTAAAGGCAGAAAAAGCGAGGGAAACTTGGTCTTAGGGGAAGGAAGGCCCAGAGGCTTCATGCGGCAGGACATGTTTGCTAAGATCGTCCAGGAGAAAGCTTTGAGCGAACTTTGGTGTTGCTTCAAGAAATGACTTCGCGAGGTATTATAAGGAGAGTATAGGACTGTGCATGATCGCGAAGCTCGATGTGTTTGCGGCCATCGCACATTCCTGAAAGTCAGCCTAAATTTCGGGTTGAATCAGCTGTTCTACATAGATGACTGCATTCGGTGATTTCCATTTTTAGGAGCTGGGGTTGAGTATTTGCAAGAAGAACAGCGTATGTGATTTGGTAGTTAGTCGCTGTAAGAAGTTTCCTTGAGCCTGATCTTGCTTCTACTACTACTTGCACTGCGAAAAAGATCGTTAAAATGGGAATTCATTCTCTTGCTATTCTTAGATGCACGCAGACAATTATCAATGTATCTGCCCCAGCCAGTACTAGCGATCCGTAGGGTCGCTAGTTGTAATAAAAGACGAAGCCGTTCGCAATCTAGACCAGGGACAACGATATGAGAATGTATTTGTTTGCCAGAAATTGACTTATTTTACTCAGTAGAAAAAATGGAATTTGAAGAGAAATCGAGATCTGGTGTCCTCACGAATTTGAACGAGTCGCTGTGCACGGATGCTGAGAGGCAGCCGTCAATGTTTGAAATATCGGAATCTTAAAATTCGGTAAGACTTTGCCTAGTGAGGTTATTCGACCTGCCAAACACGAGTACCATATTCATTTGTTAAATCAAAGCCTCTTTTCATGTTCAAGATGAGAGCCTTGCCGTAAAACTACCGTAGTCTCATTAGAAAAGATGCAAACTCAGTATTGTTCTGATGATTTGCATGACAGATAATCCCTCTACACCACGTTTCAGCCAAATCTGTATAATCTTTAATTTTTTCCTGTACCATATATCTGCCGTGACCCTTAATGACAAGACAACACCCGGCAGAACGGTAGCTGCTCTTGTAGCTTCCATCTTAGCTTTCTATATATCAAAATTCGAGTGCTTCAAGCTCAAAGAAAAGAAAATTGGAAAAAAGTTGCAAAACTTTGCTAACAAACTAATAAAAGAGAAGATATGAAAAATGAACAGGTGATCGCTTACTGGCTATCACGTTTCTGTGAGGTACATATAAATTATTCACTAACTCTTCTATATGTTTCCCATGATCGCCAACTCTTAAGAGACTTTATAGCATTTTCCCAATTAGTAAAATTGGTTAAACAGTTGTTTATCTTCTTCTTTAGTTCTTTGAGCTTGCAATGTCGTTGAGATAGGAATTCGAGTGAGCATAGACGCTTTGTAAACAAACCAGTAGGATTTCGATACAGCTCATTCTCACACTTTTTTTGCTGTGATTGACACAAAATAAGCAGCGCAACACTTTATTGACAAAAGTCCATAATATGGCTGCATAACTACTCGATAGTTTACTTTCCTTCAGACCCTCTTAGCGCTGCTTTTCTCGCTCGTTTTTCTTCCCATTTTGGTTTTAATCGCAACCATTCTTTTTGTTCTCGTTCAAAGTGGGCTTTCCTTTGTTCAGTATCATAATCCCTATTGACGTTGATCCCTGTCTCACGTTCTCCCACGATAGGGCTTATTTGTTCGTAAAAAGAATCGTCTAATTCTGCATCACTAGCCTCCGGGATGTCATCGCTTTTCAGATCACTGTCACCGCCTTCTTGACCACGACTACTGTCGCTTGAATCGCCATCTGTGTCTCCTGAACTGGGAGCATTACTCCTTGGATCACTACCTTTTTCGAAACTTCACCTTTGACGCTTCGGCTACCACCGTCCGCTGAATCGTCAAAATTGGTGTCTGTACCACTAACGACTTGGCCTGAACTTCCTCCTTCTGCTTCTTCTGCGACCACTGCATTGTAAACCAGCACCTAAAGCAGTTATCTTTCCAATTTTTGTGCTGTGATGACGATGTTTCAAGACCTAAGCTTTTCATACATTTCCTCACCTGGATGCCAATAAACAGAACGATGTATTTGAGCATGCTTGCTTGACTCGCCCCTGCTTCTTTGCCTTTTATGGAACTCTTCCCAACAATAACTTGAGCCTTAAATTAATATCCCTTGTTAGTAACGCAGCTCTTTACGCAATACTAGTAGTCCTGATACCTGGCTCAATGGACTGGTGGTGCACTTCTGGATTTATTGCCTCCGCATTTGTGCTCCGTAGCGGCGAGTGTTGATGTGACAGAAGACTCATTCCAGAGCTATTTTTGATATGGACTACATTGCCAGAATGATGCTACGGCAGTGACCCTAAACAAGTCGCTTACATCTCTGAACACAAATCACCACTTTCAAAGTTTCCTTGGGTTTCTTCACTTATAATCAACGTGTTCTATTTCACGTCGTACATTATTGCGAAGTTTACCCATCAGTTTTCTGGCCTTACTCTGTGGGCCTTAATTCGAAGCAAATCAGCAAAATTTTTTCGTTTTATTAGTCTTTCTTAGACTTTTTGCATGGGCTGCGTCTTTGTTTTTTTTTGATAGTATCACAAATCACAAAATCCTTTTGCCGCGTTCTAAATATGAAGACCTCAAAACTTGAAGGGAAAGAAAATATAGATAAAACCATCGGTACATCAGTGCCCGTAAGGTAGATATCCACCCATCCAAACAAGTAATTGTTTCAAAGCTTGTATGGGAATCCAATATATTCTTCACTCCTTACACTCAAAAAACATTAAGGAGCAATCTTTCGGAGTTTTCAGGACAGATTGATTTTTTTAATTTCTCGTTGTTCACCATGTTTTATCGGTTATCTGACATCTATTGATGAATGTGAGTCTAGCATTTGTCCAACCAATTTTGATTTTGACTCACTTGAGATTATTTCAAGAAAATTCTATATGTCACGAATTTGATATAGGCACTGAAGTTTAGAATAGCTAAAGATCAAGAGCAAAATAGCAAATAATCATTAGATTAATTTTTGCAAGGACTTTCACTGATCTTCAGCGGAAAGTCAAACAATCAAGGAATTTTGAGTAAATAATGAGTCTTGTCATGGTATGTAAATTTTCTTTTGAATCAAGAAACTGAAACGAAACCTCGGTATGTACGATACGGTTAAGAGGCGGGCTCTTTCGAAAATTTTGAGTCGAAAAACTTTTTCTCTGCTTTTTTCTTTGTTTTGCGACCGTTGGTATAATCGGTATATAGCTAAACGTACTAGCAAGCAAACTTGGATCTGCAGCATTTGGTCCACTCCTTCCACCCTTTTGCATATAATGGAAGATGAATTAGCCCAAGTTGTCACATCTTGCTTTTTGGCTATGTTTTTTCGTAGTAATTCTAGTGGTGGATGACATTGTCTGCATATGATTTGAAAGCTTTTCATCTCATCAAATTTGTGCTTCCTTTCTTAAACTGAAAATCTCCTAGTGGACGTATTATTTTTGGTAACCTTGTCATTACAGAAACTCTTTCTCTTTAAGGAAAGTGGTGGAAGAAAATGAACTTTTCACCATTTTTCTCAAAGAGTAAGAATTTCTCGACTTTTTTAAGAACCAGGAAAAGGGCAGATTGAGAGTCTTAAAGAAAATTTGTAGTCTTTTATGAACGTTACAGTGTCTCGCGAGAATAAATTTACGCACGAATTAAAAAAATCATAATGAGTAAAAAATGATTTTATTTTCTAGCATACCAGTAAATAACGAAAACAGTATCTCTCAACATATTTGATCTAGAAAGTAGGAATTTCTTCCCCAAATGCTCATCTCATTGCTTAACAACACTCAGAGATCGTAGCACGTTTTAGCACGACTGAGGAAAGATTTTTCTTCTGTTTGCAATAGAGGTTTTGATCACTTCGCATATGAAAGGAATACTTATGGATAGGTAGACAGCGTGAAATCCAGATATCTGGAGCTGAAGGATATGAGCTTTCTTCTGAAGCTGCGATCCCCTCCTCAGCGGGGATGTTAGTGCATGCGTCCCTTAGTCTAATGGATGAATTTAGTGTACTTAGCATCGACTCAGCTTGACTCAGGTGAGTTGCATCTTATAATATGCAAAAGTGTTCGTCTGGATACGGTGGGTGTATAGTAGGAAGTCAAATTTGGCGATCTTTCTGAATCTTTTGCTTACGGTAAGTTGTCCAATGTGCTTGCTTATTACAAACTGGGTACTCTACCACAAGCAAGAATTT
The DNA here is from genome assembly GCA_958299035.1 of Cylicocyclus nassatus. Classification (NCBI taxonomy): domain Eukaryota; kingdom Metazoa; phylum Nematoda; class Chromadorea; order Rhabditida; family Strongylidae; genus Cylicocyclus; species Cylicocyclus nassatus. The sequence goes on from CATQJL010000112.1 coordinate 69,820,413, forward strand.
ATGAGACAAGAGCACCTACAGTATCCAAATGGACACCTCTATAATTTTCGTCAAGTTATAAGTCCACTCGCATTTTCCAAGGAGAAATTGAAACATTCTAAGGCTCGAAGGCTGGCCAGTATTAAAGGTCCACCTGGGGTTATTATTTAGTCAAGCACTAGCTAGTTCTCGGAATTTTTTTTTGGATATTGTTCAAAAGTGCCAATTAGTTGCTTTTACCGGGCTCAGCTGTACCTTCAAAGGTCCGATTACTTGCTTTTTAAGCTTATTGGTACGCTGACAGTATTTCGCTTCTGAAGTCTGCTTTGAGTAGAAAATTGTACACCAGCCAATGTGGAAGAGACGGGATTTTATCCACCTTCTGCTTGACGACGTAGGCGGTTGGGGAAAATCTGACTTTTAGCTATTAACAAACTCAACATCGAGCGCCCGCAACTCTGTACTTGAGATCTGCTTTCTTTCTGCGATGTTCTTATAAGCAAGTAGTTTTATTGTATTGTTTGTAATAACAAATTTCGTGTACCATGGTTGAGAAATCTCTACAAGTCCCAGGGAAAACTCAGAGCTTTTCCTTATTTTTCACTTCATTAAGTATCTAGTAAATAGATGGGATTCCAACGCACTTAAACCCAGCCGAGAAACAGATTTTCTACTCAAACACACGTTTTAACAACAAACGCTCTTCAAGTGAAAAAAGCAGATTGTTAGTTCTTGCAAAGGTAAGATAGAGCTTGACTAAAGCAGTTGTTTGACACCAATATGTATCTAACTAACAAGGGAAGCTACCTAACTTAGACGGCCTTTGGCAAAAAACACACAGTTTTGAATAGCTTCAAACGGTGATTCCAAATATGCTATTTCTAGCTGCCACGCACCATTCCGAAGCGAGTTATGGGCTTTTTCTTGCGCAAAACTGGCATGCTCACTTGACTCACGGGCATCACGTCATCATCATTTAAGTGCCTAATTCACCTGCGTTAAGCTTTTTTATGAGAAAAGATTGGATTTGCACCATTTTGATACGTCAGCCCCTTTTTTGCAGATTTTTATCTACAGGCAGTCTTATCATGTTCGGTAGTATGCCCTCTCCTCAATTTCTTGCTCTTGCGACAGCGCACGTATGCAGCGCAAACCACTAACGCTGCACGCGCAAATTCAGCCGAAGGTTCGTCCTGATCTCGATTGGGACTGTATCTTCCTTGCCAAAAGGTCGAAAGTTGGGTAGCTTTCCTTTTAAGAAGCTAGGAGGTGTTTTTTAATGATTAGAAATTCATGTGGGCCTATAATATTGGAAAGCCTTTAAGCCTTTTTGCAAGCGTCGATTATGTTTTGTCGAACAGGTTGTTGGGTGGTCGTTAATACTTTATTCGTCAATACTAATATCTTCGGCCTTACGTTTCAACGCTTTCGTCTTCATCAGGCCTGGAATGGTACAAAGCTTCATCCGCAACTTCAACCCATCAAACGTTTCCACCAGCCCCTGCTAACTCTCTGCTTTTCTCGCAATCTAGTGCTACAAAAGGCAAAAGACATACTAGGGAACTACCGCTTCGTTAGTGTTCCGTATCGGATATGATTTCGCGACGGACGGCTGAGCTACACTGAGCTGGATGTCACATAAACAATTATCATTACCTAACATAAAGCGCTAAGCGTCTGTCTGTTTGTCTGTCTGTGTGCGTATATATCTGTCTGTTACGAAATTCATGGAGCGTGTTGTAGCCAAGGTCTTGAGCTCAAATTTTGGTCATAGCACTCTATCAGCATGTAGGTAAATAGTGCAAAAGCACAAGTTGATCCGATAATTGAACCTTCAAAAACTGCGCGTCAAACGGGTCCACTCAACTTTTGGCCAACTAATGTGGGTCGGTAATTGTACTTTTTGCGAAGTTGTCGAGCTAACAAGTAAATGTGCAGACCCTACACTTAAGTCCAAAATGTGAGCAAAATTTCTATCTTCATGCAAAATCAGCACCGAGAAGGAGTGATTGGTAGACATCAGTTTCTCAAGGTTCCTTATTATTTGCGAAGATTTCTGCTCAGGAATGTAGGGAACAAAAGTAGCTGTTCTTTGAGGAAACTACCAGTTAATAACTTCAATAACTGACCGAAATTCTCTCTTAATCTTCTACGAAAAATTTTCTTTTCCCAATTTTCCGCTCCTAAATGGAGAAGCTCATGGAATGAGTAGTTGTTTACAATTCGTTCATGATGGTCAGCATCACATAGTGTGTTTCAGAGTGAACATCATGCGAGCAAGATGAAGGCATATATCTTTGATTCACCTGGTTGAGCTCCGTCAGGGCAGGCCGCTCACGCCCACGACGCACATGCGTCTCTCGCGCGCGAGTGCTCTCTGATCATTACCTAGCCTCAATTAGGTCACGAAGCCGCGCCTCTGCCGAAGCTCAGCCAGTTGAATCAATTGTAGATAGAGGAGCCAGTGCGAGCCTCTGCGAAGCAGAGGTGGAGCACTGGTAACTCACATAATGACAAAAACGGAATGAATCAACGGTTTTAGATAAGCACTGCTTTTGTTGTTCATTTCTGGACTTTTGGCAGAAATCCAGAATGATTTTAAGACAAGACTTTCCTAGCAGCGATCTCTTTTTCAAGTGTTAGAGTTGTGAATTTGATATCAAGTCATTCCCAACATGCAATTCGTGCTTGTATCTGCCAAGCGCAAAACCAAGTTTTTGCTCCATTCATTTGACAAATGCCCTTCAATGCGAATGCTGAGTGTTCTCCCTGTTTCCCCAATATAGCGTCATCATATTTTAGGAATTCAAGCTGATACACAGTTCCACTTTGGCACACGCCCATTCTACCGTGCACGCATGTCACACATTGCTCCCGTATTGCGGTAATGACCGTAGAGCCTGTTACGTACGAGCTGTCTTTTGATGTGTGCAGGTGGGAGTTGTGTATCAGCTTCAATGTCTAAAATGTGATGCACGCTATATTGAGGGAACAAAAAGAACACAGCATTCGCATTGAAGAGCATTCGTCAGATAAAAAGCGCAAGAACTTGGTTTCGCCACTTGGCAGACACAGGCACGAATTGTATAGTGGAGATGATTTTGATATTAAAGTTATATAACACTTGAAAAATAGGTCTTGGTTAGGAAAACCTTGAAATTATTTTAGAATTCTGAAGAGTCAAAAATGAAGAGCAAAAGCGAGTGCTATTTATAACCGCTCATTCCCTTCCGATTTTATCATTATGTGAGCTATAACTGTTTATGTGACATCTAGCTCAGTGCAGCTCAGCCGTCCGCTGCGAAATCTACATCCGGTATGGATATCTATTGAAGCGATGTTTTGGTGGTATGTCCCTTTGCCATCACAATTTTTGTAGCAGTTGATTGGGGGAAGAGCCGAGAACAAGGATTAGTGTTTGATGGGCTGGAGTCACGGATAAAGTTTGAACCATTCCAGGTTTTTGATGAAGATAAAGCGTCAAAACGTAAGGCCGAAAAGTACTGACAATAAAAGAATCACGTAACAACCTGTTCGGCACAACAATATTTGACACTTACGAACATGGTTTAATGACTGCGAAACATGGAAACCAATAGAATCTTCTAAGCCTTTTTCCTTCAAAATTTTCAACTTTTCTCGAATGGTTTTATGACTAATAATAGGCTAATATACATACAGGTGTATGGATTTTGGATCAAATCATTGACAATCGAGTGGCATTTTTTAGGATAAACCTATAATTTTGGCCAGCACTGTATACATCAGAACTGAGCTAGCAAAATCCCCCAAAAGCCCTCCGCTTGTTCTCCATACGCGATCTTGGGAGTTACTACTCGTGCCCATTCGCGCATATGTCTTCCTGTCTCGCACATTCCTGCATTAGTTTCCTCTCCACAATCGCTCAGTCCCTCTTGACTTTGGTTAGAATGGTTGCTAATAAAACTGCGAATTGACATTTCTAACCAGAAGCGGAAAATTTTTGAGAAGCACGCATTGATAAAAGCAAATTGCTAACCAAAAGGGCAGTATTTTCAGCTGCGGCCGTCAAGATGTGGTAGATAAAAATAGGCAAACGGCAACCATCTTTTCTAATCTGCGAAGCACAATTTACGAGCATACGCTAGTTTTCAAGTAAGCCGAGAAATACATCATACAAATTTCTATTCCAGCTGTTTGGGTCGACTGGACTTGAACAGCCTTTGTGATATCCGAGGTTTTCTATGATGATGTTATTCAACAAAGTCAAATTCAGAGCAAAATTTACTGGCAGAAATTTATGAACAGAAATACTTTTTTGTCAGTCTGCTAATTTCACTGTGTATTTTCACAGTGATCTTGTTTTCTAGTCATTCACAAATCCTCGTTCACGCTGACCATTACAGTTGATGCCACGAGGAACAAGGAGAATGTATGGAGTGGAACCAACGTAGTATTGTGAGCGATAAGTAACATAAGTGCATAGGAAAAGAAATAATCATCTCTTAAGGACGCGCCAGAAGAAGTGGAGGGCCATTGAAGGATCCTGCACGTCCTCCACATCAAAAGATGCGCCTACCGAGCTGAGTCAGTTGGTGCTATGGACCCGATTCATCCGCTAGCCATGGATGTGACATCTGATGAACTTCGGAAAGGTTCGGTGAGTTTTTGGAAGAATCATGAGCGGAATTGTATGAGCAACGTAATCAAAACCTTTTCGGCAATCATCGGGTAAAGGGTTCATCTTATCAGGGAGTGGGTGTTTTTGGATGCCATAACTCATAACGCAGTTTACTACTATTCTATTATTATTACTATTCAAAAATTCCAAAATAGGACTGTTCGCCGTGAATTTGACTTAACCTCCTTGATACTCTCCACCTTTCGTCATTCCCAATCCATTCTGTCCCCTACCTTCAACTGGGAGTGACCCCTGAAGGGTTGTATATTCCAAGATTTACCTTGGTACCAACGCTTGTTGGAGCATTGCATTAAATCTTCTCTTCATCAAGCTAATAAACAAAACTTTAAACCTTCCACACTTTCTGACTATCTGTTATAGACCAAACCTATTATATGCGTCCTCTGTATTTGCAAAAAAAAATCAAGAGATATATTTTCCTCAATATGCTTCAATGCTGCTCAGTACTTCAGAAGGCAATCAAAAACCTATTTGATAACGATTCTCGTTGCAGGCAATACATGTGGGATGCAGCAAAGAATTCTTGAGTTGGGCCGAAAGTTGTGTCGCACCATTTTCAAAATTCATAACTCCGAGTATGCCAATCGATTTGCTTGCGTTTATTTCCATGAAAGAGCAAACTATGCTCTTCATAATGATATTTTAGCGCCTTCCTATTGAGCACACACTGCGTAGATACAGGCGGTAGGAAAGAATTACTCAAATTTTGAATTTTCAGTGTAAAGTCTTAAAAAATCTAAACTTGCGTAAAAATCGGAGAGTCAGCATTATTGGTTCTATTACCATCTTATTATATTTATGCAAAATTTATGCTGATTGACGTTTCTGTGAAAACTTAGAGTTTTCGAGCAAGCAAAACAAAAGGTCAAATTTGATTTGTTTTGGCATTTTTCTCGAGAAACATAACTTTCCGGGGAAACGCTCAAGAAGCTGGTAGTAAATCCTATAATAGTGATCCGACTTTTACTGCGAGTTCTAAATTTCTTATGACCTTACACTGAAAATTCAAAATTTGAGTGATTCTTTTCTATCGTTTTCATTTTTGTTGGGTATCTTAATAAGAAGCATCTAAGATAACACTATAAAGAGCATCGTTTTTGGAACAGTTCTCTCAAATAAAAATAAAAACGAGCAAGCTGGTTGGGAAACTCAGAAGTTATGAGTTTTCGAAAATGGTGCGACGGAACTGTCGGGCCAACCTAATTCAAAGTCCCGGATGTGAGAGTTCATTCCGTACTATTACTCCTCAATACGCTCATTAGGTTTATTTAGATTTGCGCCCTTTTGGATTATGTATGATCACTCTTTACATTCTGAAGTACATGATGATGAAAATTGCAAAACAAATGTGGCAATTTAGCAAATAACCATCTTACTGTAAGCGCAATAAGTCATTTCCTCGTATTCGGCTGTTCAAGCCAAAACGCTTAAAATAGCAGTCCAACTTGAATGAACATCGATGTTTGTATTGGCGCACAGGCCTATAGTAGAGTACATGAAGTAATTATTAAGTACAACAGGAATCTAACAATTGTCATCGACATAGCAATTTACTCTCGATAATCTTTGGTCTCTGAACCCAAGGTAGGTGTGGCAGGCCGATTAGGAATCATTTCTGAACATTTAAAATTTGAGTGATTCTTTTCTATCGTCTTCATTTTTGTTGGGTATCTTAATAAGAAGCCGCTAAGATAACACTATAAAGAGCATCGTCTTTGGAACAGTTCTCTCAAATAAAAATGAAAACGAGCAAGTTGGTTGGGAAACTCAGAAGTTATGAGTTTTCGAAAATGGTGCGACGGAACTGTCGGGTCAACCTAATTCAAAGTCCCGGATGTGAGAGTTCATTCCGTACTATTACTCCTCAATACGCTCATTAGGTTTATTTAGATTTGCGCCCTTTTGGATTATGTATGATCACTCTTTACATTCTGAAGTACATGATGATGAAAATTGCAAAACAAATGTGGCAATTCAGTAAATAACCATCTTACTGTAAACGCAATAAGTTACTTCCTCGTATTCGGCTATTCAAGCCAAAACGCTCAAAATAGCAGTCCAACTTGAATGATCATCGATGTTTGTATTGGCGCACAAGCCTATAGTAGAGTACATGAAGTAATTATCAAGTACAACGGGAATCTAACAATTGTCATTGAAATAGCAATCTACTCTCGATAATCTTTGGTCTCTGAACCCAAGGTAGGTGTGGCATTCATTTCTGAACATAATGTTGTCACCTTTCAGTGGTTCATTTCAACCGCCCTTTTGATAGCTTTTCTAGCTATTATGTTTAGAGGAATTCCAAAGGCCGCATGCAATAACATCGCTGAGGAGGGATCATAGCTTAAAAGAGAGTTTCATATCCTAAAGCTCCAGACATATGGGTTCAGCGTCTACCTATCGTAAGTAGTCCTACCATCATCATCCTTCACTATGAACAGCTTAAAAGAGAGTTTCATATCCTAAAGCTCCAGACATATGGGTTCAGCGTCTACCTATCGTAAGTAGTCCTACCATCATCATCCTTCACTATGAACACGCTGAATACAAGAAGCTATATAAGCCGCATTTTTTAGCTTTCTGTATGTTCTCCTGATGATGCACAGTCATCTGCTCATTTATCACACGCTAAAAACGATTCCAAGTTATTGCGCTAAATTGTTACATTTTAACAGAGAGGATAGTAACAAAACGATTAAAGCGTGATCATATGATTTTGAAAGGCTGATGTACTTTTAACAATAACTTTCTCAGGATCTTCATTTCTGTTCTCGACTGAAAAGGACAACAGGAAAAAAATCTAATTTACGTGGTCACATGAAAAATCATATTGATAAATCTCTCACAACCTACGCAGTTCGGTCAGGACGAAATAATTATCCAAAATTTGGTGTTTGACTGGTATTTATATTCTACAAAGAGTGAAAATGCATCAGAAGCAGAATGTTCTTAAATAAATCAGCAATAGTGTGCTTTTGTGTCAGGCGGTGTTCTAGGAAAAAACATCTAATTTTTGACAGAGAATGATTTTCTCTCTAAAGCGGTAAAATTTTGTGGCCTTTACTTAGATTCGTTACTGTTTATACATCAGGTACGTTGACGATAGATACAACTGTTGCATGGTGTCTTTCTCAAAAACCAAAATAGCTGTACTGTTATATTAGGTTACTACTAGCTAATATAGAAATATGATCACTTGGCTGCCACACATTTGATTTTTGAATTGCTTCAAATTTTGTAAAGTTAAAATGTTGTAAATTTACCAAATCATACAGAGCCGCTAATTATCCAAAGCTATATGACCGATCCAAACATCGCTTTGGTTTGCTTTTGTCTTATGAGATATTCAGGCGAAAAAATTTCTACCCTTCCAATAGGATAATTTTTTTGCCCTTCTTTTAGTTTGAATATAGATTTAATACAATTAGTAATAACATTCGAAAAAAATGTGCTTAGAAGATCAGAAATCCTGAAGTGTTATCTATTAAAAAAGAAAGTTCATACAACGCGCTAACTATAAACGCGATTCTCGCTCGTATTTTGCTTGTGATTCCAAAGACTGAGGCAGTTAAAATGAGGAATTACGGCTGCCAAAAGTGTTTTATTTTTCCTTGAAGTTCTGTGAAGTTGCATAGAAAAAATTTGATACACATCATAAGTTATAGGGGACATCAAATTCGAATGGGAGCCCTGTTTAACATACACTTGTTGTTAACACCCTCTGTTGAGTTTGTTAACAACAACGGATTTAATCTGTTCTTATTTTGATACTGCAACACTTTTTTCGGGCAAATTTCTGCTACAAGCACTGTTTCCATGTTAAGCGATACGCCAAATTGGCACATAAAAATCCATAACTCGCTTTAGAATGATGCGCCGCAGCTAGAAGTCTTACTATAATATCTTTTGGTAACTGCCAAAGCGATGCGACGAGAGTACTATCCTCCCTCATATGCTTTGCCGTTGTGCTGTGTGTTCTCTTACAGTGTTAACAGCAGATTCGCGACAACGAGGGCAGTCCAGATTATGCGCCATGCGAAATATAACTGCGGCACATGAATTAACAAGGATGTGCCGAGAAACGCCCCGCCTCGGAGAGAGAGTAATGGTGCGCGCATGGAGAATCTATATGGTTTGCATGACAGCGACGCAGACTGTTGACGGTGTTGGTAGTTACTTTCCAGACTGTATGCACTTTAAGTGCAACTTAGAGCTTGCTCCGCTTGGAAAGTGCAAATATGAGTAAAGAAACCGTCAAAGATCACCCCCCTCAAATCCAAAGGACATGAAACAAGGGATCAAGTCGTGTCACAAAGTTCAAACAACAACGCTTGAGAAACATTGATTCCAGACTGCCAAATTAGTGCAAATGTCTGGCTCCCGTTGCTGCATAACTTGGAAAACGCCACTTTTGCTTCCTACCCTGCCTAATGCTTCTTACATTAGAATTAATTTTCGAGAAGAAGTCGTGATTTTAAAAGCAATGTCCAGTTTAGTTGAAAACAGGATAATGTAATCTATCAGTGGGGACGAGTGGCGTAGTGGTATGAGGCGCCGCTATGACCAGATCGGACACAGGTTCGATCCCCGCCCCTGGGCCAACCAAGCCCTCTACCCTCCGGGGCCGGCAAATTGGTACCAGAGTAATCTGGGAGGATAAAAGCACTGACCTGGAAACGGCTGCGCAAGTCACTGTAATAGGCTCGCACGCATACAATTGCCTCTTCGACTATGAAGTTAGTGTGTGCGTTCGGCGCATGCCCTCAAAGGGTACTGAAGACGCCGAATCCTTTATCCTTTTTAATCTATCAGTTTTGCGGGAATTCGCTGAAATTTCACATTTGAGTGCTTTTACTTTGGAAAATATTGATTTCGCCTCTGGAAACAAAAAAAAAGAGTGAGCCGTTTTGTTAGAAGAAAAGAATCAGTCACATGATGCGGCAGTACATTTTGCTAAACTTCTAGGATTCAATGCTAAATGTCAAAAACCTGCTAGACTACTTTTGGGTGCTTTTACCTTGTGAAAATCTATTTTTGCCTCTAAAGGCAGGTGAGCAGAGGGAGCTCGGTAGTATGCTGGAAGGACTCAAGAACTCCACATGGAAACACATTTTGCTAGCTAGATCTTGATGCCAAATTTCACGGGAACTTGTTGAACATTCGTTTTTGGCTGCTTCTACTATGTGAAAATCCTACTTTGTGAATAAAAACAACCGGTAGGACATTTTTGATATGATTCTTTGAGTTCAGCGCTGAATCTCACAAGCTGCTTGAGATCCGCTTTGGCCGCTTCTACTTTGCGAAAATCAATTCTGCCTTAAAAGCAACGAAAGCAAATGGAGCTTAGTCTCGAATGAAGGAAAGCTTTAAGGGCTTCATACGGCAGTGCATTTCTGCTGAGAATTTTTCAACAATACTAAATTATAAAAAAAACTCGCTTGAAATCCATTTTTGGCCGCTTCTACTTCGCAGAAGTCGTACTTTTGCTTCTAAAAGCAGAAGAAGCAAGGGAGCTTGATCTTGGGGGAAGGAAGTCTCAAAGGCTTCAAGCGGCAGGACATTTTTGCTAGGATTTTCCAAGAAAATGCTTTAAGCGAGCTCTGGTCTCGCTTTAAAAAATGACCGTTTCTTGGCGAGACATAATAAGGAGAGTATAGGACTGTGCATGATCGCGAAGGCCGATGTGTTTGCGGCCGTTGCACAGCTCCTGAGTGTCAGCCTGAGCTTCGGGTTGAGTCACCTGTTCTACACAGATGGCTGCTGAGGTGATCTCCATATTTAGGAGCTGTGGTACTTGGGGTAGGATGTTTGCAAGAAAAATCGCGTAGATGATTTGGGAGTTACTCACTATAAAAAGTTTCCTTGAGAGCATGATCTTACTCCTACTACTACATACTTATGTTCCGCCAAAGATCGTTGAGAAAATAGAAATTCAGTTCTTTGCTATTTTTAGTTGCACGCAGACAGTTATCAATGTATCTGCCGCAATCCACTTACTAGCGACCCGTAGGGCTACTGCCGCAAAACATCCCTCTTGACAACTCCTTGTTTTCAAGGCTAAGTTATAAAAAAACTTTGAAACCCATTTTAACCGCTCCAGTTCGTCAAAATTATGCTTGTGCTCTCAAAAGCAGGAAAGCAAAGTAGACTGGTCTTAAAAGGAGGATAGAGCCACGAGCTTTACAGCAGAATCTTTTTGCTATATTATCCAATGGAAAGCTTCAGCGAACTTCAGTCTCGCTATAAGAAACTACCTCATGTATTGGGAGACATCATCAAAGTGTAGAGCTGTGCATGATTGCGATGGTAGGTGCGTACGACCATTGCTTGAGAAGCAATGGTCGTACGCACCTACCATCGCAATCATTATGAGGTTCCTTCATCCAGGTGAACAACTCCATATTTTTCAGAATCGCTACAAGTGATTAAAAGCTGACGTATGATTGCGGAAAAGCGTTCACTAGAAGAAAAAGAATTGAGAGAGCTCAGTGCATAAGCAGTGGTGAACTCACCGATCTTTGCTATCATGCGGAGCTCTACGTTTTCGTTAAGGGATACTTTACGAAACTTGGTAAAAGCTGCTTTGAAAAATTCACACGTCTGGGTTAGTAACTGGAAGCTTTCTAAGACATGACACAGTTCGTGGAAATCAGCCGAGTTTTGGGTTGTATCAAATTAGGCAAAACTTCACGGAACTGCTGAACATTCGCTTTGGCTGTTTCAGCTCTTCTAAGAAATTCTACTTTTGCCATAAAACGACACAACCCAATGAGTATGTCGCAGGTTTTTTTCAGGTTTCAGCGCTGAATCTCACAAGAACTTGCTTGAAATTCATTTTGGCCGCTTCTACTTTACGTAAATCGTGCTTCCGCCTTAAAAAATCAAAAAAGCAAAGGAGGATTGTTTCGAAAGAAGGAAAGCTCCAAAAGCTTTATGCAGCAGTGCATTTCTTTTAACAATTTTTCAGTTTTAATGCTAAACTAGCTGGCTTACCCGGCTCCGCCGTATCCGGACCAAACTTGGCACACATACACTTCGGGCCCCGGCGGGTGTCATAGTCCACTTTTCGTTATCGATCGATGTCGACTTTACCGATTTTTATCGATTTTTTTGCAGAGTTCACCTACAGGGCTAGGAGTTGGCACAGGGGGGGAAGTGAGCATGGGGATTCCGAATACAATATTAGTTTTCAGAATTATCGATTACTTTTATTGATTTTATCGATTTTTTGTAAATTTTGACATGCGAGGCTGGGATTTTGCACAGGGGGGTAATCGAGCATGCAGATTACGAATACAATATTAGTTTTCAAGATCGTCCATTACTTTTATCGATTTTATCGATTTTTTGAAAATTCGAGCTAGGGGGCTGGAATTTGGCACAGGGGTGTAATCGAGCATGCCGATCACCCCCCTTGGAGATGATCAGCATGCTCGATTACCCCCCTGTGCCAACTCCCAGCCCCCTAGCTCAAACTTTGCAAAAAATCGATAAAATCGATAAAAGTATCGATAATCCTGAAAATCAATATTATATTCGGAATCCCCATGCTCGATTACCCCCCTGTGCCAACTCCCAGCCCCGTAGGTGAACTCAGCAAAAAAAATCGATAAAATTCGAAATCGATATCGATCGATGACGAAAAGTAGCCTATGACACCCGCCGGGGCCCGAAGTGTATGTGTGCCAAGTTTGGTCCGGATCGGTTCAGAAATGGAATTTTCTATTCGGAACATACGTACACACATACATACATACATACATACAGACATACAAACAGACATTCAGCTTTATATATAAGATTATACAAAAGCTTGCTTGAACTCCACTTTTAACCGCTTTTACTGCGCAGAAATCATACCTCTGCCTCCTATAACAAAAAGCAAAGGGAGCTTGGTCTCGAAGAAAGGAAAGTTCCAAGAGCTTCAAGCGGCAAACACTTTCAGGAATTTCTCAATTTCAGTGCTAAATTATACAAAAGCTCTCTTGAAACCCACTTTTGACCGCTTTTATTGGGTCGTAAAGGAAGTTCTCGGGCACTCGCAAAATTTTCAAGTCCTGTAGCTTCGAGCAGATTGATTCTTCTTTGAAGCTACAAACTTCGTTGCAAAGACAATTCTGTCTACAACATATGTTTACCCTCTGGCTTTTCAGCACCTCACTGCGGTCCACGTCCACCAGCATGCGCAGAAGCGAAAAAGATCGACGCAAAAAGTGGCCTATTTGCGCAGAATATCTCAGCCATGTTGAAAGGCTGGACAGCTCATATACTGTAGTTATATAGAAGTCTGCTGGAGCTATCATGGAAACTATTCACGCTTTTGAGCGACTATCTGCAAAATGAGTTTCTCCACAAAGTTTAAAAAATCAACCATTTTTTGCCCCAAAATGCCCATTTTCGAGCAAGTGACTTTGGAGTCTTCTCGTTCTGCACAGAAGACAAATCTTTGATTACTGCGAAGATTGTTGGGATAATGCCTTGTACATCTTCGGGACCCATTATCCAAGTGGCCATCCTTGCAGGCGATGTCATAGCAATGTCATCTGCGAAAATAGTTGCAGTCAGAGGCAAGTTTGACAAGTTGTAATTTCTGAGCGTAGATGGCAAAAATCGAGTGCAGCTGCGGGTCAGAAGCTAACAGTCTCCCCGATTGGATCACATACGATTTAAAGGAAAACCTATGAACTGCACAAAAAATGGCAGCAGGAAGAAAAATTGTGAAATTTTTATGGTTAGGAAGATTTCGTTTTTTGAAGTGCAGATCATACGCGTTTTGGCATCGATGAAAATTAGAGCGACTTCGAAAAGATTAGGCCTTCTTCTACTGAACAGTGTAAAAAACTTGGTGTCAGAGTCCGACGGAGCGGAAAAGAAATGCATCAGAAAATGAAATTTTCAAAAGTGCTTGGACTCTTTGTTTACAACCTAATACTTCGCAGAAATCATACCTCTAGCTTATAATAAAGAAGCAAAGTAAACTTGGTCTCGAGGGTAGGAAGGTCCCAAGGGCCTATGTGGCAAGGTCAATGCTACTCCAAAAAAATTGCTTAAAACCCACTTTTGGCCGCTTTTACTTTGCAGAAATCATGCTTCTGCCCCTTTTAGCAAAAAGGCAAAGGGAGCTTGGGACAATCCTTTCCTCGAGACCAGGTTTACTTTGCTTAAGTGATATCCACTTTTGACCGCTTCTACTTCGAGAAACCGCACTTCTGACCTAAAAGCAGAAAATGCAAGGGAAGCTTGGTCTTAGGGGAAGGAAGACCCAGAGGCTTCATTCGGCAGGACATCTTTGCTAAGATTGTCCAGAAGAAAGCTTTGAGCGAGCTTTGGTCTCGCTTCAAGAAATGACTTCGCAAGATATTATTATTTTGTAAAGAAAGTTCCCGGGCACTTTTGGAAATTTCATTTTCAAACACATCAAGCTTTTTATACTATTTAATAGAGGGAAGCCTGAAGTTTTCAATACGCCTTCTGGCTTTTATCGATGCCAAGACGTGTTCGATCTGCACATCAAAAAGATTGATCTTTCCAACCACAAAAATTTCACAATTTTTCTCTCTACGGCCATTTTTTGTGCAATTCAAAGAATTTCGTTCAAATTATGGATGATCTGATTGAAAAGCCTTTTAAATTCTGTCCCGCAGCTGCAATCGAGTTTTGTTATTTGCGCTCAGAAATTACCAGCTGTCGAACTTGCCTCTGACTGCAACTCTTTTCGCAGCTGGAGTCGCTTCTGCGGGGATCGCCACGCCTGGACGATGGGTCTGAAAGATGTGTAAGGCATTACCACAACAATGTTCGCAGTAATCAAAGATTTGGTTTGCCCTGTGCAGAACGAGAAGAATTCAAAATCATTTACTCGAAAAATGGTGCATTTTTGGGGGCAAAAAATGGTCGATTTTCAAACTTTCTGGGGAAAATTTTTGTGCAGTTGGTCCTTCATAAACATGAATGGTCCACGTAACAGCCTCAGCAGAACTCTATATAACTACATGTGGACTTTCCAGCTTTCATCCTATGTGAGATAATCCTTCACAAATAGGCCACTTTTCGCGACGACCTTTTCCCTTCTGCGAAGCTGGTGGACCGCAATGAGGTGCTGAGAAGCCAGCAAGAGAGCATGTATTGTGGATAAAATTGTCTTTGCAATGAAGTTCGTAGCTTTAAAAAATTCCATCTGCTTGAAGTTATAGCGATTTGAAAAAAAATTTCGTAAGTGCTCGGAAACTTTCTTTACAACCTAAAGAGAGTATAGGACTGTGCATGATCGCGAAGATCGGCCTGAATTCCGGGTTGAATCCGCTGTTCTACATAGATGATGCTTAGGCGATTTCCATGTTTAGGAGCTGGGTAGGGTATTTGCAAGAAGAACGTAGTTAATTTGGAATAAAAATTGTCAAAAGTTTCCTTGAGAGTATGATCTTGCTTCTACTACTATTTACATTGCGCCAAAGATAGAGAAAATGAAAACTCGTCCCTTGCAATTCTTAGTTGTATGCAGACAGTTACAATGTATCTGAACCCACTTACTAGCGCTTCGTAGGGTCGCTACGGCCGCAGGATATTTTTGCCACCAATTCCTTTTTTCGAGGCTTTAGCTCCTACTTCGCGAAAATCATACTTCTGCTTCTAAAGGCAAATAAGCAGGGAGCATGGTCTCGACGGAAGGAGCCCATGGGCTTTATAGGCTTTATAGGGCAGGACATTTTCGCTAAGAATTTCTTGGTTTCATTGTCAAATTATAGTAAAACTTGTTTGCTATTCACTTTTGGCCGCTCCTGTTTCGCAGAAATTGTACTTCTGCTCAAAGCTTAAAAAGCGGAAGCTTGGTCTCGAGGGAAGGAAAGACCAAATAAGTCCATCACGGGATATTTTTGCTAAGAATTTATAGCTTCAAGTGCTGAATTATTTAAAAAACCTGCTCACTCCACTTTTGACCGCTTCTCACGAATATTGTATGAGGGTGTCCCATAACTTTTTACCATTTTTACCCTAACCATAGCATTTCTAAAGAACTGTGGCACTTACAAAGGGGCAAATACATGATTGTACTTGTGTATGTCTGACAAGGAAAGGATGGTTGGTCGAAGTGACCTTTTAAGATAGTTGTATACCATGTTAGAAAACATAAAACGCTGATTCCAAATCTGTCTTCCTAATCTGCGGCGCGGTCCTGTACGAGAAGTTATGAACGTTCATTGGAGAAAAAATCGAGTGTGCAAATAATACAAAAATAGTAGTAACATTTTTCATAGCGCTTAAATGGACCAGTGACAATATTTCCAACACTTTGTAAAATAAACACTCTTGGTGAGATATATCTGCATTCCGGCTGTCGCCGTCACGCTGGGAAAACTTCAGCAGTTGTTTTTATCCCAGAAAAACATTCGTTTTTTGCATTTTTGAACGCTCATGACTCCTCGTCCAGGAACGACGCACCGCAGATAAGGAGAACAGATTTGGAACCAGCATTTTACGCCCTCCAACATGGTATAAAAATCTTCGGAAAAGGCCACTTCGACTGACCATCCTTTCCTTGTGAGCCATATAATCACCTGTGCGAGAGGAACTCAGGACGTGTATGGGCAAGTTTGCATTCAACTCCATTCCTTTTTTCTTTATTTCTAGCCATGAAAAAATTACGAAAAGTATACAATTGAATGTTTGATGTGTAAGCATACACTAAGACAAATGAGAAACGTTTGAGATTTGTTCGGGCTGTGACACGATTTTTCACGGTAAAGTTCGTTTTTGACTATTACAAGATTTCAGCTCAAAACTCCAGGTGGTGTACGTTCTGGGGTGTCTCTTGATAGCCATTTGTATAGCTTGCTTTGCCCTTTCGAATGTTTACTCAAGCCACATCATTCGAAGGAAAGATACAAAAAGACGACGATTTTAGCAAAAAGTTCAAAAAATGTGGGGCACTCCAATAATTCTGCTCCCAAAAACAAAAAAGCAAAGGGAACTTGGTCTAAAAAGAAGGACAGAGCCATGGGCTTCACAAGGGAGGACCTTTTTGCTCGATTGTGCTTGAGCGAGTTTTAGTCTCGTTATAAGGAATTACTCCATATACTATAGGGAGACATTATCAAGTTATCGAGCTGTGATCGCGAAGGCCGGTGCGTTTGCGGTCAGTTCTTGGAAGATATTCCACAAGGCCCTCATCTAGGTAAACAACCGCCATATTTTTCAGGATCGCTACAGGCAATCGAACGCCAACTATGATTGCAGAAAAAGCGATTGAAAGAGTAAAGAGAAGAGAGCCCACACATAAGCAATGGTGTATATACCCATCTTCGCGATCATGCAGAGCCCTAATTTCACTCGGGGATAGTTTTACGAAATTTGTTGAAAACCGCATTGAAAGATTTACCTTTTCCTTGAAAGTATGATCTTGCTTCTTCTACTACTTACATTGCGTCAAAGATCGTTGAGAAAATGGAAATGTTCCTGATTGGCGAGAATCGTATATACTTCTGCTCTTAAAACCAAAAATAGCAAGATAAGCTTAATCTTCTTGGGAGAAAGAAGACCCAGGACTTTAGGCGGCAGGACATTTTTGCTAAGACTGTTCAGAAGAAAGCTTAGGCAAGCTTTGGTATCGCTTCAATTAATGACCTTTTCTTAGCGAGAAATAAGGACAGTATAGGACTGTGCATCGCAAAGGTGGGTATGTTTGCAGCCGTTGCACAGTTCTCCTGAGTGAGCTTGAGTTTCAGGTTGAATCAGGTGCTCTACATAGATGGCTGCTGAGGTGATTTAAATGTTAAGGAGCAGTGGTATCTGGGATAGGGTACTTGCAAGGAAAACAACATAGTTAATTTGGAGTACCAATTGTCAAAAGTTTCCTTGAGAGCATGGTCTTGCTTCTACTACTACTTACATTGCGTTAAAGATAGACAAAATGGAAACTCAGTCTCTTGCAATTCTTAGTTGCATGCAGACATATCAATGTATCTGCCCCAACCCACTTACTAGCGACCCTACGGGTCGCTAGTAGCATATATAGGATCAGTGTTTGAATCTATTAGGTTGGCTCGAAAGTTCTGGGAATTTTCGAATTAGATCTGCTATTTCTCGAAACCTAACACATATACATTATATACAGGCACCATTCGATAGAGCAAAGCAAGCTCTACAAGATGGTACGCAAAAGCTCGTACCAGCTTCAACCCACTGTAAGTTTGCACCCGAAATCTGAGTCGTACTGAAACTCAAAAAATCGCGAAAAATTCTTATCTTTGTTCAAACAAATCCAACGGATCTCCTACTTGCTCACAAAAATTGCACACCACATCAGACGCTTATATGCACCGTTCCTGTATTTTTTCCTCATCTGGAAATCGAGAAAACGAAAATTTTCATGCTTATGTAAAAACGAAGCTGTGCTGTTTTCACCCACATAATTGAATAGTGCAAGCCCTTGAAAGTATAACCGTAAATTCAGCTTTCCGTAATCCCTAGTGGTCGAAAAATATTAATTTTGGAACACCCGAGTGAGGAGAGCTCAGTTTGGTGATTTTCAGGAACTAAGGCCTGTAGAAAGCTGAAAATTTACGGCTATACTTCTAAGGGCTTGTACTATTCAATTACGTCGGTGGAAACAGCACAGTTTCGTTTTTATATAAGCATGAAAATTTTCGTTTTCTCGATTTTCAGATGAGGAAAAAATACAGGAACTGTGCATATGAGCGTCTGATGTGATGTGCAATTTTTGTGAGCAAGTTGGAGATCCGTAGGATTTCTTTGAATAAAGATAAGAATTTTTCGCGATTTTTTGAATTTCAGTACGACTCAGATTTTGAGTGCAAACTTCCAGTGGGTTGAAGCTGGTACGAACTTTTGCATACCATCTTGTAGAGTTTGCTTTGCTCTATCGAATGGCACCTATGTCTAATGTATACGCACTAGGTTTCGAGAAATAGCAGATCTAGTTCGAAAATGTCCCAGAACTTTCAAGTCAACCTAATAATTCCGAATATATGTGTACCATCTCAAAAAGCGAATCTAGATTGCCTGACTGCCCTTATTAGATCAGTGGTGGCGTTGATAAGACTTTTTTCATCGTTGATACTATAACAGTTTGACATCAGATTCCTTATGATTCGTTACATTCTTGCCTTTATAATTCCTTATCATCTTTCATTTTCTATCTGAACTTGCGTAACTTTTCATACCCTAAATCACCTAGTCTTTGACATTGCGAAAGATTTGCATGTGCGAAATTTCTATCTATTCTCAGTCTTAGATTATTTCCCAAGAATTAGGGTAAAGGATAAAGGATAAAGGATAAAGGATTAACGCGTCTTCAGTACCCTCTGGGGCATGCGCCGAACGCACACTGCTTCATAGTCGAAGAGGCAATTGTATGTGTGGGGCCTCCTACAGTGCCTTGCGGGGCCAGCCGATTACCAAGTCAGTGCTTTTATACTCCCAGATACTCTGGTACCAATCTACCATCTCCGGAGTGTAGAGGGCTTGCTTGGCCCAGGAGCAGGATCGCCTGAGTCCGATCTGGTCATAGCGACGCCTCAAGCCACTACGCCACTCATCCCCCTTTCTGAGAATTATGAAGTCACAAATAATGGTGCAGAACTGCCATTCCCTGCTTGTGGTTGGAACAAACGGGATATCGCTGTAATTAATATTCGACGAAGTATAGGGCCCAACTCAAGTTTTGTAAAGTCTTGTAACTTCAATATGTCATTTGTTCTTACCAGACACGCGCCTGCTTTTCGTATCAGATAATTTGCAAAACCTTGAGATTACATCGTTTCATGAAAAATTGGCTCAAAGAAAAGAAAATCAGCTGCTGGGATGTTCGGGTTCAATGGAGAAGGCTTAACAAAGGTGGAGCTTTGTTCAATACATGCTCATTAAGAATTATCAAGTCACTTGCAGCTGAATGGAACCCAGAGCATTGCAGCATCAGTATATCAGGGTTTCTGTAAAAGGTTTTGCTCTGCTGCATAAATATTAGATTGTTACATAAGTTGTTACACTTTGAACTTTTACCGCGATAAGTCACACATTTCTTAATTTTAACTAAGCTTTTGGGTATTATTCGTTAGAGCAAAGCAAACTCTTCAAGATTGTACGGAAAAACTTGCACCAACTATGATTCACGCAAGGTTTGAAGCTAAAAACAAAAAATTCAGTTGCTTAGGAAATGGAGGAAAAGTTGACTTCTTTCAAAAAAACCCTACAAAAAATCTAACTTGACACGCATGAACAATCGAGTAAGTTTTCTGCTTGATATAGTGTACCTGCACTGTAGGTGAGATGCGGTAAAATTTGTGCGTGAACAATTAGCCATACCAATTATGCCGGCTTTCTGGGGGTTTTACCCAAGAATCAGAGAAGATTTTTGTTCAAAGATGTAATTCATGGTTGTCATCATCCTTCTCGCGACTATCAAGGCATTACAACTCCAGTAATTGATTCAAACTCGCATTTGATCTTTTGGAGAAAACTTTCTTCCCTTCGAAGTCACCGATCATAGACGAAAAAGCTTTTAGAATGAGTAGTTGTTTATAATTCATTTGTGATGATCGGCATCGCATGGTAAGTTTCAAAGCCATGAGTTCGCGACTACGAGGAAGGAAGGATGTGGATAGTAGAGCCATTGCGAGCCTCTGCGAAGCAGAGGTGACGCACTGGTATATATATATAGGGTGTATACTTTTTCGACTAGAAAACGAGGGAGAGAAAATTTCCAAGTTTTACTGAAGTAATATTGGACTGTTGATAGTGGTTGTGTACCGCAAGGGTTTTGAAGTACAACCGTGCATTTTCAGCTTTCTACAAGCGTTACTTTTCGAAAACTATCGAATTGAGCTTTCCTTTAGAACGTTGACGACCACGCGCATTTGCAGTCGTCTGCCTTGTGGGACAATGCCTTTGAAAAATATATTAGGTCGTTCCGAAAGTAATGTCGCTTTCTTCAAATAAACGCCACATTTCATGGAATCCAGATTTTCAAGAGATTTTAGAAACATTCGATGCAGCATTTCATCCTCTTTCTAACGGTTGTACCTGCATTGCATAATATTTAATGAAATCTCAAAAAATTACCAAAACCTCCGAGTCGTGCTTTTTGTCATGGTCAAGTTCGGCTATTTTTCTATATTTTTGTACTGATTTCCCGAAGAAGTGCAAGTAACAGGTAGAAAGAGAAAACTCTATAGGACACAGAATAATTTTTTCTTTTCCTTAGCTTGCTTCCTAGTGTTTCTGGAATCAGTTTTTCAATGCCATCAAATTCCATATTTGGTCAATTCAAAACTCACAGAACAACAACCGGCAAGCAACTAGGGTGTCATTCAACGCAGCTTTTTCTCCTCTTTCTACTAATGGTTTTTTGTTTCCGATTCATCAAGTTTTCCAGGATAAAAACATCATAATTCAGATTTTCCAAGGGCGCCCCAGGCGTACCCGGAATTTTCGAAAGTTGCTAATCTAAAGCGGTGAAAGCTCAGTTGGTTTGTAAAATTAGTGACAAACCATAATCCAATTTTGCAAGTTTCAAAATCCGAAGATTTATTGGTGTTTGATGCATTTGTGTCTGAGACGAGCCTGCTAAAATTCGATGGTTCTATCAGAAAATCTATACAATAATTATGACGAGCTCTGGAAGGTAGAAAAAAGTTGTGCTGTTGTAGGGTTTGATCTATCCGTCCATTACTTGAACTCCTTCCGAGGGTTGTTGTACAAATTTAGAAAAATTTGGAAGCTTGACCTTCTCAAAAGCATGAGTCTCAGATTTTGGTAATTTTTCGAGAGGTTGTTAGATTTTGTGCAGTGATTCTATAACCATTAGAAAGAGAATGAAATGCTGCATCAAACGCCACGAGAATCTTTTGCATATCTTTCCACGAGTTGTGGCGTACGTTTGAAAAAAGCGACACTACTTTCGGAACGACCTAATAGAAAATTTTGAGCCAAAATCACGCATATCGTCATCTACTCCATATTTGCAGTAATTCTAAAAACAGCAGAGAAGCGGGTAAGTAGTTTCTGAAGAAGAGCGTAAGAGAACTTCTGAAACAACTCTTTTCCAAAATACTCGTCATTTTAACCAAATTCAAGCCATGACCCACCATGTGGGTCACATTGTCCCACATGGCAGCCATTGCATGACCCATTATGTGGATCACGTTGTCATCGGTGTGTCAATGTGGTTGATGCTAAAATAAATATTTCTCGAGAACTAATGCCTTAAGAAAACTAAAAATCCACGGTACCTCTGAAGGCTTTACACAACTCATGTAAGAACAGCTCTGCATCGCGGCGGCCTCACTGTCACTTTTTCTATCATGAATGGCGCAGAAATTTTGAACATCCCGGTGCCCCCTAAATAAATGCAAAACATGGCAAACATTTCAAAGTTTTTTCAAAGGCAATCCTAAATAATGACTCAATTTAATAGTACATTTTCAAGATTTTCTTCTTCACATGAACAATTTATTCTCATCAGAGAGGTCTTGCTCTAGAGGTGATGCGAACTCTATACAATATACCGCTCATAATTCGTCAAAAAAGCCGCCGGACTGCGGCGGACTCCGCCGGAGTGCGGCAGAGTGCGCCACACCCCGCTAGAGTCGGCCGGAATCCGCGTCGCATCGCCGTATCTCGATTCATAATGGACGAATTCTGAATCCGAGGACACCACTCGATTCAGCTCGGCGAGACGCGTCATCAAGTATATAGGAGTGCCACAATCTAATAGGATATGATAGGTATACGCTAGACTGTAAATTTCCGCTCAGTTTTGCAGTTTTTTGTTTGGTTGGATTGTTCAGTTGGCTGACAACAGTATTGCCATTGATTTGTCGCTGATGACACATAGAAAGTATACCGGAGGAGTATGGTAGAGAGTCACACTGATTGAATTTGTTCTAAAATCTGCTCAGGATCACAATACCGCTCACAGAATGTGCAAAATCTCCGTGAACTTCGCGGAATTCCGGTATTTAAGCTCAAGTACGCGACATTCTGGGAATCCCACGATATTCCAGGAATCCGCGAAACAACGATTTCACGCAAAATACGCAGCACCATAACTTCCTTCGGAATGAATATATTCTAAATCAGGAAAAAGCATTGTGTTCAGATCGTCAAGGCGAATCTTTTGATGTACTGCATGCCCTCGATATTCCGCCTACAATTTTCTCGAATTTTTCTGTGGAGGTCCCTTCGCAAGAATATAACGCAGGGTCTATGTATTATAAAAGATTCCAGTAAGCAATATTCGATAGCATGGCTCTTGTAGGTTATCGTGCGCTTCTTTCCAAAAAAGGTAGGAGCGCCGGTGAATTTTGGAAAAATTACGCGTTTTTAGATTCTACTCGCCATAACTTCCTTCGAAACAAGTATATTTTGAATCCGAAAACAGCACTCTGCTCAGCTCATCAAGGCGAATCTTTTGATGTACTGCATGCCCTTGATATCTCGATTTCAATATTCTTGAAATTTCCGCGGACGTCTCTTCGCGAAGGTGTAAAGCAGCGAGCATTGTCCCGAGTAAATTCCGGCAAAAGCCTTTCGATAGTACTTGTTCTGTAGATTATGATGCACTAAACCGTAGCCGCAGATTTGTTTTTGAAGGAAATAGAAGGGCTGGTGAATTGTGGAAAAATCTTGTCGTCCCAAATTCTACTCGCCATAGCCCTAGATTACGAAGCTCTTTTGCTAAGCAGATGTGATTATCGTAATCAGCAGGTCGGATAACCTCTATGAGCAAGTTTTTCGAGATGTTCGGGTTATTTCATTTTTTCTTATTTCAAGCTCTGGAAGCTCGCCGATGGATTTTGGTCAAAATGTTGATACTTCTGAATTGTAAGGAAACTTCGCTTATAGAGGTTCTTGCACGCTCTTTACGAAAATCGTGGTCTCTGAGGATTACAAGGTGTTTTTGGGGATCTACGGTGAGGTAACTGTAACTAAATCACGAAAGCTCGTAAATTCGCCTGCACCTCTCGCGTACTTGTCAGAAAACCTGCTTGACTGCCTATAAAAGTTAAAGTAATTCGGAAGTGTGCCATCGAACGGTGCATGTCTCAAGATCCAGTCTATAGAAATCGCCGAGTTACGAGTCTACGAAAACACGTTCTCATGCATTTTGCCCACAATGTAAAGATCGCATACTTCGTCGAAATTCCACCGTGATGGTTGTATGACACTCGCATTGCGGATATTATGTTTGCTTCGCTCAATAGCAAGAGCTCAATAACTCCCACTGTACTGAATATGGTGGTTGAGTGTGCTTCAGCCGCTTTGTTGACTCAGCTTCGTGGCTAGAGCTCAAATCTATCTAACTGTCACAGCACAGGAAGATCCATTAAGCGATTAGATTTGATTAACGTTTTGTACAACTAGTCACGGTGGAATTTCGACGAAGTATGCGATCTTTACATTGTGGGCAAAATGCATGAGGACGTGTTTTCGTAGACTCGTAACTCGGCGATTTCTATAGACTGGATCTTGAGACATGCACCGTTCGATGGCACACTTCCTAATTACTTTAACTTTTATAGGCAGTCAAGCAGGTTTTCTGACAAGTACGCGAGAGGTGCAGGCGAATTTACGAGCTTTCGTGATTTAGTTACAGTTACCTCACCGTAGATCCCCAAAAACACCTTGTAATCCTCAGAGACCACGATTTTCGTAAAGAGCGTGCAAGAACCTCTATAAGCGAAGTTTCCTTACAATTCAGAAGTATCAACATGTTGACCAAAATCCATCGGCGAGCTTCCAGAGCTTGAAATAAGAAAAAATGAAATAACCCGAACATCTCGAAAAACTTGCTCATAGAAGTTATCCGACCTGCTGATTACGATAATCACATCTGCTTAGCAAAAGAGCTTCGTAATCTAGGGCTATGGCGAGTAGAATTTGGGACGACAAGATTTTTCCACAATTCACCAGCCCTTCTATTTCCTTCAAAAACAAATCTGCGGCTACGGTTTAGTGCATCATAATCTACAGAACAAGTACTATCGAAAGGCTCTTGCCTGAATTTACTCGGGACAATGCTCGCTGCTTTACACCTTCGCGAAGAGACGTCCGCGGAAATTTCAAGAATATTGAAATCGAGATATCAAGGGCATGCAGTACATCAAAAGATTCGCCTTGATGAGCTGAGCAGAGTGCTGTTTTCGGATTCAAAATGTACTTGTTTCGAAGGAAGTTATGGCGAGTAGAATCTAAAAACGCGTAATTTTTCCAAAATTCACCGGCGCTCCTACCTTTTTTGGAAAGAAGCGCACGATAACCTACAAGAGCCATGCTATCGAATATTGCTTACTGGAATCTTTTATAATACATACTTACTTACTTAGATACTTAGATGGCCCGTCCTCACGTGACGTGCGGGCCCCAGTACAGAAGTCGCCATTGATCCCTGTCCCTCGCTTCGGACATCCACGATCTTCTTGGTCGTCGTCGGTGGCTGCGTCCACGAGTTCCAGGGGCAAGAATCGTATCCAGCTGATTTCTCAGCTGGTCCATCCGTTCCACGAACACGTCTGCCCATCTCGTCGGTGGTCTTCCTCGAGGACGTTTGGCTTCGCGAGGAATCCACTCAGATGTTCTTAATGTCCATCTATCGTCCGTTCTTCTCATTATGTGACCGGCCCATCGGTGTTTCGCTTTCGCAACGTATTCCGCTGGGTCACGAAGATGGGACATTCTTCTCATATCCGTGCTGCGAAGTCCGACTAGATGTTGCTTGTGTCGGGTCATCTTCAGAAGACTGCGCTCGAGCGCTCTGTGGGTGGTCCTTAAAGCTTTCGACGTGGCTACGGTGTCGGCCCAAGTCTCAGCTGCGTAGCAGAGCGCTGGGAGAACGGTTGAGTCGAACAGGTGGGCACGAAGCTCCGGGTCCGTCAGTTGGTCAGTGGCTTCCTTCAGAGGCCCGAAGGCGGCCCAGGCTGCTCTTCTTCTCCTGTTAAGTTCTTCCCTCAAGTCGTTCTCCATGTTCATCGAACGTCCGAGATACACGTAAGAAGACGTCTCCATGATTGGGTAAAGCGTTCTTTCCTTCCGCTTGCTGATCTATATAATCATATGTCTACGTCATTATGGTAAGGGCTTCAGTACTTGTGTTTCATCTGCAAAACTCACCTTTGTTCTGTGACTGAGGAATGGCTGGTCTTTTGATTTTCTTTCGTGTTCATATTTTTGTTGTGCGATTTCGGTCTTTTAATGGTACACCATGAGTGTATATATAAATAAATAAAATAAATAAAAATGATAGGGATGCCTTCCAATTCCATTTCTGCGTCTTCGCAAAGGGCGTTCTTCATGAACTGAGTCTTCTTCCGATTTATTCGCAGTCCGATCTTCTTCCCTACTTCGTTTAGTTCCTTCAGCATCGCCTCTGCTTCAGTGATACTGCTCGAGAAGAGAACGATGTCGTCCGCAAAACGAAGGTTGGACAGGAATCTCCCATCAACTCGTAAGCTCTCTCGTCCCAGTCCAGTGACTTCATCACCCACTGCAAGGCCGCGGTGAACAGCTTCGGCGAGATTGTGTCGCCTTGTCGGAACCCGTTTTCGATTGGTATGTTCAGGGGGCGATGGAATAGCTGCATCGTTGTTGTACAGTCCCTGTAGCAGTCGGCTAGTGTCCTCACGTAAGCTGGTTCCACTCCTTGATCGACTAGCGCAGACAGGATGGCGTTGGTTTCGACGCTGTCAAAGGCTTTCTCGTAGTCGACGAAGGTTAGGACGAGAGGCAGTCGGTACTCCCGGCAGACTTCTATGACCCTCGAAACCGTCTGGATGTGGTCCATGCAGCTGATTCCTTTGCGAAATTCAGCTTGTTCTTGGGGTTGGGCTTCATCCAGTGTCCTAGATATGCGTGCGAGGATAATCTTCGTGAAGAGCTTGTACAGCACACTCAGCAGGCATATTGGACGGTAATTTCGAAGATCTTCCCGTTCACCCTTCTTGAAAAGAAGGACGGTTCTTGACGTTCTCCACTGGTCGGGAATCCTCTCCTTCTGAAGGTAAGATGTCAGGTGCGACGCGAGAATCTCGTGTAGACGTTGTCCTCCGGCTCGCAGAAATTCGACGGAAAGATGGTCTGGTCCTGGAGCCGTGGATGTCTTCATGGTCTGAATCGCCGTGCGCACTTCAGCAGGTAGAATTCGTGGTGGTACTTCTCCAGTGGGAACAACGGGCATCGGCACGGGTGTTGATGAGCGGAAGAGGTTGGTATAGAAGTTCTTCGCGATAGATTCCATCTTGTATCGGGAAGAAGTCGGAGTCCCGTCTTCGTTCAATAGTGCAGCCAGCGGTACGTGATATTCACAGAGGTCCCTTCGGCATTTCTTAAGACTTCGTCTTTCTTCGGCTGCTTCCAGTATCTTGGCTTGCCTGTACTTCCTGAGATCCTCCTGCAAAGCTGTTCTGCAACTGGCGTTGGCTATCAGTCGCTCGAGATGGGTTGCATTCGGATCCTGCCTCAGAAATCTTCTTCTTTCGAGCAACTCCTTGGTGGTCTTCGAAATACGTTCCAAGTTCTTCTCAGAAGTCACTGAGGCACATTCTCCGCAGGCTCGCAATCCTTTCAGAAGCCGGTCGTAGTCGTACGTTGGGTCCTCCTCGATGGGCCAGTCACATCTTGATATGAGCTCCTCCAGCCTGTTACCGTCGTAAACGACTTCCTTCCTTCTCGCGGCACTGTGACAGACTTTCTTTTCCAGCCTTCGGCTGAGTCGTATCTTCGCTCCAAGGAGGCGGTGATCGGAGCCACTACAGAAGGATGGAACTACTGAGACATCGAGCAAGCTCCACCTTCGGTTGGCGAGAATGTGGTCGATCTCCGCGTGAGTCGTTCCGTTGGGCGATTCCCATGTCCACCGGCGATGTTCTTTCTTCATGAAGATGGAATTTCCATGGAAAAGTCGTGCGGCGGAGAGAAGCCCAACAAGACGGTTGCCGTTTTCGTTCCGGAGCCCATATCCAAACTTCCCGATCCTATATTCCTTTTCTAGTGGCATCCCGATTTTCGCATTGAAGTCGCCCACAACATACTTGTAGAAGGACTTTTCGTTGCGGACGACCTCCTCCACGTCTTCGTAGAAAGCATCTAGTTCTGAGTCGTCAGCTGCTGATGTTGGAGAGTAGCAGTTGATGATGCTGATGGTCTTCTGACGTGGAGGGCGTAGTCGTAGGATGGCTAGTCGGGGTGATAGGATCTCGTGCGAATCGACAAGATGGACGATAGATGGGTGGACGACAAAGCCAACACCTCCCACGTTTCGTGATGGAACCTTCTCACCACGAATGATGAGTGTTCCGTCATTCATCTGTCGCACGTCCTTCTTCCTGGACTTCGTTTCCTGCAGAGCGATGATGTGGTACTTGATGTGCTCTGCAGCGTCGAGAAGAGCGTGGAGGTCGGCGTTTGTGGAGACTGTCCTGGCGTTGTAGGTGCAGAGCATGAGGCAGTCTCCGTGGCGTGTCGTCCGGGCAGACGTGTCGTTTTTGTCCAATCCAAAAGGCGCCCTGAGGACCCTGACATCAGTCTTGCTACCACCCGGCGCCGTAGGCGGGATCCGATGTACAGGGTTTCTTTCTATTCTTCTAACTGGTAGAGTAATGAAATTATTCCCCTACAAGAGCAACTTACTAGGCCAACTCTTGATTTCCACGGGGCGATCGCTGACCCCGGGCTTGGAGCGGGGAGAACCGCCTAGCGACCTGAAAACCAGACGGCGGTGGATCTGGCCTGGCCGGCACTTAGCTAGGCATCCGGCCGAAACCGGAAACGTCGAACTCCTTCACAGCTTGGGAGGCCCTGCCAGAGTATACACTCGGCTGTGCATCGCAGTTCGACACCCAGTGTCACCCCCACGCCACGATGAGGCGGCCGACCATTGTGGGGGATAATACATAGACCCTGCGTTATATTCTTGCGAAGGGACCTCCACAGAAAAATTCGAGAAAACTGTAAACGGAATATCGAGGGCATGCAGTACATCAAAAGATTCGCCTTGACGATCTGAACACAATGCTTTTTCCTGATTTAGAATATATTCATTCCGAAGGAAATTATGGTGCTGCGTATTTTGCGTGAAATCGTTGTTTCGCGGATTCCTGGAATGTCGTGGGATTCCCAGAATGTGGCGTACTTGAGCTTAAATACCGGAATTCCGCGAAGTTCACGGAGATTTTGCACATTCTGTGAGCGGTATTGTGATCCTGAGCAGATTTTAGAACAAATTCAATCAGTGTGACTCTCTACCATACTCCTCCGGTATACTTTCTATGTGTCATCAGCGACAAATCAATGGCAATACTGTTGTCAGCCAACTGAACGATCCAACCAAACAAAAAACTGCAAAACTGAGCGGAAATTTACAGTCTAGCGTATACCTATCATATCCTGTTAGATTGTGGCACTCTTATACACAGGATGATGCGTCTCGCGGAGCTGAATCGAGTGGTGTCCTCGGATTCAGAATTCGTCCATTATGAATCGAGATACGGCGATTCGTCAAAAAAGCCGCCGCAGTCCGGCGGTTTTTTGACGAATTATGAGCGGTATTATAAAGTGCGGTTCATAATTATACGAACACCCAAAATTTTGTAAGTTTCCGGACTTTTTGGGAAAAACTCAAAAAGCCGTTGGTACCACGCGATAGAACACAGCCGAAAACGGTATATGATCCATAGGACTGGAAACTGATGTCAATCTTAGGAGTGTTTTTGCGCCTACTGCGAATTTTTAGCGGTTCATAATTATACGAACACCTCAAACAAAGGTCCATTTTTCATTCAAGTTTGCAGTCATTTGAGTCCAAATTTTTTTGGAGAGTTACAGTAACAAAGTCTAACATATCTGCTACACACTGAACCCAGTGCAGTTCAAAAAGAGGACCGTTACTTCTTTCAGAAGGCTTTAAATGCTTTTGGAGTGATTGCGCTCCAAAAACATCCATTCTTCTGTGGTTTACGCGCTCTAATTAGCTTCTGCCAAAGCTATGCGATGAAAAAAGCTCTTTTGATAGGTATTTTGTTTGACGCCTGGAAAATCGTTGCGTTTTCGTGCCGTTTTTCAACCAAGTTCCAACGTTACCCTAAAGTTAGCACAATTACGAGCCTCAAAACTCAGCTTCTGAAGCCGTACAATGAAGTAAGCATACAGTATGTAAAAGTTCACAAGGCTGTGTATTTGGCTAGAAAAAATCAGCAGCGTTGAGCGTTTGATTTAGCCACGCAGACGTCATTTCACCAGAAACACTGTATTTATTATTGCAATCACACCTTTGTTTGGTTTGTAGCTCGACAGCCTCAAGATCAATCCTACAAAAAACCCAAAAACTTTGGCAAAGAAACATCATCATGCAAACAATGCAGCTGCTTTATATCAAATGTTTGCGCAAGAGAGAAGCTGAGTTTTGAGGCTCGAAATCGTGCTAACTCTGTGCTAAGGTTGGAACTTGGTTGAGAAACGGCACGAAAACGCAAAGATTTCCCAAGTGTCAGACAAAATACCTATCGAAACAGCTTATTTTATCTCATAGCTCTGGTAGAAGCTAATTGGAGCGCGTTAACCACAGAAGAATGGATGCTTTTGGAGCGCAATCGCTCCGAAAGCATTTAGAGCCTCCTGAAAGAAGTAACGGTCCTCTTTTTGAGCTGCGCTGGGTTCAGTGTGTAACAGATATGTCAGACTTTGTTACTGTAACTCTACAAAAAATTTGGACTTAAATGATTGCAATCTTGAATGAAAAATGGACCTTTGTTTGAGGTGTTCGTATAATTATGAACCGCTAAAAATTCGCAGTAGGCGCAAAAACACTCCCAAGATTGATATCCATTTCCATTCTTATGGATCATATACCGTTTTCGGCTGTGTTCTATCGCGTGGTACCAGTGGCTTTTTGAGTTTCTCCCAAAAAGTCCAAAAAGCTACAAAATTTTCGGTGTTCGTATAACTATGAACCGCACTTTATGTCATTGTCAAACATACTTAGGAAAAGTGAAAGAATTTTCTACATGTCTTAAGAAACGTATTGCAGTGCTTAAATACCTTAGCGTTTCTTAAACAAAAGTGAGATTTTTTTGTTTCAATATCTACACAATCTGTCTTTGAAGACAGAAATGAACCGGCGTCATTACACCAACAGCGAGTCTGCTCCGCACAATACGCCCTCCCTTGCATCTAGAATACACAAAATTACGTCCAGAATTCCGGAGTTACCCCGTGCAAAATGTCAAAACCTATTCTTCATTCTCTAAATTCTCCTGTTCAGAGATAATGCGTGCCTGAATACAGTTTTGTTTATCAGGATCGGCAATAAACCTATTGAAACGCGCAGCTCAAACTCAGAGTCAACTCAGAGTTAACTCCGAATTAACACACACCATTTAAGCCCTGGCCATACTTACAGCGATTTCATCATCGCGATTTCATCGCCGAAGCATTTCGTGATTGTAGCGACGAAATCGCGACTACCAAATCGCTTATCGCAAGTTCTGGCCATACCGTCTAACGATTGAGTGCATTTGCACATTATATGGGTGTTATAGAACATCTCGTTATCAAACTGCACATAGTGTTTGATAGGAGAGCTTGCTGTTTGTGGCAATGCCTTCACTTTGCTGCTTATTATTGGTGATCTAGACGCTATTGTAAGGGCCCTTGACGATTTACGGGCTCTGAGAGTGCGGCAAGTTTGCAACAATCATCTGAAGTTTTGGATGATAGCACTCTTGTTGCGCTTCTCGTGAGAGGGTAGAAAAAGAGCTTTTGTACGTTTTGATTATATGTTCGTAAGCAAAAGGACGATAAAACATTGCTTTGCATTACCATATATTATAGATAAGATTAGTAGGGCAGTAAGGCGATGTTTCGCTAAGCGAAGAATGATGTGATATCAGGCATACTAGATGATAAATGTCGATTAGGAACGACTCATGACTACGAATGCAAGTAAAGCAGCAGTAAATCGTTTAGCGTGATATAGAAAACTGTGCAATTCAAATGCGCTACACCCAATTAAAAATTTAAGCTGAAATGTTCTCTTCAAAAGGGAAGGACACTTGGTTGAAATGGCGTTCCCATCCATGTCTTTTTCATTACCTGCAAAGCGTTCCTGGGATGGGAGGTGAGAATTTTTGGAAGTAAGCATATGGGTTTAGCTGAGCTAAATACCGGTAATGAAGTCTTTCCAGCGCTTAAAAGAAGTTGACTAGCATGGGATTAGATTGAAGGTATTAACTGCATAAAGCGCCCTAATAATCGCGGCTCCATTCAAGCTCACAGACTACAGTTTTGAATGATTTCAATGTAGCTGCAATCAAATTTTTGCTTTGAAAACTTGCGTATTCTCTCCAGAAGCGCTTTGCAGAGAACTAGGTTATTAGGAAAGACAGTTCAGATTAGAGGATGGCTGTAAGATTCAAAGAATACCTAGGCTAGCAAAAGGGGGTGAGATACGAACGCGCGTTTAGAACGCGATGAGGCTGAAACTTATTTTGGAGTAAAGTGTACTTAGATACTTACTTAGATGGCCCGTCTTCACGTGACGTGCGGGCCCCAGTACAGAAGTTGCCATTTTTCCCTGTCCTCGCTTCAGACATCCACGATTTTCTTGGCCGTCGTAGGTGGCTGCGTCCACGAGTTCCAAGGGCGAAAGTCGTATCCATCTGATTTCTTAGCTGGTCCATCCATTCCACGAACACGTCTGCCCATCTCGTCGGTGGTCTTCCTCGAGGAGTTTGGTTTCGCGAGGAATCCACTCATATGTTTAGTGTCCATCTGTCGTCTATTCTTCTCATTATGTGACCATTGGTGTTTGGCTTTCGCAACGTATTCCGCTAGGTCACGAAGACGGGACATTCTTGTCATATCCGTACTGCGAAGTCCGACTAGATATTACTTGTGTCGGCTTATCTTAGAAGATTGCGCTCAAGCGCTCTGTGGGTGGTCCGTAGAGCTTTCGACGTGGCTGCAGTGTCGGCCCAAGTCTCAGCTGCATAACAGAGGGCCGGGAGAACGGTTGAGTCGAACAGGTGGACAAGAAGCTCCGAGTCCGTCACTTGCTCGGTGGCTTCCTTCAAAGGCCCGAAGGCGGCCCAGGCTGCTCTTTTTCTCCTGTTAAGTTCTTCCCTCAAGTCGTTCTCCATGTTCATCGAACGTCCGAAATACACGTAAGAAGACGTCTTTATAATAGCGGTGCTTTCCAGTTCCATTTCTGCATCTTCGCAAAGGGCGTTCTTTAAAATGAGTCTTCTTCTGATTTATTCGCTATCCGATCTTCTTCCATACTTCGTTTAGTTCCTTCAGCATCGTCTCTGCTTCGATGATACTGCTCGAGAAGAGAACGATGTCGTCCGCAAAACGAAGGTTGGACAGGAATCTCCCATCAACTCGTAAGCTCTCTCGTCCCAGTCCAGTGACTTCATCACCCACTGCAAGGCCGCGGTGAACAGCTTCGGCGAGATTGTGTCGCCTTGTCGGAACCCGTTTTCGATTGGTATGTTCAGGGGGCGATGGAATAGCTGCATCGTTGTTGTACAGTCCCTGTAGCAGTCGGCTAGTGTCCTCACGTAAGCTGGTTCCACTCCTTGATCGACTAGCGCAGACAGGATGGCGTTGGTTTCGACGCTGTCAAAGGCTTTCTCGTAGTCGACGAAGGTTAGGACGAGAGGCAGTCGGTACTCCCGGCAGACTTCTATGACCCTCGAAACCGTCTGGATGTGGTCCATGCAGCTGATTCCTTTGCGAAATTCAGCTTGTTCTTGGGGTTGGGCTTCATCCAGTGTCCTAGATATGCGTGCGAGGATAATCTTCGTGAAGAGCTTGTACAGCACACTCAGCAGGCATATTGGACGGTAATTTCGAAGATCTTCCCGTTCACCCTTCTTGAAAAGAAGGACGGTTCTTGACGTTCTCCACTGGTCGGGAATCCTCTCCTTCTGAAGGTAAGATGTCAGGTGCGACGCGAGAATCTCGTGTAGACGTTGTCCTCCGGCTCGCAGAAATTCGACGGAAAGATGGTCTGGTCCTGGAGCCGTGGATGTCTTCATGGTCTGAATCGCCGTGCGCACTTCAGCAGGTAGAATTGGTGGTGGTATTCTCCAGTGGGAACAGCGAGCATCTGCACGGGTGTTGATGAGCGGAAAAGGTTGGTGTAAAAGTTCTTAGCGATAGATTCCATCTTGTATCGGGAAGAAGTCGGAGTACCGTCTTCGTTCAGTAGTGCAGCCAGCGGTACGTGATATTCGCAAAGGTCCCTTCGGCACTTTTTGAGATTTCGTCTTCTTTCGCCTGCTTCCAGTATCTTGGCTTGCCTATACATCCTGAGATCTTCTTGAAAAGCTATTCTGCAACTTGCGTTGGCTATCAGTCGCTCGAGATGGGTTGCATTCGGATCCTGCCTCAAAAATCTTCTTCTTTCGAGCAATTCCTTGGTGGTCTTCGAAATGCGTTCTAAGTTCTTCTCAGAAGTCAATGAGGCGCATTCTCCGCAGGCTCGCAATCCTTTCAGAAGCCGGTCGTAGTCGTACGTTGGGTCCTCCTCGATGGGCCAGTCACAGCTTGATATGAGCTCTTCCAGCCTGTTACCGTCATAAACAACTTCCTTCCTTCTCGAGGCACTATGACAGACTTTCTTTTCCAGCCTTCGGCTGAGTCGTCTCTTCGCTCCAAGGAGGCGGTGATCGGAGCCACTACAGAAGGATGGAACTACAGAGATACCGAGTAAGCTCCACCTTCGGTTAGGGAGAATGTGGTCGATCTCAGCATGAGTCGTTCCGTTGGGCGATTCCCAAGTCCACCGGCAATGTTCTTTCTTCATGAAGATAGAGTTTCCATGGAAGAGTCGTGCGGCGGAGAGAAGCCCAGCGAGACGGTTGCCGTTTTCGTTCCGGAGCCCATATCCAAACTTTTCGATCCTATATTCCTTTTCTAGTGGCATCCCGATTTTCGCATTGAAGTCGCCCACAACATACTTGTAGAAGGGCTTTTCGTTGCGGACGACCTCCTCCACGTCTTCGTAGAAAGTATCTAATTCGGAGTCGTCAGCTGCTGATGTTGGCGAGTAGCAGTTGATGATGCCGATGTTCTTCGATGTGGAGGGCGTAGTCGTAAGATGGCTAGTCGGGGTGATAGGATCTCGTGCGAATCGACAAGATGGACGATAGATGGGTGGACGACAAAGCCAACCCTCCCACGTTTCGTGATGGAACCTTCTCACCACGAACGATGAGCGTCCCATCATTCATCTGTCGCACGTCCTTCTTCCTGGACTTCGTTTCCTGCAGAGCGATGATGTGGTACTTGATGTGCTCTGCAGCGTCGAGAAGAGCGTGGAGGTCGGCGTTTGTGGAGACTGTCCTGGCGTTGTAAGTGCAGAGCATGAGGCAGTCTCCGTGGCGTGTCGGCCGGGCAGACGTGTCGTTTTTGTCCAATCCAAAAGGCGCCCTGAGGACCCTGACATCAGTCTTGCTACCACCCGGCGCCGTAGGCGGGATTCGATGTGCAGAGTTTTTTTCTAATCTTCTAACTGGAGGAAAATATGAATTTTCGTTTACAAGAGGTGGCTTACTAGGCCTACTCTTGATTTCCACGATCGCTGTCCCCGGGCTTGGAGCGGGGAGGGACCGCCTAGCGACCAGAAGAAGCCAGACGGCGGGGGATCTGGCGTGGCCGGTTCTTACAAGGAAAGGATAGTTGGATGCCGAGGCCATTCCTGATGATTTGTAAACCAAAAAATGCGCCTTCGAATGCAGATTCTGAATCTGTGCTCGAAATCTGCGAAACGATCTTTTGAAGAAAGTTATAAACTTTTTTCCTTGAAAATTTAAGCTACTTTTGGATAGTAAAATCACCAGATTTGATCTAGCCTACCGTTTGATGCTACTGAAGAAAATTTTAGACGTAGTAATATTTATTTAGACTATCTGGATCATACTCAGCATTTGGAAAGGAAAAAAAATTTTTTTTATTAATGATTTTGACCCTCCGCAGGAACGCAATTTTTTTTAATGAAAAAAAAAATTATAACTCAATTCAAATTATCGTTTCGCAGATATGAAAGACAGTCTACGAACCAGTATTCAAAAGCGCATTTTTTGGTATACAAATCATTATGACTGGCTACGGCATCCAAGTATCCTTCCCCTGTTAGCTAGGCATCCGGCCGAAACCGGAATCGTCGAACTCCTTCACAGCTTGGGAGGCCCTACCAGAGTATACATTCGGCTGCGCATCGCAGTTCGACACCCAGTGTCACCCCCTCACGGCGATGAGGCGACCGACCATTGTGAGGGGAGTAAAGTGTACCGTTTTGATATATGAATCAATATTGGCGCAATATTTGAGGTAGCATGGGTATCAAAGGAATGTCTGACAAAAAGTCAGTTGTATAGTTTCTATATCATTATGCAATTCGTTAAGGCACGCAAGCAATTTTAATTCGCTCCGTGACGCTCACTGAAGTCCGCTTCTGATTATGCGTACTTAGCATTATGCAGTAGAGTTGAAGTGAGTTCATATGACTTCAATGGTTTTGCGCTACTAGCTTCAGAAAGGTCCAGACTGGTATTAGGTTGCTGCATAAGTTCCGATCTGAATTTTTTGAGTTCCATGTCATAACTCCCTTCAAAGTCAACTTTTCCTCAAGATCTTAGTTTCTATGTGTTCAGCAATTGGCTATCCGATACATATTGAAACCTGCGAAAATCCTTGTTAAGGAAGAAGCAAGAACTCAAAAACTTCACAGCTTTTTTCTATAAAACTGTCTTTTCTGACATGGCAATGCTCCCTTATGAGAAATGATAGGCATCTTACCTAACAATGGATAGATAGAGAAATTTTCGTAGATTATTTTACACCATAAAAGAGCCCATAGGGTCTGCGTTGCCGAGAGAATTTTTTAACCGAAAAATTAGCCATTTTTTGACCTCACTTCAGCGCATGCGTGCATGCCTATTTGCGAATTATGAAAATTTTATAAATGACGTGAGCGCCGAAAAGAAATTGGTGAATGGTTTCTGCTAGCCCTTGCTTTACCCTAGCATCTCCAACTTTGAAGTCGTCGATTACTTCTATTCGCAAAAAGTTATAGATTGTAAAACATCTATACAGAAAATTAATGTTTGACAATAAATTTTACTAGCAAGACGTTTTTTTTCATAAAACTGAACTTATACGTATGCTAGCCTGTTACACCCTTATTCCGCAACCAATTAAAAGACGTGACTTGAAGCGCGCATTGGAGGTTTCCCCGCAAGAACATATTTCTAGGGTGAGAACGTACCTCGACCATTTGTAGATTACTAAGAAATTTTATTGATGTTTGATATGCTTTAGAAAGCGCAAGAAAAGCACTTTCTAATGATACTAATAATACCGCATTAGAGATGAAATCTCTTAGAACAGCTGCATATCAAACATAAGGCAGAAAAAATCGGACAGAACTCATGCAGCAGCCTAGAACCATTGTGCCATTTATCAGTCACATGGTGCCCGAATATAGTTTCACTTTTTTTGCTTGATTTGTTGCTTACTCAATTGTGTTCCAAAAAAAAACAAGATTGACTACGTAGGATAAAGCCTCCTATGTCAAAACTTTAGAAGATGAGCAATGCCAAACATTAACAAAGAAACCTACTCGATCTTGTTTCTATAGAATCATGTCAAACAAATGTATATAACTGATTTCACTAAGAAGATTAACAGTATGCGATAACTCGTTAGAGTGCTGTAGACTGGTTTTAGATTGTTGTATTTCAGTGTTCTAATCAAACGTCGGAGCATGGAAAATGAAGGGAGAAGTGCGGAATGAGAGGTCTGGGAAGAAAAAACGAAATTAGAGTAAATCGGATTTTGCAGTAGCACTGCCAACGTTCTGTACAGCGTGAGCGAAACGTCACGACAGAGCTGAATCACGCGGTAAGTTCAATTCAATTCACCTGCTACCCAGTCTCTGCATCCTCTGATTGACAACCACTTTGCGTTTGCTCAACTTTGTAATCTGGTTTGCAAACTCATATCCCTTAAACAATAGTTCTTTTCTACAGCGATCACAAACCAATCCAGCCTTACCTTACTTCCAAATACTCTTGACATTTCTTAGTCATTAGTTACAATATAGAATGAAGCGGAATTCTTGAGAAAAGTAAGTGATTTAGCAGCTTTCAAAGCGGGTACACTGTTGCAGCATAGATATTTCATGCAAGCGGGAAAGCGGAACCTCTAGCAAGACGGCCCACTTCTTTTCAGCTTCCTTAAGCGGCTATTCAAAAAAAATATTCCCAGCCCAAAGAAGTACAGAGGGTAAAAAAGTATGAAAAGATACGACAGTTATCTAAATATTTATTCATTTAAAATACACCAAAGGTGTGCCAAAAAAGAATACAAGTAATCAATAGCAGGAAATGTTACACGAAATGTTACACAAGTGTTCATGATAGACAGGAGAGGCAAGTGAAATGCTCTGCCCTAAGGATCACTGAATCATTACTCTAAATGCTTCTTAATAGAACGAACAGAGCCTGCTTGATCACTGAATCGAAGTGGAAATTAAAGTTTAGCTGATCGTCTACAAAAATGTTAAGATCTTTATTACTAAAGCGCTCCAAAACGACCCCGTCGCAAAAATAGTCACGAAATATGGAGTTGTCAGTATTAAGAACTTTATATTGAGTGCCTTAAAGGGAAGATCCCACTTCTTAACAGGGGACGATACTTGGTGACCCCGGCCATCCATAATGGTTTGTATATAAAAAATGCGCCATTTAATGCTGACTCAAATACTGTTTTCCATATCTGCGAATCGAGAACCTAGATGAAGTTATATATATTTTTTCAAAAAATGGTTTGCGCTACTGCGAAGGGAAAATGAAAATCATTATCAAAAATCTTGCTTTCCTTTTTAATTGCTAAATATGATTTAGACATAAATACAACGTTGCATCTTCCAAGTCCCCATTAGCTTCAAACAGTAAAATAGATCAAAATGGGTGATTTTAAGTACCTAAAAGCACGCAAAATTTTCACGAAAAAAAAGTTCATAATTGACTTCATATGATCGCTTCGCAAATCGAGCACAGACTTAGAATCAGCGTTCGAGATGCACCTACATCGCATTCCAAATGGGGGTCACCAAGTTCGCTTTCTTGAAAAGATTTTTTTGGTTTAAGACCAAAAAAATCATTTTTCCTGTTGCAGAGGAAATCGCTTCATATGCTTCAGAGTACTCTTCCTGACTGTAGCAGAAATAGATTCTAAAATCGCCAGCAGAAACTTAAATATTGATTTTTGGATGAGTTCTGAGCACAAAAGGTAACTCTCGGTATATTGACAAGTAGTGAGGGCAAATATCCTTCCCTGAGGGACTTCACTATCACAGCAAAAATGCCTTGAATAACTGTTTTCAATCCGAACAGTCACGCCGCGATCATGAAGCTAGGACGCAAGCTAAGACATGGTAGTAGAAACATCCAAAAACCTGTTTGTTCTCAGAACTAAGCATATAGTGCTAAAAAAAATGAACCGCTCTTATGATAATAAAAGATCACTTGCGCTTAAAACGCTCTGCCTCATGCGGCACAGACGAGGTCAGCAGCTAATCGTGCAAGAAAGCAGTAAAATTCTCAAAAGCGTTAAACACGCTTATTGATTGAGATTGATTGCTGGCATCTAGGTTTTCTTGTAAAGCAAGTACAAAGATTTAGGCAAAATTTTTTCCGAGATGGCTAGAAACGTCATCACTAACCAGTACTTCGAAACTTCTAAACGAGGAACGAAACCTCATTGAATAGTGCATCGTGAATTGTGGCAACTTCTCTTACACGGAAAGCGTGTATAGTCGAAGTAGCGTTTCTAAATAAGACTCATACCACTTTGAAGAGCATTGTACGGTGGCTCCAAATCTGCCTTCATTATGTGCCAAGCGCCTCTGGACACCGAGTTATGACGGTTTTTTGGAACGAAAAATAAGTGCAAAAATCCGGTAAAAACATTTGTTACAATCTTTCCAGCGCTGAGATAAAGCAATATTAATTAGTGGATACATTCTGTGCAGTATTAGCATACTGCACAGAATGTATCCACTGCATAAGCTGCTTTGATACTCTACACCGGACCATTTGAGCAAATTTGAGCGATTTTGCTCCAATTTTGCGTTCTTTTTGACCCGAAAAACACCTATAACTCGACGTCTAGAGGCGTTTGGCAGATAATGAAGTCAGATTTGGAATCACTGTGCAATACTCTTCAAAGCAATATGGTTCTTATCTGAAAAGGCCACTTCGACTATACACGCTCCCTTGTTAGCTGGACTCCGATACACAGTCGTTTTATGTTACCGTGTATAGCTTATCAGAGTACTATTGAGATGGCATCAGTGAAGTTCATGTCATTCTTGTGTTTATTTGCACATACAACATGATCCACAGCAGCTAGAAAACTGCTTGAACTAGAAAAATCAGCAGGAGTGGTGGTAATTTCGTCGAAACCATCATGTTAACTGAGTTTTCATGACACCAGCTAACCAGCAGCTTCACATTATGTTCCCAACGAAACCACGAATTAACCAATAGGAAACCTCGAAATGGACTATCTTGCAAAGCAAAGTCATTGGAGGAGATCGAAACTCCAACCAATGTCATGCTTGTCCGCAATCATTGCACTTTACTATACTTGCTGATCGGTGTGCAGCTTTTCATTCTTTCAATGGTTCGTTTTACTGAGCATCTATACACTAAACTTTTCAATATAGATAAACGAACTTGTCGGTAGCTAAGAGCTTTTCAATCGAAAGCCTATCTTAACACTGTGTCGTCAGGAAATAGTGGTGCGTTATCAAACTAGGATGGCTTGTTAGGAAGTTCTGCTGGAGACATATTTCAGATGTCAGCGCGGATACTGTGCCTCGTAGACGCCACAGGAATGTCGAACATGTTCGCAGTGATCCGTACGAGGTCTTTTCAAGTAACAGAGCGTTCATACGCTTTAGATTTCCTTTCATTGAAAGAGAGCTATTATGGCTCACAACGCTTTTGTCATCGAAACTAGCGTATGACACTAGCAGATCCTGAGCTATCTTGAAGAAAGAGCAGGTAGAGTCTGCTATGGCCTCCACGATTGGCAACTTTTTGCTGCACTTCACTGAGAAAAGCTTTTAGGTGGCAATAGGTGTGAGATATCTTGCGACGAACTCGCACCAACTTGTTCTTGGTGACACTTT
Organism: Cylicocyclus nassatus; assembly: GCA_958299035.1. Lineage (NCBI taxonomy): Eukaryota > Metazoa > Nematoda > Chromadorea > Rhabditida > Strongylidae > Cylicocyclus > Cylicocyclus nassatus. The sequence continues at coordinate 69,861,290 of CATQJL010000112.1, forward strand.
GAAGTGCTGCCAAAAAACAATTTCAAATGTGGTGCACAGGGTGGTTATGGCGCTAAATCATTCAGAAATAGTGTCACAGTTCATCCTTTGTAAGCCGTGGGATGATTCCTGGTGCAGAAGTAGGGCCGAATTTGCCAGGCTCGGAAAATTTAGCAGTGAGTGAACTTTCAGTGACTTCAAGAGAAATATAGACTATCAAGATGTATTTGACTGCATCGACGGAACTCTGGTGCCAATCGAGACTCCTGCTCAAGATGGATATGTGTACATGAGCAGGAAGGGATTCAGCGCCTTAAACGTCTGCGTAGTCGTAGATGCTTTTGGGGCCGTATCCTCTAAGTCAACAGTAGCTTCCCAGGCTCTGTACATGATGCGACTGTTTGGAGGCGATGCGCTCTTGGGCAACAGTTCAACTCTGGTGAGATATGCGCAAGCTATGCGCTTCTTGGAGATTCCGGGTACGCAAATGGAAACGGGATCATGGCTCCCTACCGCCCAACAAGTGTTAAAGGTGATTTATTAAAAATGCGCTATAATCGTGAGCATCACCGTGTACGCGCCGTGGTGGAGAGGACTATGGGGAAATGGAAAAGGCGCTTCACGATACTGTCCACCGGGATGCTAGTCTCACCAGAATTTGCATCCAAGATAGTCATTGCTTGTGCAGTGCTGCGCAATATGGGTTATTGCGTAGGGGGGGGGGGCACGAAGTGGCCCTGTCTTGGGCATACTTTGGCTGCTATGCCACATCCACCAGCCAACATCTGGGACATTCGTGAATATGTTTTGAGATTGCTTTGAGGAAGAAGACAACTTTATTTTGAAAAGGTAAACAAACGATAAACACTGTGTAGTAAATGTCTTTTGATAAACATTTTTTTATTCAAATTGTTTTTCTACAGTTGTTGTTTCTTTTTTGGAGTTTGCTTGAAAGATTCAGAGTTTGATGATTCAAACTCAGTGCACTTACTGAAAAACGAACCCTTTGGTTTAATAAATTCTATGATGTCCTCCAAACCCTTCTTTTGCAATTCGGCCAACTGAATAATTGCTTCGCACATCCTTGTTTGTTCCAGTGAATATTTTTTGATACCAGTTGCAGTCAGAGCCTACAAGTTTATTTGAAGCATTGTCCGGAAATATGCTTTGTCGAGTTTCTCGTTTAGAGATTCTTGGAAACATTCAAAAGTTTTGTCATTTATAATTCACGCAGCTTTTAGACTCCCCCAATTTCTCGTCCGATACGTCGGAATCGACCAAAGCATCTATTTGCTAAATTCGTATCTTGAAGTAAAGTAGAGTAGGCAATCAAGTCATTACATTGAAACTCTTCAAAATTGTGCAGGCGGAAGAGTCATTACATCGAGATCCACTAGCCATCTTTTCCTATCAAATACCAAAATGATTATGAACTAAATTAAAATCGTACTAAGACAAATAAACCCCTCTTTGGACATCATTGCGTTGTTCCGAGTAGCCCACAAGCAAATCGTTTTCTATCGCCTCCTCTTTTCCATGCTACTATACGATAGTTCAGTTGTGTCATATGTGCAGAATGCATACTTCATTAACTCTCAATGTGTCCGCGTTTGGAAGACCCCGAGCCGCTATTCCTTGGTTATAGTAGGTTTTCAATTTGAACTCTGTCTTCGAAACATTTTCTTCTTAAAAAAAAGATTCTTCTTCCTTCCTGCGCCTGTTTTTTTTGTGATATCTGTAATGTGCTTGTTTTGTACAAGAAGTTAGAGTGCTTTAACTTACTTTTTTTCTCTACTTTCAAGCGATAAGGCCTTCCTTTCCTATTGTTGAGGTGTTGTTGTACCTGTTTGAGGGTCAGTGCGACATCTTTTTCAAAAGCTTCTTCGAAATTGCCTTACAAACGTCTTTTCTGTGCTCGTTTGCGCTTAAGAAGCGGTCACTCTGACCCCGAAGAAAAATCTCATTTTTGAGCACCATGTTGACGATGAAATCCGAGGCCTTGCCATTTGAAGATGCTTTACTCTTATGATTAACTACGCTGCGATCTGAATGGCACATTCAAATTAAGCATCCAATGTCTTGTTCTTGGCAGTTATTGTGAGAATAGTCACTATCAGGTAATCAGCCCATAACATGTTAAAAAATGTCAAATTCGTTATTTTACTTCTGAGCAAGGTCTCTCGCTGTTAGAGAGCTTTGAGCCGCTGCCTCTGCCCTTCAGTGGTGTACCCAGGATTTCGGCTTGGGAGGAGGAGGAGCGATGAGAAATTTTTTAATAAAGGTGCGTAACGTCAGCCACGCACTCCGAAAAATTCTTTGGTATGGTTCCAAAAATTTTCGCGAGCTCATAATCCTGAAAAAACCTTTTTTATAAGGCTGAAATGAATTTTTGAAAATTTTTCAAGGATATTGTAAGTATTTAAAAGTATGAACAAGTCATTTGCACAATTTAATAACTCATATAAGCTTTCAAAAATTTTACGATCCCCCCCCGGTCCTCCCTCGGTACGCCACTGCTGCCTTTATATGAATTCTTGGGCGGTATTTATCAATCTCTTATATTGGAAGGGGTTCCTGTACAGGTGACAGCCCGTACAGGCGCGGACACTGGAGCTCGCGATACTCGAACTCAAGCTGGTGATTGAGCTTCTGTCTATTGGGGAATATGGTCAGAAGGCAAGTTTTGCCATGTCGGGTATCGCCTTCGGGTAGCAGAACCATATCTCGAACTCAGGCTCCGCTGCCCGAGTGCCGTGCCCAACATGGCCAAATCTGCCATCGGACCACATTCTAAAATTTGATGATCACTGGATTGGCGCTCTCGCCTGGTCAGGCACTCGAATAATGGCCATCAGAGAGAGTCGAAGATTGATAATTGCCGCCGCTTCAGATGATTGTAATTCAAAAACGCATAACCCACTGTGTGTTACATCCATCTGGCGTCAGTAGCACAATAGAATGATTAGTTAACCTTACTTTAGTGCTTTACGCGTTAAAACGATGAAACCAACACATCATTGTTTTAAACGAAGAAGTGGTTGGGGGTACTTTTTCATTTTAAACTGTGATATGGTGGTTTCACGTCTTTCTTGAAATAAAATGCTTTTTCATAACTCTACGTGATAAAGAAACAATGGTGTTAACCTGCTGATTAATTCATAGTTCGGTTTAGAATGAAACAAGCATGAAACAAGTATGGTTTTCCGATAGTTACTTGCTTGTTTCATGATTTTGTGTGACCGATTGAACCGAATCCGTAAGAAGATGATCATGCTAACCACGATGTAATCATGATTGAACCATCAATCATTCGTTGGTTTCGACCAAATTACTACCACTCCAGCTGCTTTATTTGCTACTAGTTGGCTTTCCCGGTCCAGCCCGGGCTACTATTCACCGGTACTCCGAGCCCTCCCCCTCCTCCCCTGTCTTAGGGCCGCATGCACTAACATGGCCGCGGGAAGGGGATCGCAGCTTAAAAGAAAGCTTCTTATTTCAAAACTCCAGATACTTGGATTTCACGTTGTGTACCTATCCGTAAGTATTCCTACTATTCTTCACTATGAACATGTTGAACAGGAGCGAGAAGCTATACAAAAAGCGTTTTCCAGCTTTTGTATGATCCCTGATGATCCCCGGCGCTTTTCTTTGAAGTCATTTTTCTTTCTCCGAAGTTAACGAAAAACTTCCAAAGTTGTGCAGATTATCTAACCCAACAAATACTGAGCATGTTGCTGATAAGAACAAATGATGTTTTGAAGTCATGAAATTTTCGATGATCCACAGTTCGAAATTTGGGGTGTACCAAAAAATTCGATTTTTCAAAATTTCATTTGTTCTCATTAGCAGCATGCTTAGCACTGTTGTGTTAGATGTTCAGTATAACTTTGGAAGGTTTTCGTTAACTCCGGAGAAAGAAAAACAACTTTGAAGAATAGATGTTCGTCCCCCAGGGATCATCAGGGGATCCTACAAAAAGCTGGGAAATGCCGCTTGTACAGCTTCTTGCTTCTGCTCAATATGTTCATAGTGAAGGATGGTGGGAGTACTTACGGACAGGTAGACAGCGTGAAATCCAGATATCCGGAGCTTCAGGATATGAAGCTTTCTTCTGAAGCTTCCATCCCCTCCCCAGCGGAAATGTTAGTGCATGCGGCCCTTATAGGTTATAGATGACTTACCCTGGGATATCCGCTTCGAAACCGCATTCTCGTGATCCTGAGGTGAGAATGAGCTTTACCGCCCTTCTTTACAGAACTATGGGAAAATGCTTGATTAAACATGATAAGCCTCCAATCCCTTAGAAGAACGTAAACAAATCAATAAACGATAGAAGGACCATGCAAGTTTTAGTAAAAAAGAATCCTAAAACCGTCTCCGGGGTCAAGAACATCTGGCAAAGTTTTAGCCCAATCGGTTGAGCGGCGTGTGTTTCTATAGCTCACATACCCTCCAAACAGACAATTTTTGAGTTTTATATATATAGAGATATACGAGGATGCTGTAAGTGAAAGGGCAAAAAAATATGTTAGAATATCGAAAAGTAAATTTCGTTGGAAAATGGAAATAGCTCGAAGCAAAAAGCCGAGATTCGGATCTTTCAATCTTTAATGGTATTCCTTCTCTAGCCTACTCAGACAATCGCCGGGGGCAGGCGGGCACCGCAAAAATAGATTGCTGATCTCTCGCACCCCGCTCGCGGATTTTTTGAAAAGCAATCAGGACTTTTCGGAAGACCGCTTGCTGAGTTCTCGATTCCTCAGAGATTCAGCAATATATCTGCAAAAGAAGAGCGAAAAAAAATTCAACAGGCGGTCTCTCAAAAATCCGCTGACTCAGCATGCGGTCTTCCGAAAAGTCCTGATTGCTTTGCAAAAAATCCGCGAGCGGAGTGCGAGAAGTAAGCAATCTATTTTTCCGGTGCCCGCCTGCCCCCAGCGATTGTCTGAGTACTTGTCATAGCAAATCAACTTGAGGAGCGAATAGAATTTACGCTGCGGTGTCAATGTATAAAAACAACAACAAAATTTCTTTCGCAGTTTTCATTTAAGGTTATGACTTGATTGACAACTTGCACTTGACCGAAGAGTCAATGAACTAACGGTATAGTTGAATTCCAAAAACATCTCAGCTCACTCCCTGATAGCGTGAATAGAAATAAAACAGTTTTTTATTGAGAAATCCAAATCTATTACTGCTTAGTATATAGGAGAAGCTACACAGAGCGAGAAACAGAAGACATCGGCGACAACGTTGTCATTTCTGACCAGGCACTAATATAATAAGCAACAGCAACAAGAAAATAGGGAGAAAACAAATGCAAGCTTGAATTGAAGACCAACGGTGCCGAGCTCTACCGCAACGGCCTCTCCGCGGAGAGGATTGCAGCTCAAAAGAAAGCTTTATATCCTAAAGCTCCAGATCTCTGGATATTACGATGTCTACCTATTCGTAAGTATTCCTACCAACCTTCAATCAGGACATATTGAACGGGAGCAAGAAACTGTATAAACCGCATTTTCCAGCTTTTTATATGATCCCCTGATGTCGCCCGCGGCCAAACTTTTTTTCTTCAGAGTAATTTTTCTTGCTTCAAAGTTAACAAAAACCTTCCAAAAATGTAGTGATTATCTATCCCAACAGTGCTAAGCATGTTGCTAATAAGAGCAAATGAGTTTTTCGAATATCGATTATTCTGATAGACCCCAACTTTCGACTTGTGGTTCATCGCAAATTTCATGACTTCGAAACATAACTTGTTGTTACCAGGAACATGATTAGCAGTTGGGTTGGATGAGCAGCAGTAGGACAACTTTAGAATGTTTTTATTCTTTTAAGAAAGAAAAATGACTTCAAAGAAAAGACGGTCGCTGCGTGGGATCATCAGGGGATCGTACAAAAAGCTCGAAAATGCTACTTGTACAGCTTCTTGCCCCGTTTAAGATGTCCATAGTAAAGGATGGTGGGAGTGCCTCATGGATAGGTAGACAGCGTGAAATCCTGAAATTCAGATATCTGGTGCTTACGAAGCTTTCTTGTGAAGCTGCGATCCCCTTCTCGGAGGGGATGTTAATGCATGCGGCCCTTAGTTTTGTTTTTGCTTGCGGTGAATCTGCACTTTAAAAACTAGTCACCTCACTGGGCTCCTCCCTGGCACAAACGACGTTTGGTAGTTTAGTAACTGATGTTTCAATATTTGGAATCAAATGTGTGCCTCAGATTATGTTGAGCATATAACTCTGGGCTCTGGCTTTGGGATCCTATACTTCGTGCTATCATCTTACACATTTCTAATATAATATGATTCCTAATTATGACAAATGTTTTTATTCATGATGTAAGGAAGTAAGCTCAAATCTTTCAGATGCAGCTATGCCATCAGTTCATCGAGTCGACGGCCATGTGAGCGCGTGCAATTCAAATTATAACGTTAAACAATTTTAGAAATATTCCGTTGTTTTCACAAATTCTTCAGCATATTCGGCGTGGGTGATGAACTCTAGTTGCTCTTTAAGATAAGCCTCCTGTTTTAGCTGAAAGGCTAGAAAAGAAAAAGTATGAATGTGATGGCAAGCACGCACTAATAAAATGTTTCCTTGAAGCGCTGGACAAAGAAGGAAGAAAACACACATGAGTAGACCCAAAGGAATATCGCACTACCTAGTTTTTTTTGAATAGAATTAGCCGATAAGAGTCAAAGTGCTTGGACCGATTGTAGTGCCCAAACGGATGTATATTTGTAAGAATCTTTGCTAGAATACCTTGGTAACAGCAATTTGCGCCGCCTTCAACCCATTTTTTGAATTCGCCAGCGAGCTACTTCATCTATGCGCGGACGTCGACTTTCCATCTATCGCTGATAAAGGCACAAAACCCCTGTGAAACACCTTTGAAAAGATCTTCGTGTTTTTTGCCATTTGTCCAATGCAAAAAGACATGCTCAAGAACAAGCGGAGGAAAAATTCTAGGGATGTATGGGGCATTACGTATATAAACAAACACAATAGGTTAGTCCGAAAGCCCGTTCGCACTTTTCAAAACAAATTTCGCCTCATAATGGATTGCCCTGAACGTATTTTTTTTCCTGAAAGCAGGATTTGATTTTGAGCAAGGTCATAAAAGCCAAGTATTTGTTTGATAGCGGAGATCATGCGTTCTTCAGCAGACCTTTGCCACATATTAGAAAACAACAGTGTATGAGTTAAGATTTAATGTGAATTTATCCAAAATTAGCATTTTTAAGCAGACTCACCGTAAAGGAAGCAAGGAAATCTCTTGCTGTTTGGCGCCAAATCTCGTTGACCACACGCTCGCTTGTTTGATTTTGTGTTTAGGTAAGCTGGAGATGCGAGATGCGACGGAGTTTGGTTGATTCTATTAGATCGTTTCATAAGTTCGTAGAGTTTTTATTTTTCTCGCCGCTTTTCGATGAAGCGGTTGGTTTACGGCAAAATACCTGTATTGTTTGAAAGAGCTAATCCTGCTCTACAAAACCGTTGTTCGTTTTCGGAGCGAATCTAAATTCCTTTGATTTATAAACTCTCAAAGCAAAATTTTTTGAGAGAAGAAATTGACAATTTTGGCACCTGCACTTTCGATCCATATATGGAGTCACAAGTAGGGTTTTTTCATCTGATTATAAGTGATGAAAAACGATTCTTTATGGCACTATGGGTGCATATAGAAGTAGTCTCCATACTCAAAGAGACGCTATAAAGAAAGATCAAGCGCTCTTTTACTATGTGTGTAGATGTTTTGCGTTTGGTACAATTTAAAGAAGTCTTCTCCACTTCAAAAATTTTTTGAGAAAGCATAAAATGTTGGCCAAAGCTTGTACTTAAATGTTTACACCACTTCGAAGAACCCATCCATTCTTCAAAGCCCAATAGGAGGACCGACACATTCTGTCGCTAAACAACGCGCAAAACTTAAGCGGCAGTAGGCAATGACAACAACTATTGGGACCTTGTTCATGTTCATGTTGTTGTTTTTGTTCCTTTTCCTGTTCACCTTGTTCCTTTTAGATTTTTACGGACTTATGAAACTACCTAATAGTTGGATGTCTCTTTCATTGATTAACATGTGCTGAACCATTGCTTTAGTAAATTTTATGTCATCAACTACGCATTTTGCTCGTTTCTAAAACTCGAGCAAACAGTTAAATGCAGTGTCCGGACAAATTTGGACCATGCGGTTCGCCTCGAAACTAGACCCCGGGATCGTATTTCGCATGGGTTCATGGCGCAACACATCCATTTCATTATTGCGGTGCAAGAACGCGCAAACTGCACAATTTCGGGGCCTAAATGGGAGAAAATCAATGATCAGCTGATTTCGGCGAGGATTCAGGAAAAAAATTCTTCGTTGTTTCCATGCTCTTCTTGCTTGATTTTTTCAAAAAAAAAAACCGTTTCCAATGCAAAGAATGAAGATTTATCTTATTTATTTAACTGCTTTATCGGGGCGAAGTCACAATGAGAATGATTATTACCCAAAAAGGGCATTGACTAAAGCATACATACGTAAACAAAATTAAAACTACATACACATTTCTACACTACAGCAGTGTCTGCTGGTTTCTCTTGATCGCGATCCGCAATACTCCCGGCCACAGCATTGAATATAGTTTTTCTTATAAATGTACCAAAACAGAAAAACCGCACCGATATAGATCGTATGTATAGATGAGCAACGATATACAGTACCGCTCTAAATTCGTCAAAAAAGTCGCCGGACTGCGGCGCACTCCGTCGTAGTGCGCTGCAGTGCGCCGGAATGCGACGCAGTCTATAGAGCGCAGCGGAGTGCGCCGCACTGTACTGCAGTCCGCTGGAGTGCGCTGCAGTGCGTCGGAGTTGCGGCAGAGTGCGCCACACTCCACTGCAGTCCACCAAAGAGCAGCGGAGTGCGCCGCACATCACTAGAGTCCGTCGGAATCCGCGTCGCATCGCCATATCTCGCTTCAGAATGGACGAATTCTGAATCCGAGGACACCGTTTGATTCAGCTCGGCAAGACGCATCATATCTTATATATAAAGCTGAATGTCTGTTTGTATGTATGTCTGTATATATATAAATGTATGTATCTTTGATTCAGCTGGTTGAGGTTCGTCAGGGCAGGCCGCTCGCGCCCGCGACGCACCTGCGTCTCTCGCGCGCCAGTGCTCTCTGATCATTACCTAGCCTTAATAAGGTCACGAAGCAGCGCCTTTGCCGAACCTCAGCCAGTTGAATCGATTGTATGTGCGTACGTATGTTCCGAATAGTAAATTCCATTTCTGAACCGATCCGGACCAAACTTGGCACACATACACTTCGGGCCCCGGCGGGTGTCAAAGGCTACTTTTCGTCATCAATCGATATCGATTTTATCGATTTTATTGATTTTTTGCAAAGTTTGAGCTACGGGCTGGGAATTTGCACAGGGGGTAATCGAGCATGGGGATTCCGAATACAACATTAGTTTTCAGGATCATCGATTACTTTTATCGATTTTATCTATTCTTTGCAAAGTTGAGCTACGGGGCTGGGAGTTTGCACAGGGGGGTAATCGAGTATGGAGATTCCGAATACAATATTAGTTTTTAAGATCGTAAACTACTTTTATCAATTTTATTGATTTTTTGCAAAGTTTAAGCAACGGGGCTGGGAGTTGGCACAGGAGGGTAATCGAGCATGCTGTTTGCTAAAACAGCGGGAATAGTGATTTAGCATGTAGGCGTGGGCACAGGGAAAGGTTCGTACAGGAATAGGGATAGTGTTCTTTGACATAGTGTTTTGACAGGATAATCTTTGACAGGATATCCTCTTATCGAGGATAATTATGACGAAGCGGTTGCGATGCTACATCGCAAATACGGAGACAAAACAAGACTTATGAACAAGCTTCAGCTTCGTCTTGAGCAAGTTCGTGCTGATAATACGAGAATGGAGTCTCAACGTCGGCTGTTGGAAAATATCATACCTCTGGGCCGGAAGTACTCCCTCCAACCTAGCGGCATGTTTCGCCATCAAGTCGCGGCATCTTCAGATGAGATCGGCGCGAACACCGAGCTCGAATTTGTGCCCTCCCAACCCTTTAACACGTATTTCTGATCGAGAAGGTCATAGTAACCTTAGGGAAGCTTACCTGGCAATCGAAGGTTCTAAAACCTCCCTAGACAGAATTGTAGAGGAAGACAGGAAGTGCCGGCGACAACTTCGCGAGCTGACCTGGCGTCTGAATAATAGAATTGTCATTACTCTGAGGCAATGTTAATGCAGTTTGCGATAGTAGAGCTTTCAAGAGAGGCTAGAAGAAGAGAAGATTTTGTAAAAGCAATGAAACAATGAAACAAGCAATGAAAACAAGAGTAAAATAGCGAGACCGTCTTGGACCGGATACTTCGAAGTGCAAAGTATACCACTAGTGGCATCGATTATGCTCAAGCGCAAGTTTCGCAAATTCAGGCATCAGCGGTGTTTTCTATGTACAAAGCACATGCGTGTAGTCGGTCGGTTAGTGCGCCGGCGTTTAAAGTCGGTGCAAGTTTGAATGCGCGTGGTGCAGAAGTTTTGCGGCGGTCCGGCAAATCCAGGCATTCCTTTATCAAAGGCTTCGCCATTGCCGTGTGCGCAGCGTACGTGTGGTCGATCGGTTAGTGCGCCGGCGTTTGAAGTCGATGCATGCTAGTTCGGTGGCGCGCGATGCGTATATTTTGCAGCGCTCTGCTTAATGCCAATCTGCGAGTTCACGCCGGAGTCGGCAACTATCCGTGATGTGTGCCAATGATGTGATCTACCCTATCTTGGCGGCATCTTTGATGCCGCCAGATAGGGTAGATTACTACCGGCCCAGGTGCCCCAGCTTGAAACGCATAGTGTTTATCTGGATGATTTATACGCCTCGCAAAAGCTTCTGTCCAAGTTTAATGTTGAAGTCCAGCGTAAAGTGCTTGAACATTACTTCACCCCAGGAATGTCGGAAGAAGAGTGGCAAATGAAGGATACCATTGCAGCCCTGGACAAATGCTTATCAATGGAAAAAAGGATAAATGAAATGACTGCATTTAGCGCTGAAGGAAAAGCGGTCTTCAACACGGGAATACCAGGAGGGTACATACCAGAAAGAATGATTTCAGCTTGAATGTTTTGTAATTCCATGGATTACAGGACAGCCACGTGCGCAAGAGTTAGATCTGTTTCAGAAAGGCGTCGATTTTTCCAAGAGTTCGAAAGATGTTTGACCTGTGGGAAGATAGGGCATTTCGTGAAATACTGCAAAAGTGCTGGATGTAGGGTATGTTTGGGACAGAAACACATCACGCACTCTGCCCGAAAATAAGCGATATTCGTGAAGGCGCAGTTTCAGCACAGACTCGAACAAGAACATCGAACACTTCACAGGCGATACCACAGCATCAAACGGAAGAACGTGTATCAAAACATACTAAAGATAGAGACGCTAATTGGACACATATCGCAAAGGCAAACGATTCAAGAGACGAGACGCCTGGAAATCAGTGTGAATTTGTTGCCCACCGTGAAGAATTTGCTAGCCAAAGGAAAGCAGATAAGGCCACGGAACAACTCTGAAGGAAAGTGAATAAAAGTCAAAATTCTTTTCGACACCGGTGCCGACCAATTCATTGAAGTAATCCAGCAAAACGCATTGGGGGTAAAGTGCACACAAAAACGAAGCCATATAAGTTGCGTTTGTCCATAACTCCTGTAGTGACAGGAAAAGGTGAGACATCTCTCTGCACTCAAGATAAATTGCTAAAGAAAAACCGGATAACATTGTCCAGGACAAGCCAGACAAAAGATTTTAATCCTGAAATTTCATTAGGTTGAGATCAGCTATAGACCTTCTTGGAAGGTCTGTCTCCGCATTGCCAGCTCCCATCAGGACTACTACAGATACCTTCAAAGTTCGGATATTTGCTTACAGGGGAAAGCAACAGAGACCAATGGTTGTGTCGGAAAGGACACTTCTGACACATAGTGGCAATGGTCCAGGGAATCGCGAACTTTGAAGCAGTGTTTGAGGACAAGAAAGATCGATGGGACAAGTACTGGACCATAGAATCAGCTGGCATATGAGTTTACTGGTACAAAGGATGAGGAGAAGGAAGCTACCAACGCAAAAGTTGCGAGATTTTTTGAGGATACAATACAGAGACGCAACGGCGTTTACTACATACGATTGCCGTTTAACGAGGACCACACCTAATTACCGGATAATAGAGCCATAGCGAGAAAACGGCTTGAGGGAATTCTACGCAGACTGAAAGCTGATTCAGATTTATTCCAAGCAAACGATGGAACAATACAGGACCACTTGAAAAAAGGAATAATCGAAAAGCTTTCCATCGATGAACCAGTTCGTGGAGAACATTTGCACTATACAGGGTTTCCCAAAAGTATATATACACTGTTTGATCTTTTCCCAAGATATCTTTTGCCTTACTTCAGGTACCATTTTGTAGAACTGGCTTCAACTTAGATTTGCATTATAAAACGAACCAACCGTCTCTCTTCATTACTTCAGGATTACAGTAGAAACTTGAAACATGTGGTGTCAATGTGGAAAAGCTGCCGTTTCAAAATTTATCAAAAATATGTGAAAACTTGTGTGATAGAGGGTTTCTATGGACGCTGAGTTAAATATCAACTATTCACAAGATTACCAAGCTTTCTGAACGGTGTCCGCACTTTTTAGAAACATTAAAAAATGACCACTACCTCTTACCCGGCATAACTCTTCAATGAAGCATCATAATAACTTGGAAACCTTACACTTATAATCAGCAACTCTAATAGCCTAACGTAAAAGTTTTACGCTGTTTTGTTTCCTTTCTGAGGCAAAATATGGCCTTTCATTGCTCAAAACTCTCTTCGGAGTTTTTACCGTAATCCTACAGTAATACAGAGAGATAAATGATTTGTTCTGTTCTATAATGCAAATCTAAGTTAAAGCCAGCTCTACAAAACGGTACCTAAAGCAAAAGGAAAAACTTCTTTTTTTAGGATTTAGGATTCGGCGTCGTCAATACCCTCTGCGGGCATGCGCCGAACACACACTACTTCATAGTCGAAGAAGCAATTGCATGCGTGCGAGCCTATTACAGTGACTTGCGGGGGCTAGCCGTTTATCAAGTCAGTGCTTTTATCCTCCCAGTGTCAATTTACCGGCCCGGAGAGTGGAGGGCTTGGTTGGCCCAGGGGGAGGCGAACCTGTGTCCGATCTGGTCATAGCGGCGCCTCATACCACTACGTCACTCGTCCACTTCTTTAGAAGAGAGATATAAACGATCAAACAGTGTAGACATACTTTTGGGACACCCTGCACACAAAGAAACAACGAAACTTCGCATAGTATTTGACGCTTCATCTCATTTCAAGGATCATCCATCACTGGTTGTACTCTATCAAGGTCCACTCATCCTTCCAGAACTATATGCAATGCTACTTCGCTTTCGGATGACACCCTATTGGCTACATCGGATGTGGAGAAGGCATTCCTACAAGTCCGCCTTCATGAGTTAGATCGAGACGCTACGAGATTCTTTTGGATACGGAATATCCATTGGAGGAGAGCAACATCACTACCTTCAGATTTGCTCGAGTTATCCAAGCAGCTTCGTAGCTTAAGCTCAGATCTATCTAATTTCCAAATCCAGCACAGTAAGACCATTAACCAATGTGAAAGATTTGAACAGTATATCATACAACCACTCAGGGTGGAATTTCGACAAAGTACGCGATTTTTACACTTTTAGCGAAACTCATGAGGACATGTTTTTGTAGGCTCGTAAGGCGATATTTATAGACTGGAGCCTGAGCATGCACCTTTTGATGGCACAGTTCCTAATTGATTGAGATTTTGACTTAGAAAAGCAAGCAGGCAAGTTTTCTGACAAATTCGCGAAAAGTGCAAGCAAATTTACGAACCATGACCAGGGTCAAGCAAGGGGTGTGGCACACGATCGTGGTTACTACCCCCCCCTGATCGCTGTCTTAATAAGACCCCCCCCCCCCTTGAACTATATACCTAAGATAGCATTACCAGAGTTGACAAAGATGTTAGGCACAAGTCTTTCGAAACCTCCCCCCCCCCTCCCATGAAAGCCCTCAAACGACCACTTCTTCCTCCTCTTAACCTCTGGACCTCAAAGTGTGACATTCTGGAGGACACCATCTTTTTCTAGAGAGTTTTCAGATTTCTGAGAGCTGTACGCCCGTTTTTCTGTGACTGCACTTTACAATCACACGTAATTTGACGGCTGATTTTGATCTGAATGGGCATATTGAAAGGGCCATAATTTTCTTCTGGGTGAGGGCGTTCGGCTCCAAATTTCCAATGTAGCAAAAAGAAGCTATGTGCTCAATACTCATACCAGCAATGGAGCGCTTTCTGGATTTTCAAGGCAAGTTAAGGGGGTGCGGCACACCCCCTTAAAGGCTGCGGCAGCCGCAGCCTTTAAGGGGGTGTGCCGCACCCTATTAACTATATCAAAAAAACATTTTTAGCGGACAGTATTTATATGAATCGATAGTCTAAACCTTGTAGATTCCATAGGACTGTTTGGAGCCTGATTTGTCTTCTTAGCTCTAAGTAATATTTGGTGAAAACACAGCGATCAAAAGCGAAAAATGGGAAAAACGAGATTTTGGTTGGCCTCTAATTCCACAGTTTGCAGGTCTTCTGAAGCGGGATCCCTGAGGTGGACAAAGAAGGAGTAGTGCTTTGTCTTGAGTGCAAAAACGGATAGCTAATTCACCTTTGAAACAAAGTTAACCATGTTGGAATTTGACCATTTCATTTAGGTAGCCTAGTATCTTGAATCTTCAGAATTCGCTCACACTTTGTCTACAGGGGTTAATTGACATGCTAATTATGGATATGATACGAATATCATGTTATCACTATTATCAGATTACCCAACTACGACCCCCTCCCCTTTTGACTCTTCAATACGACCCCCCAGTTGTGGCGTGCCGCACCCCGCGCTTGACCCTGACCATGACTCAGTTACAGTCACCTCACAATATCTCTTCAAAAAGACCCTGTCTTCTTCAAAGACCACTATTTTCGCAAACAGCGTGCTCGAAAAACTCTACAAGCGAAGTTTCCATACAATTCAAGGACACCAACATTTTGACCAATATCCTTCGGCAAGCTTTCAGAGCGTAAAAGGTGAAAAAATGAAATAACCCGAACATCCCGGAAAACTTGCTCCTAGAGGTTATCTGACCTGCAGGTCCCGAAAAAAAAACATCTGCTTAGCAAGATATCTTCGTATTCTAGGGCTACGGCGAGTAGAAATTCCTGCGACAAGATTTTTTCCTAATTCACCAGACCTTCTACCTCCCTTCGAAAGAGTTTGCGGGCTTATTTATACATGGCTGTCGTCACGTTCCTTTTTCTAATTCGGTGTTGTGGGCCAACAAAAAATTTAAGAAGCATCCCAAAAAATTTTTGGGGTGCGTGATTAACGCAACACATTTCGATTCAAAATTTTTTATTATAGCGCCTTTCCCTACCCCCTCCCCCCTCCCTTCCACCCAAACGGAAATCGTGGGCTCGCTGCAAACAGCTGAAATAATTATCTTTAGAATCATCGACTGCCTTCCTATCGATGTTTTGCAAATTTTGATCGTCAACAAGGAGCTGGTGTTGGTACATGCGAGGAGGGGGGTACATTCATAATTTGCAACTTCTAGGAAGTTTCATGAAACCGTTATCGCTACGTAAAATTTCACCAAAAGACCACTAGTTATGAAATGAAATTTGTTGTCATTTTCAGAAAAGCCTAATGCGCCGAAGGTGTTTTTGGTACCACATAGTCGAAGTGGTATGGAGACGAGTTCTTCACTCTGCGCTGCAAATTCTCGCACTCAAACTCTTTGGTACGACTACATTTGATTTCAGAATGATTTCTATGGGCCTTGTAAAAACACATTATTTATGCAAAATGTGCAATTATAAAAACAGGCAGTGGCGAAAACGAGCCTTCAAACTCGTAGAATGGTTTTGTAGACTGATTATTTTGTTACCGTACACTGAACTGCGAACATTTATCTTGCTTGTATCACTGAAAGACGCAAAGCGTATGAGCCATGGACCTGACTCCTTTGGTTCTTCTCCATCACTATTTTCTGCAGTAGACTCTTTCTCAGAAACAATTTTTCCATCTGCAGCATGATTTCCCTCGGTTTCACACTTTTTATCTGCAGCATTATCTGGCTCTCACACTGGGGATAGTCTCAGTTTTCTAAGTTACTCTGCTATCTATTCGTCAGTCATAAACACTTCTTGATAGTCCTCTTCTAGCTCTGCCGTAACTTTGGTCACGCATATATAGATGAATTTTTCAATCCGCTTTCCTTGAAACGTTGTCTCATCCTCAGTAGCCTAAAAAAACTGGTAAAACTAAAAAGCTTCTAACATATTTTGAGCCATCATGTCGCTCTTCAAAAGAAAATGCTTGAAAACTAACAAGGGAACTGTGTCGAGTCGAAGTGGCCTTTCCAGATGAGACCCATACTGCTTTGAAGGGCATTAATCGGTGATTCCAAATCTGCTTTCCAAATCTGCCAAGCGCTTCTGGACGCCGAGTTATGCTCGTTTTTGAGGTCAAAAAACTGAACGCAAAACTGAAGCAAAATCGCCCAAATTTGCTCATATGCTAGTGTCAAGTATCAGAGCTGTTTATGCAATGAATACATTTTATTTGATATGCTAGTACTTAGCATTGCTTTATCTGAGCGCTGGAAAGACTGTAACTATCAATTTTACCCAAATTCTGCGTTCATTTTTCGCTACAAAAAACGCTCATAACTCGGCGTCCAGAAGCGCTTGGCAGATTTGGAAAGCAGATTTGGAATTACCGCTTAATACTCTTCAAAGCAGTGTGGGTTTTATCTGGAAAGGCCACTTCGACTCGACACGGTTCCCTTGTAAGAACATAGACCCATAAGCAAACCGTTTACTTTCCGAATGGCGCCTAAAAAACTCCAAAAGCGCCGAAATGCTTCGAAAAGCGCAAGAAAGTCCCAGAATGCCTCCTTACGCGCACATGCCTATGAACGCTGAAGCGAAGTATAAGAGCTGATTCAGCCCTAAACCTAACAAAACAATGAACTTGAACTTTCTCAAACCAAAAAAGGCATTATTACGGTGGTGTTAGATCCCTTTGAGTAATCTTTAGGAAAGTCGAAACTGTTTTGTTGCAATGTTTTCAAATGAGAAAACTTGCGCTCACGTACGCATCATCAAAGGACTCGTGCAAGGAGCTATCCTCTCAGTATTGATCATGATATACAGATCATATGTTAGGTGAGAAGCTGATATACGTGCAGTTCGCTTTAAGTAACAAAGAATGCAAAAATTGTTATAGACTAGATTGTTCCAAAGTCTCCAAAGTTCATTTGCTTTTAATGCAGTATTTTTTAGGGTTTTGCATTTATTGCAGTATTAGGAACAATCTGGAAACAAGTTGAGATTGATGTCTTGTAGCCAACGCCGAGATTGTTACAAACTTTATTGGCCAACGTTTCGGCTTCTCGCCTTCGTCAGGGCCTGAATGGGGTATCGATTCGTAATCCAGACAGACAAATGTCTTTACGGCCTTACGAAAGAGGTCTAAGCCTTAATTTTGGCCAGTAGCTTTGCAACAGTTACTCACACAAACAACACCCTTGGTAGAACGACCGCTGGGCTGACCGTATATGGAAGTACTAAATGGGAGGTCAGCATAGTTGGCTCAGATAAGGAGATAGTTCTCTCGTGATTGCGAGGCATTCTTCTTTACGGTTAATTTGTGGGTTCCTAGCATGAATCCACATTGCTTCTAGAAACTTGCGAGCAGTTGTCTTAGGTTCACGTGCTAATATCTTTACGGTCACTTCAAAACTCGATCCTTCATGCCTTAGTACTCTGTGTGTTCCTAACGGAGTAGAAGTTCGCTGTTTATCCCTGCCATCCAAGTGTTCTTTTATACGAATACATAGGGGACGTGCGGTTTCACCTACATACTCGTCTCCGCAGACGGTACAGGAAATGGAGTAGACCACCCCAGTTGACATGCAATTGCCGCTTTTACCTCCTGGACATATGATACAATTGTCCGTAGTACAGCTGCTATCATACATGCGATTTCTTACTAAAATGCGCTTCAGGTTGTTCGGTGGCACTTCTACTATCGACACCAAATCAACTAGTCCTACTTTCTTAAGGCTTCTGCGCATTGCTGTACTTATCTCGGTGGAGATGAACGGGACGTAAAAAGGGATCTTTTCGTTGGGTCGGTCTCGCAAACTCTTTCCGTGCTTCCTTGTACCTGTGCAGTTCCCGTACCCATTCGAGGAAGCTATTTGACGCGCAAGCTCGAGTGATTCTTTTCTTTCTTTCTCTCCACTACACACCTGCAAAGCTGTTTGGAACATATTCTTGATGACAGCTCTTTTTGTCCATGGTGGGTGAGGGATTGAAACCGCACGTTCCCTATGGATTCGTATAAAAGAACACCTAGATGGCAGGGATAAACAACGAACTTCTACTCCGTTAGGAACACACAGAGTACTAAGGCATGAAGGATCGAGTTTTGAAGTGACCGTAAAAATATTAGCACGTGAACCTAAGACGGCTGCTCGCAAGTTTCTAGAAGCATTGTGGATTCATGCTAGGAGCCCACAAATCAACCGTAAAGAAGAATGCCTCGCAATCACGAGAGAACTATCTCCTTATCTGAGCCAACTATGCTGACCTCCCATTTAGTACTTCCATATACGGTCAGCCCAGCGGTCGTTCTACCAAGGGTGTTGTTTGTGTGGTGAGTAACTGTTGCAAAGCTACTGGCCAAAATTAAGGCTTAGACCTTTTTCGTAAGGCCGTAAAGACATTTGCCCGTCTGGGTTACGAATCGATACCCCATTCAGGCCCTGACGAAGGCGAGAAGCCGAAACGTTGGCCAATAAAGTTTGTAACAATCTCGGCGGCTACAAGACATCAATCTCAACTTATAAACTATGCCGAGATTTATCGAGAGTCGTACATGCTATTTACTGAACCAATCTGGAAACACTTTTATTCCCTCATCCTTCTTAGTAACGAATTTTTAAGCTCCGCAACTAGTGCTAAAATGCAGCCATGCTGAAGAAAAAGTTTCTAGAAAGGAGAAGCCACAGCATTCGTAAATTATGTAATATTTTATAATGGGAGTGTAATGGGCTGACATACGCACACTTTTACTCCTATACAGGAAGTGATTTTAATTTTGTCTTTAGAGATTAAAGAATTCTCAGTTATCCTAGAAGGAACGACAATGTACCTTAACGTAATGTAATTTTATTGCATATCTTAGAGTAAAGCGGGAGTCAACAGGTACCAACTAGCATTTTTTGCTTGTGGCAGCAAGAAAAAATCAAATATCAGAAAGTGGGCATATATTGTCCGCGGAGGAGGTCAAATAATGGCTTTTATCAATTTATCGTAAAAATTCTTAACAACAAAGCTTAAACTTTCTTTAACCCATGGAATAATTTCTGAAGTTTAGGCTAATCTATGGCAGCCAAATATTGTCTGCTTATCCTCATAACGAGAGCATTAGTATGCCATAACAGACGGCCTTGGAAAAAACCCTGCAACCTCGAAATTTTCTTTATATCACTTTCCTTCTGCACCTGGCATACTGCATTTATGGTAGACATATACTTGCTTATTCCAGCAAATTTAATTTGTTATAGAATCTTGATTTTGAATTAGTAAAACTTCAAACCGGAAGCTCTGCAAATCAGAACCTAACCTAGTTCAAAACTTGAAGTGACTTGAGAGTGAGTCAAACATCGTCATGATAAAAGTGATGAGTTCATCTTGAATCAAACGTCCTTTCATACACGTCATAAAAACTTTATTACAGGAAGTCACCGAAAAGGGGCGTTGCGGCTCCTTCTGGCGCTTTTGACGCTTTTGAACGCCTTTGGGTTTTTTCGGCAAATTATGACGGCGAGTCTTAGAAGGCCTCACGAGGAAAAGCAATTAATTTAGGTTGATAGTTTAAGAAACGATACATATATTCGGGACCAATTTAAACTACCAAATGCAACTTTGTTGTCTTCAGCTGCAAAGCTTTATTTTGAAAAGTTGCGGGCTTTGTTCTGTAAAAGTTACATGATTAGCGACTCATTGATATCAATGTATCAACGTTCACACAATTGCATGCGCTCACTATTTACACTATTTACACCAAAAAGCTAGAATTGATGTTATTTCAATTTCCCAGCACCTTTTCCAAGCAGATTATTACCTACAGCAAACTCCCCATATGCGGTGTGCGTCAGAGGCGCACAATAAAAAGCCCACAACTATTTTCAAAATAACGCTTCACTGTTATGGACAACATTAGATTTAGCATTTTACGCTGATTTCTATAGCAGGCGCCTTCCCTTGTTAATAGAAAAAATGTAGCTTTTCATCCTTTATTTGAGAGCGTTAAAAACGGATTGCAGCTTGACAATGGGCTACAACAGACAACGCTTATCTGAAACACACTTTGCACTGTTAAAAAAGGTGGACCAAAGACTATTGTAGCTTGCTCCAAATTATATTGCAGCCTAACTTGAATGACAAAGTGAGAGCAATTCTCTTTTCTTCCATTTCGTAAACTACCCTTTATTATTAAAGAGCACAGGCAACTTCACAAAAAATACGATTCTCTCCGATTAGCAAAACTATGATTTTGTGCAATTCCTTCGAATGGGTGGAAAGTTATGATTTTTCAAAACGGTGCGACAGAACTTTTGTATTAGGCTGTTGCAAAAATAATGTCCGTTTTTCTAGGCCTATTTTCCAAACAACTTTTTTACTTCAAAATTCCTTCTCAGTGGCCGTATTCATCATCGATACCTTGAGGTAATTCTACCTCCAGGCAGTTTTATCACTCATTATCAGCAAGTACCCGTATTCATAAATTACCTTGAGGTAAATTCTTAATGTATTTTTGCTGATAATGAGTGATAAAACTACCTGGAGGTAGAAATTACCTCAAGGTATCAATGATGAATACGGCCACAGGTGTGAAATCTGCATATCATAGGAAAGCTTTCTCCATGTACTTTCTAAGACTGGTAAAATTAAGTTTCGATCTTATCTGTCAAAATTTCACCAGCATCTCACACAGCTGCACTCAAAATCGAAAATTTGCTCTAACTCCCTTGGGCACAATTCAGGCGTAAATGAACGGATGCTTTTTAAAACATAGCTATTGTATTAGTAACATTGTTCACCTATAGCGAAGTTGAAGCTTTTCCTAAGCAGACGTATACTACTGGTTTGCAACTACAAAATAAGCTGATTAACAGCCAAAGGTAAAAAAACTTGAAGGGAGTTGTAATTAATCCCTCAAAGACGAGGCTTTAAAAAAAACTTGCAGTGTTTCGAAGCATAGCTTTCTATATCAGGATATTAGTATGGCAGGTGTTCCTTAGATTGAGAAAGATTTGCTGCTTCATAGGTTTTGATTGCACTCAGAAATATGAGGTTAAACAAAGTTCTAACCTTTCAAATTGAAACTTTGCAAGACGGACGTTATTTTTGCAACAACCTTGTACTAACTTAATATAACACGCTCGCCCCGCTGGTCCCAAAATTCTGCTTCCATTAATAGGTCATCCCAGAAGTTCATATCCGCACTATTAGTCTCAATATTAGGTCGTACCGGAAGTTCATATTTGCACTATTTTCAAAAATTCATAACTTCTTATTTTCTATTGAATCGCGCATAGTTTATTGAGAAAAAAAGGGAATTTATGCGCTTTACGATATACCTAAATGCCATTCTATCGCCCATACAATGCGGTGAATATAAACTGTAGAAGGAAAATACTTGAATTTCGATTTTTTTGTGCAGTGTTCTAAAAAATCTGACTCGCCCTAAAAATCGAGCAGTTGATATTTACGGTTTCAAACCTGCTCTTTCTACCTTGGCAATTAAGCTCTTTTATGAAAAGTTTTTGCGTTTGAGCAAGCAATATAAAACGACAAATTTGAATTTCATGGTATTTTCTCAAAAATCTTACCCTTTGATAGAACGGCTCAATCAGCACAAACTCTGCTCGATAAAGAAGCAAGTCTTAAAAATCATGAAACCGAAGAATCTGAGTTTTAGATAACGACTCTACACAGAGGAATCGAAATTTGAGTAATTTTTTTACCGCTTCTATCCCGCACTGTATGCGTGGTAAAATGAAATTAAGGTGCTGTTGTAGAGCACATAATTTCCCTTTTTTTTTGAAACAATTAACTGCGTGCAAAACCTTTAAAAAATTAATATGTTATGCATTTTTTAACTTGGTCCGAACGGACCGTGACGTCCTAATACATCAGTCCCAAAGGTTGGACTAAAGGTTGTTTCATTTCAAAATTCATAACTTCTGTATTTCCCAAAAGAATTCATTACTTTTACATTTGTTTGAAAGGACAGATGATGCACTTCATAATGTCCTCGAAGCGGCTTACTAATGGTCATGCATTGCATGGATAGAAGTGGTGGAAGAAAACTACTCAACTTGAATTTTCCCTACAGGGCCGTAGAAAATCTGAAACTTGCAATATAAATCGGACCATTGGTATTACCGGTTTTGTTCCCTGCTCTTTCTTTCTCTTTCCGTAGGTATTATATGTTTTGCTAGCAATTAAGAATCTCTCGAAAAACTACCATAAATTGCGGCTCATGCTTTTTGAGATGGTCAACTTTCACAATGTTTCTAAACTTTTGAATCAACCCTCGAATAGCAAGGATTGCATGTTAAGTCAAAGTGGCTTTTTTAGATGTTATGCATACCATGATAAAGGGCACAAAACACCAATTCCAAATCTGCTTTCCTTATCCGCAGAATTTTTGGACGAGGAGTTATGAGGGCTTATTGGAGCAAAAAATTGAATGTGCAAGTAGGGCAAAAATAGCCGTAACACTTTTTTTCTAGCTCTTTAATGGAGCAGTGATAATCATTAGATATTCAAAATATACTCTACGATAAAAAATATATCGCAAATGGTTGCATTATTTGAGGGCTAGTAAGATTTTAGCAGCTCATTTTATCCAAAATGCACATCCAATTTTCAACTTTGAAAAACGCTCATAACTCCTCGTCCATAAACGTTCTGCAGATAAGGAAGGCAGGTTTGAATGTGGTATACATCTTATTTAAAAAAGCCACTTCGACTAAACAAGCTTCCCTCGTAGGTATTGTGCACTTAGAGCAAACTCTACAGAATGCAAAGTAATTATTCTCTCCTTTCCAGAACGCGTCATACTTCTTTGATAGATTTTCACTGATGCTACCAAGTTTTATAATAGATCAGCCAAAACCTAGTAGAACTTCAAAGGGAGTGCAGTCCGGGTGCTATTCGGTGCATGCTTTTTCTTCCCTTCTTAATGTGGTTTTGATTCGTGGAGTCTTCGAGGGTAAAATAAAACATCATGACTCATTTTTTTGAAGGCGCCCCAATCTGTACACGAAAAACTTGGAACTTGATATTTCGAGTCCGTTAACTCTCATTTGCTTTGTAAAATAGTGCTAAACCATAATCCACTTTTGATAGTTTCAAATTCCGAAGATTTGTTGGTGTGGTTCGTGTCTGAGACAAGCCGGCTAAAATTTGGAAGTTTCAATGAAAAATCTATAAGAAGAGTATGAAATGATGCATCGGGTGCTACAAGAATCTCTTAGAAATCTTTGTTCCACGATATGTGGCGTTCATCTAAAAAAAGCGACCCATCAAAACGAGTCAATATTAGCTTCGAACGAAAGTCCTGTTGCACCGCATTCAAAAATTCATCACTCTTCGATCTGAACAGATTACATGCACTTAGTTTTATTCAAAAGTAGAATCCAAGTGCTTTATAACAGCATGTAGCACTCTTCCCTTTATGCACACATTGAGTGGATAGAAGAGGAAGAATGATTCAAATTTGGATTCTTTTGTGTCTGGTCATAAGAAATCTGGAACTGGCAAGAAAATCAGAGCAGTCAGTATAATAGGTTTTCTAACTTGTTTTTTGACACGTTTGTGCCTCTAAAGTCTCTGCAAAAAGTTGTGATTTTGTCAGAAAACATAACTTTTTTGCATTTTCGTAATCAAGATAATTTTTCAGTCTGATTGTGAAGGGACGCGTGTTACAAGTTTGCATAAAGCGCATGACTTCTTCTTTAAAATGAAGTCAAATGCATGCAAATCCCTTCTAGAATCAAAAAGCTAGGATTTTTTGAGGGTGGTGCAATAGAACTTCCGTTTAACCCTCATATAATAAGCCGGTGAGCCTTTGTAGTTTTTTGCAACAACCAGCAAATTCGTAAACATAAACAAAAATTTTAAGCGCATTCGACGCAGAGTTCCCTTCTCTTTCCAGCTGCCAATTTGCAATGTTATTCGTCAAACGAATGCTGAGATAATCGTTGAGATTACAGCCCTTTGTTTTAATGTTGCTAAAATGCAATAGAGAGTAGCCAAAGACGGTCTACGCTGCACAAGAAGGACAGTCGGGTGTCAATCTACAGATGTTTTTGCTTCGAAAGTGTTTTTTTAGCAGTTTATAATTATACAAACATTCCAAGCCAATCTCCTTACTTGGACGTTTTCAAGTGAAAATTTTTTTACAGTTAAAAGTCTGAGATATCTGCACACCTTACAATCTGTGCAGTTCAAAAGAAGCGTTGCTCCTTTACGATGACCTAAAATGTTTTGGTGTCAGTGCGCCCAAAAACGTCTGTTTTTCTGTGATCAAAAACACTTTTCAGCTTCTACCGAGACTATGTAAACCAAGCTCATTTGATACATTTTGTTCAATCCTGCCTAAAAAATCTCTTGTTTACTAAACACTTGTCAAATTATGGTCTTGGACTGAATTTGCAAAACACTAAATAAATGAGGTGCTCACAATTAATCAACATAATTCTCCTCTACTAGAGACGCTGCAACGTAGCGCTCTTCATAGTTTTGTGTTCAGCCTTGTTCGCTTTTGGCCCAACTGAAGATTACATTCAAGACAAAAGCAACCTCATTGACAGTTTTCACACATCTGGTATACGGACCGCTCCGACCCTCTTCACTCCGAGCCCCGCTCACACGCATTTTCCAGTCCTTGCAGTATATCTAGCGGTAGGGAAAGTGCAGAAAAAAATTGGAAAAATTGGTGCACAAATGGTGTCGCTGAGACACCAAAGAAGGCTAAAGGGGAACTAAAGACTGTGCCGCGAAAAACGGCAGAGAAAAACATTCCTTTGGCGTGTTGCTTGACCGCCGACAGACCAGTCAATGTTGTTCATGTTAACTCGGAGTTCAAAGAACATGTTTTCTATTATGGTAGTTATTATGAGCAGTCATTCACGTTGACTCGGAGTTCAAAGAACACGTTTGTTAGGTAGTCAAAGTGCAATGCAGTTAGCTTACAATTCTTGCACGACTGTTTGGTTTTCACCGTCTAATATCTAGAGAACTCTAGATATGTCTAGAGAATTTCTAATAGAATTAATACATTTTTCATCGTACTTTTTTGTGGCTTTCCCCTATATGTGTTGTGCTATCCGCAGTCTCATTCGTTGTCACACTTCATATGGCATGTGATGCGATTGATGTTGAAGGAAAAGCGCACATACTCCATCAAAACGTTTTCATTGGGTTTTGTAGTACTTTTCTTCTATAAACAGAAGTTTTAATTCTTGAAATTAATTGATTGCTCGTAAATGAACTTCCTTGTGTATAGCAGGTGAAGAAGAAGTTAGTTGTATTTGGATGCGGCATTCTAAATATTTCAAAAAAAAACCTCTGCATTCTTAAGATATGTTGTAAGCCACGCAGGTTTGTTAAGTTCTTTAGGTCAAACGTTCCGGCAAAAATGCCTTCCTCAGAGACCTGAAAGAAAGCTTCGCGCTTGTTTTTCACCCCGTAATGTCAAATCTCTTCTCAACTAGCTCAGGTCGATGCCCTAGGAGCAAAACACGCTGAGACAATACATTGTAAGTAGCGTACTAACAAGGAGAGGATACTTAGTCGAAAGCACCAATCCAGATGAGACATATGTCTTCGTGACCTGCTCGGAGCGCTGATTTCAAATCTGTCCTCCTTATATGCGGAGCGCCTCTGGGTGGGGAGCTATGACCGTTTTAAGACTCAAAAAAGAAGAAAATTATAAAAAAATATCCAATTTCCGTTTCATTCCTTCCACTAGACGGAAAAAGGATAGGAATACGACCTTCCCCGGAAATCATCAGTAGTGAAGGAAGGTCGTAAGCGTGTGATGAAAAGAAGAAAGACAAAAAGGAACTAACCTTAACCAGTCGGATGTCGGATGCTGTTGAGCTCGTTCAAGTGGTTCTGAGTCTGTAAAGAATAATAATAGAATAATTAATAATTGAAGTGAATAAGAATTCAAACTATTTGGATGATTAAAAGGTAACAAGGATACTTTGAAATGAAAAGTAGTTGATGAAAATACTAATTTTCTAATAAAACGGAGTCCTAAAATCCGTACAGTATCTACATTTTTGAAATTATAAAGGACTTTGGCTTTGGAGCATTTGGGGAATCAGAAATAGGACACATTAATGTTAAATTTGTTAGTGTAATCTATACAGAAATGTGTGTGTGTGTGTGCATGTGCGTGTGTGTGTGTGTGTGTGTGTGTGCGTGTGTGTGTGTGTGTGTGTGTGTGTGTGTGTGTGTGTGTGTGTGTGTGTGTGTGTGTGTGTGTGTGTGTGTGTGTGTGTGTGTGTGTGTGTGTGTGTGTGTGTGTGTGTGTGTGTGTGTGTGTGTGTGTGTGTGTGTGTGTGTGTGTGTGTGTGTGTGTGTGTGTGTGTGTGTGTGTGTGTGTGTGTGTGTGTGTGTGTGTGTGTGTGTGTGTGTGTGTGTGTGTGTGTGTGTGTGTGTGTGTGTGTGTGTGTGTGTGTGTGTGTGTGTGTGTGTGTGTGTGTGTGTGTGTGTGTGTGTGTGTGTGTGTGTGTGTGTGTGTGTGTGTGTGTGTGTGTGTGTGTGTGTGTGTGTGTGTGTGTGTGTGTGTGTGTGTGTGTGTGTGTGTGTGTGTGTGTGTGTGCGTGCGTGTGTGAGACAGAGGCAGAGGTTGATTTCTGCGAAATATTATGTTGCAAAGAAAGAGTCCCGGCACTTTCGAAGATTTCGTTTTCTGGGCCCGTAGTAATTTACCCTACCAGGTGGCATCAAAGATGCCGGCAAGTTCGCGAACCTCGCGGCATGTTCGTATTTCGGGCGCAAGCTAAATCTTGCTTTATTTTCTCGTTTTTTGACTAGTTTTCCTCCTTTTTTGTATTTCTCGAGCTTGACGTCTTATTCGGCTTATTTTATTGCTATTATTCTTTTGCTGTTATGTTGGTAATGATATTGATTACTTTGGATCGTTTTCTTGTTTCTAACGCCCTGAAATCAGATTGTTCTCTCTTAGGGCCGCATGCACTAACCTCCCCGCGGGGAGGTTAGTGCATGCGGCCCTTAGAATGAAATTCCTGCGTGAGCCTTCTGCATTTAATTTTAGTTTTTGCAACGGTGCTCCCCAAAATCTAAGCTTCTATGGGAAAAAAGCATTGATTTTGATAGTTTGACAATATGTAACTGACACTATGTGATGCATCGAGCACAAAATCTGAGCCCCCAAATGTTTTGCCACAATTTCCGTTTGATCTTTTGGCTCAGAGGCTATTAACATGCTGAGCATGAATGTTATAATGAATCCCCACAAAATTGCCTCTCTGTATGTTACGGTAGGTCACCGTAAGAGTTGCCATTCACAAAAAATGGATAGAATCAATTTTTGAAATTGTGTTCGTAATCAGCGTGTTTACTCACGCCCTTGTAGCAACTCTTGACTTTCAATCACATTCGAGGGAATTTTGAGTCCGTGCCAGCCCGTGTCAGGTTCGTGCCACCTCCGCTGGTGTCTCACGCGCGTTTGCGGACAGTGCCAGCTCCGTGCCAGCACCGTGCCAGCCCCTTGCCAGCTCGGCTGTTGTGTCGCTCGCGTTTACGGGCAGTGCCAGCTTCGTGCCAGCACCGTGCCAGCTCTATTAAGAGCTGATTTGCTAATTTGACATGTGATCGTAGGCTGCTAGCAATTACAATACTGTATAGTGTAGTGCGGCGAACATTGAGGTTTGTGCTTTCCCACGTAATGTCATGCTTTCGATGAAAAACGATAAAATCGATAAACCGAGATTTTCGCAATCGGCATGTTGAAGTCGTTATAAACTTACATCGTCTCAAAAACAAATCAAGTTTAAACATTCTTCCTGTTTTTACGCTCCCAGCCATCCTTTCTGTGGCGAGACAGAGGAATATTAAGTACCGACGCGTCCACCCCATGAGGATGTTTCACTCAAATCAGCGATTGATAATGAGAAAGTATCGCATGGGGGAAGTACATCTGCGTCGCCTGTGCCGTCTTCTGGTTCCGCTGATGAGGCACGAGCAGATTGAGAACTGGACCGTTGATGTTGAGAACAAGGTCAATCCTAGAATGATAACCGACACCTCCTCACTTCAACGTTTTCAAGCTCAATTAACTGATGTTGTTGTAAAGCTCTAATAAAAGTACTAAAAATTTGTAGCAACGAATCTCAGATCATCATCGCATTGCGTTATCTGGCCACCAACGCTCATCAAGCCGTATTAGCAGATAACCTCGGTGTCTGCCAGAAGACGGTGTCGAACGCCGTGGAGGAGGTGGTCAGGGCGCTCAATCATCCGGCAGTAGTGAAGAAGTTTATACCGTGCCACCTGGACGACGTGCA
Source organism: Cylicocyclus nassatus (assembly GCA_958299035.1). Classification (NCBI taxonomy): domain Eukaryota; kingdom Metazoa; phylum Nematoda; class Chromadorea; order Rhabditida; family Strongylidae; genus Cylicocyclus; species Cylicocyclus nassatus. The sequence goes on from CATQJL010000112.1 coordinate 69,890,049, forward strand.
CTACTGCCGAAGGAAGGCTGATGGCTTCGCACGACTGGGAGCATTCCCGAATGTCGTCGGAGCCATTGACGGCACACTCATCCCCATCCTGAGACCTGCTCACTCAGGATGGGAATACTGCTGCCGTAAAGGATTTTGCGCCCTCAACGTGCTTGCCGTTGTTGACGCTCACGGTAGATTTATGTATATCAACAGCAACTATCCTGGTTCTGTTCACGGTTCTACCGTGTACAGTTACAGCCGCTTGCATGACGCATTCGCTGGAGGAGCTGTTCCGGAGGGCTTCTGTTTGATCGGGGACTCAGGATTCATGAATTCCAATGAAATTCTGACCCCCTACAGAAACCCCCAAGACCCGGCGCAGCGCAGGTTCAACACTACCCACAGTGAAATGCGGGTAGTTGTTGAATGTGTGTTCGGGAAGTGAAAGGGCTGCTTCAAAATACTGCAAACAAAGATGCGAGTGAGTCCAGAAAAAGAGGTGCAAATCGTAATGGCGTGCGCAGTTTTGCATAATATTATGATTTCGATGAGATGTCGCCCGATGCGACACCTCGGCAGAAGAATTGCGCGCACAGGTCATCTCCCGTCTGGGGTGGCCAGTATCAGAGAAGAACTAACAAGACTAATCGTTTGATAAAGTGCATAACATGTGGTTTTGTTTGCTATTGTAACTGTTGCTAATGTTGTTATAGTTATATGGTTATAGTACAAATATTATTTTATATATGTAAATGTTTGTAGACTGAACTGTTCACAAACAACATTTTATGTGGCAACTATTGGATGAGATCCAAACAACAGCATAAGTATACAGAAATGTGAAAACAAATACACAGATGTGACGTCATCAGAAGAAAACCAACAAATAACAGAAAAATCAAAATGACATTTCAAATCCTAACGTATGAAATCAACAGAATCCTAGAATACACAATCCATCAAATAATTGAGTCCTCAACATTAGGGTCTCCGCCTAACGTAGAAGTTGCATTCAAATAGTGATCTCCGACCTGTCGAGTGCGGCCATTTCCAACGATTTCAAGTCTGATTGAAATCTTATCCAAAAGTGCATCCATTTTAGTACACACAGCATATTGTTTCTCCAGTATCAAACGTTGGAACTACAACAAAACAGTTGGTGAATTTTCATGAGAATTGCATCTACTTACACGAAGCATTTCTTTATGTTCATCCAATTCCTGTTGAATACGACTTTTTTCCGCGGCGGGGCCAACTCTTCGTCGTCCGTTTCGCTCTAGAACTGCAATAACTATCGTATGGTACGAAATATCGTAGCAATGTAGACGCACAGTAGACAGTTGGTGCAGCAGTTCAGCTCTGCAAGTGTCGTCTTCCACAGGCGACGGTGGACGCGTACTACATGGTTCCTGTGCCTACAAGTTGCTATTAGTTGTCATTTCCCAACTTTAATGAGACATGTGACTCACACAAACTGCACTTTCGGCAGTTCGTAGTCCGCAGAAGCTGGCTTTTTTGCCAAGGGATTTAGCAATCTCAACGTCGTTTTCGGTCATAAAGGAGAAACCCTTGCTGATGGCTCGCTCCAAATCTAGATCAACCTCCCCCCCCCCCCTCCCCCCACCCGTGCCCGACCTATAACTAAAACATATTCATGAGTTTTTGTACCTGTGCTTGAGAAATATGACAACTGACCTCTTTTCCTTATGCAAAAGATCTCGTACGAATGCTTTCTTTTTGCGCCAAATGCGCTTTATCTGTTCTACAGAAAGACCGCTTAGCTGCTTTCATGGCATCTAAAATGCGCCAACCGCCCAGGGTAGCAAGCAATATTTTCCAAACAATCAGCAGAATCTAAATGCAATGGATAAAGAAAAGTAAGGATTTAGCAGGTTAAACTACTGACCTTCTCAATGGGATAATGAGGAGAAGCTCCCGTATAGCAGGCATTCACTTTCGTACCCTCCTGTGCCTTTGTGAAGGGTTGTAGTGCGAAGTGGCACACCTCGGGAAGCTCCTCAGACGTCTCTTGCTTGCTTCTTGTTCTTCGATGAGGGTAGCTTTGGCCGCTCGACGATTGACGACTTGATGTTGTCATAGACTCTCTGGCCGGTGGGGAAAAATGCATTGTTATATCAATGAAAGATCGCAGCGGATGCAATGCCTTTCCTCTTTGCAGTTATTCTGGAGACGTATTTCCTCGCGCTGGAAGTTCGCTTCGCCACGCACTCGTTCAGGTGAATTGACGATACGTCAGATGTTGTATCTCGTTATGGAGGAACTTGATTTTTAGTAGCAGGCTTTTCTGAATGATTAAAGTATATGGGCACCGTGAGTTCACATGATATGACGTATGCAGTGAGATTTTGAGGCAAAAATATACGAGTTCAATCATAGGCACAACACCTTCCCTCAATTTAAGCCCTAACCTCGAATCGGTTCTCTTTGGCTAGATTTATTAATCGCAAGCACAAGTAAAAGAAGATATTTCTTGAAATTAAGACGTCAATCAAGTAAGAGGCGGAAGCTTTTGTGAAATTTGCACTGCTCCATAAGGCTTCGGGCAAGGTTCACGTCGCGATTCATCGCGACAAGACAAGTGTTACGACTTCATCGCATGCCGATCTTCTTGCATATCGGTTGCGATAGCCTTCCAACACGACTAATCGTGACTAACTATCGCAACCGCAATACAAGAAGGTGGGCATCCGAAGAAGTTGTAGCACTTGATTGATTGAATGCCCTACTTTCTTCTGTACATTCAAAATGTGCAGACGGTGAGTTATGGGCAATTGGAATATTGCCGAATCGCATCACGACTGAAATCGCGTGAAGTAAGCGCGGCCTTAAGGTTTTCGGAAAAATCCTTTTAAAAACTACACTTCGTCCTACACTAATGCGCGTGGGAACCAACTAATTCTACAACTTGACCGTTGATAAACATTTTTTAGCTTTGCTAAAAAAACATCTAGCTTATTTCTAGCAAATCATGGTTTCATAAACATTTCAAATTGACAGTGGAACCATTTCTGAACAGACCATGACATAGCTGATCGCAAATAACTTGATAAGGCCGATTCTTCTCCAAAACACTGAAGAGATGTTGTGAAAGTAAGGCCCTGGCAGACTTCGCTCAAAAGCGCTCAAAAGCGCTCAAAACTGCCCACAAGCGCTCAAAAGGGATTTTGAGCGCCCAAAACCGCTGAAAAGCGCTCAAAAGGGCTTATGAGCGCCTAAAAGCGCCCAAAAGCTCCCAAAAGCGCCCTTAAGCTTTCAAAAAGCGCTCAAAAGCGCCGAAATTTCTCTAATCTCTCTCTTCTCTCTTCAGACGAGAAAAGGAAGAGAGTTAGAGAAATTTCTGCGTTTTTGAGCGCCTTTGAGCGAAGTCTGGCCGGGGCCAAAAACATATGTCAAGAGGCAAACCCTCTAGGAGAAGTGATCCGAAAAACCAAATAGCAAAGCATGAAATTCTAGATCAAAAACTAATAATATATACTGATGAAATCGCCCATTCTGCAAAGCGCGATTTTGTAAACAAAGGAGGATGAACGAAGAAATCTTGGACAAAAAATCAGCAACAAGGAAATAATGATTTCCAAAAAACGAACAGATAAACTGTGAGAAAATCTTAACTTAGTGGTGTTTGATGATGAGGTAGCCAGACTAGACGGACAACAGCACGATTCAAACCCGGAATCGGTCGTTAGAGGGCTTAGCCGGTCCATATCAGTGCAAAGCACCGAACATCGTCCTTATTCGGTCTGAATAAGGCATTTCTACATCCGTTAGAAGTTTGCTGACGAAAGCAAGATGTAGAATAGCGTTAGTCGTTGGCTACTTTTTTGCTCTTTCTTCGCGTGCGAACAAAGACACAGAATAAAAGCACAAAGAAGGACAAAGCTAATGTGCAGAAAAAAACACGAATGAAGAAAAAGACAGGAAGAGCATATAGCGTAGATTATAGAGAAAGCTGCTTTCACAGCTTGATCGACCGTTCTACTCGAAAGAGGGGAGCTAAGGCAGGCTTCGGACTACGCTCCATCCCGCCGGAACCCGCCCAAAACCGCCGAATGAGCATAAGAAACAGTGAAAATGCTTAAAAATTGTCTTCTTGAAGCACACGTAAGGTGACGAACGGTTGTACAATGACATATCTGTTACATACAGTTGAACTGCATTTCGGCTGCATGTACATCTATCTAGGAGGGTTCCGTCGGGAACAGGCGAGTTCAGGCGCACTGTGACGAATACAGGCGGGTTCCGAGGTGGTCCGAGACCTGCCTGATATTGATCTCGACGTTTTGGAGCGTTCTCACGGGTATATACGAATGATGCAAAGCAAGGGGAATAAGTGAACACAAAAGAAGACTTAATGTTGAAAAAAAAAGACGGAATAACACAACAACAAGTATTTACCTGCAACAATCAGCAGCTTGCCACAGACTATGGATCCGGATCAGATACCTACATAATCAGTCGTTCACTGGACCATAATCTCCAAGTGAACTACTAATCCGGAAAAGGCCCCAGGGGAAGGTGGGGTGGGGTCTTTGGGTGGCCCGAGCCCCAAAGAGCCACCTGCAATAAACAAATCAGTGATAAAGGCGATAAACACATTGCCAACGCAACGCAGACGGCGAAAGCTAACAAGAGGAAAATGCAAGTCTAACAATGATAACGAGGCACATGCTCGGCGTCGTCCGCAACTGTCCACAACGCAATTTCACAGACGCGGTCGGCAAAGATGCCGGCATGTGGACGTGGTAGGGGCACGTCCACATGCCGGCAGCTCGCACTCCACAAACTACACACTATTTCCTGCACACTCTGACCTGCCGGCAGGCTGCGATCTGGATGGCATCTCAAATTTCGACAAAAATAGATCGTGAACCTGCCGGCACGTTCACGATTCGGCCCAAATTAATGGGAAACGAGAACATTTTTTGGTTTCCTTTCAATCCCCAGACTATTTCGACAACGAAACTGGACCGTAACATAAACAAATAGATGAACAGCCTGGCTTGGGGGTCTCCGGAGGCAGTTTGAGATTTTAGGGACCTCAAGTCCACATCAGGGCATGAGAAGCCGGCAGGTAGGGTAGGTTACTACGGCCCCTGATGCATTTTTTTGGCGCTCCGTCGAAATTTGACACCATTTTATGCTGTTCGGTAGAAGGAAGCCTAATCTTATCGAAGCCGCTTCTAATTTTCATCGATGCCAAAACATGTACGATCTGCACATCAAAAAAGGAAATCTTCCTAACCATGACAATTTCACAATTTTTCTTTTGTGAGTTTCATAGGTTTTCGTCCAAATCGTGTGTGATTCAGTCGAGGAGCCTGTTAGCTTCTGACTCGCAGCAGCACTCGAGTTTTGCGATCTGGGCTCAGAAATTACAAGCTGTCAAACTTGCCTCTGACTGCAACCATTTTCGCAGCTGACATCGCTTCCGCGAGGATCGCCATTGGGTCCAAAAGATGTATAAGGTATTAGCCCAACAATCTTCGCAATAATCAAAGATTTGCTGTCTCCTGTGGAGAACGAGAAAACTTTAAAGTCGCTTACTCGAAAAATGGTGCATTTTTAAGGCAAAAAATGGTCGATTTCTTAACCTCTCTGGAAAAACTTATTTTGCAGATAGGCGCTCAAAGGCGTAAATAGTCTCCAAGACAGCCCTGGCAGCCTTCTATATAACTACAGCATATGAGCTGTCCAGCTCTCATCATGCCTGAGATATTCTGCGCAAATAGGTTACCTTTCGCGTCGATTTTTTCCCTTCTGCGCATACTGGTGGACCACAGCGAGACGCTGGAAAGCAAGTAAGATAAATACATGTTGTATTGTCTTTGCAGAGATGTGATTTCTGCGAAGTAAAAGCGGTTAAAAGTGGACTTCAAGCGAGCTTTTGTATAATTTAGCATTAAAACTGAGCAATTATCAATAGAAACGCACTGCCGCATAAAGCTGCTGCAGCTTTCCTCCCTTCGAGACCAATTCTCCTCTGCTCTTTTTGATTTTTTAAGGCAGAAGTACGATTTTGTTTTCGCAATTCGATCTCGTATATCATACTTGTGGCTATTGCTGTTAGAATCTTGTTGCCACAGATTGGTTATCCTATTGGTGCTCAGTTTCCCTTTTGCAGTTGAACCATATTTCGCCAAAGTTTCTTTGCGGTGTGATCGTCTGACTTTGGGTGCGTCCAGTTTCTCTAGTGTTTATTTTATATGCATGGTTTTGCTTCAATTATATCCTTGGCCGGTGCTCATCTTGAAGAATTACCAAGAGTTTGATGATTTTGCGCTTCTATGCAAAAGCGGCCAGCTACGGCTACGGGCTGCTACGGGCTACCAGCGGCGGCTGCCGCCGCGGTATGAAGGCACTTTTATAGCGATATTAAAAGATATAAAACTCGCTGAAGCTTTCTATCGGATAATCTAGCAAAAAGGTCCTGCTGTGAAGCCCGTGGCTCTGTCCTTCTTTTGAGACCAGCCTCCTCTGCTTTTCTGCTTATGGGTGCCAAAGCATAACTTTCGCGAAGTAGGCACGGTTAAAATGGATTTCAAGGATTTTTTTTTTCATAATTTAGCCTTGAAAACAAGGAAGTCTTAGCAAAAATGTCCCGCGGCAGCATGACCCTGCGGGTCGCTAGCAAGTGGGTTGGGGCAGATACATTGATAACTGTCTGCGTGCAACTAAAAATAACGCCTTGAAAACAAGGAATTGTTCGGAAAAATGTCCTGCGGCAGTAGTGACCCTAGCGGTCGCTATCAAGTGGGTTGGGGCAGATACATTGATAACTATCTGCGTGCAAAAATGGCAAGAAATGGACTTTCATTTTTTCAACGATTTTTGGCGAAACGTAAGTATGTAGTGGTAGGAATAAAATCATGCTCTCGAGCAAACTTTTTACAATGGTAACTCTCAAATCATCTACGCTGTTCTTCTTGCAAAGCTCCTTTACTTTTCCGCTATTGAGAGCACAAGAATTTTTGTTTGAAGTAGATTCCAAGGAGGTTTTTTACTTAGCCTTGAAAACAAGGAAGTCTTGACAAAAATGTCCCGCGGCAGTATGACCCTACGGATCGCTAGCAAGTGGGTTGGGGCAGATACATTGATAACTGTCTGCGTGCAACTAAAAATAGCAAGAGAATGAATTCCCATTTTCTCAACGATCTTTTTCGCAATGCAAGTAGTAGTGGAAGCAATATCAGGCTCATTTCAAGATTTCATTTCAAGATCATTTCCATTTTCTCAACGATCGTGGGGCAACGTAAGTACGTATAGTAGTAGAAGTAAGATTATGCTCTCAAGGAAACTTTTCACGGTGAGTAACTCCCAAAACATCTACGCTGTTCTTCTTGCAAGTACTCGAGCCAGATACCACAGCTACTAAAAATGAAGATCACCTTAGCAGTCATCTATGTAGAACAGGTTTCAACCCGAAACTCAGGCTGACATTCAGGAACTGTGCAACGGCCGCTAACACATCAAGCTTCGCGATCATTCACAGTCCTATACTCTCCTTATTACGTCTTGCCAAGAAACGGTCATTTCTCAAAGCGAGATCAGAGCTTGTTCAAAGCTTTTTCTTGGACATTCCTAGCAAAAATGTCCTGTCGCATGAGCCCTCTGGGTATTCAAGAGTGTATTTCAAGGGAGCTTTTGCATGATTTAGCATTGAAACTGAGAAGTCCTTAGCCTAGATGTGCTGCCGCATAAAGCCCTTTGAAGCTTTCCTTTCTTCGAGACTTATGCTTTTTATAGCAAAAGTAAGGTTTTCGCAAGATAAAAGCGGCCAAAGTGAATTTCAAGCCTTTCCCGTGAGATTCAGCACTGAAACCTAGAGAATCATATCAAAAAATCTCCTGCCGCATGAACACTAAGGGCAGCATGCACTAACAACCCCGCGGGGAGGAAATCGCTGCTTCAAAGAAAGCTTCATATCCTGAAGCTCCAGATATCTGGATTTCACGTTGTGTACGTAACGGTAAGTATTCCTACTATCCTTCACTATGAACACATTGAACAGCAGCGAGAGGCTGTACAAGCCGCAGTTTCCAGCATTTGTATGACCCCTGATGATCCCCGGCATTTTTCTTTAAAGTCATTTCTCTTTCTCCAAAGTTAACGAAAAGTTTCCAAAGTTGTGCAAATTATCTAACCCAACACTGGCTGGCATGTTACTGATAATAACAAGTGATAAATCGGAGTCATGAAATTTGCGATGAACTACAAGTCGAAAGTTGTGGCTTATCTAAAAATTCGATTTTCCAAAAACTCATTTGTTCTCATCAGTAACATGTTTAGCACTGTTGTATTAGAAGATCAGTACAACTTTGGAAGGTTTTCGTTAACTTCAGAGGAAGAAAAATGACTATAAAGAAAAGCGCCGGGGATCGTCAGGGATCATACAAAAACAGGGAAATGCAGCTTGCACAGCTTCTCGCTGCTGTTCAATATTTTCATAGTGAAAGATAGTAGGAATACTTGCGGACAGGTAGACAGCGTGTGATCTAGATTTCTGGAGCTTCAGAATATGAAGCTTCCTTCTGAGCTGCGCTTCCCTCCCCAGCGGGGTTGTTAGTGCATGCGGCCCTAAGTCTTTTCTTCCATTAAGACAAGCTCCCTCTGCTGTGTTGTTTTTATTGGCAAAAGTAGGGATTTCACAAAGTAGAGGCCGCCAAAAATAAATGCAACGAGTTCTGTGAATTTTCACATCAAAGTCTAGCTGGAAGAAATGTGTTTACGAGTGGATTTGTTGGGTCTTTTTTTTTCAGCAGACCGAGCTCCCTCTCCTCATTTGTTTTTAGAGGCAAAAACAATATTTTCACATTGTAAAAGCATCCAAAAGTAAGTATTAAGTTGTCCGGAAATTAATGTCCGTTTTGAATTTCACCCGCAATAAGTCATACATTTTTCATTCCTGATTAGGCTCCAAGATAGCATTCGATAGAGCAAAGCAAGTTCTACAAGATGGCAATCTTGCCTTAGCGACAGCTCTGACCCATCTCGAGTCTTGAGCCAAAAACTAAAAAGGTTTAACTGCCTGAAAATCGAAAAAAAATCATAACTTACTTTAAAAGAATCCTACAAAAATTCTAACTTGCTCATGTAAACACTATCCACATTAGACATATATGTACGCCATTGCCGTATTTTTCCTCTGTTAGAAATCAAGAAAACGAAAATTTCCATGCTTTTGCTAAAGTGATGCTGTGTCGTCCCCACATAAGTGAATGTATACTACAAACCTGTAGAAGTGCAAACGTAAATTTTCAACACTCTATAAGCTTTAGTTCTCGAGAAATTTGAATTTTAGCTTGGACCACCTGATTAATGAAAGCTATATTCGATATTTCTCGAAAACTAAAGCTTGTGGAGAGCTGAGAATTTACGTCTGTACTTCAACAGATTTGTAGTACACATCTACTTATGTGGGGACGACACAGTCTCATTTTGGCAAAGACATGGAAATTTTCGTTTTCTTGATTTCTAACAGAGGAAAAAATGCAGCAATGGCGTACATATATGTCTTATGTGGATAGTGTTTACGTGAGCAAGTTAGAATCTTTGAAAGATTCTTATGAACTGAGTCATGATTTTTCTCGATTTTTCGGGCAGTTGAATCTTTTTAGTTTTTGGCTTGAAACTCGATGTGAATCAAAGCTGTTGCTAAATCAAGATCGCCATCTTGTAGAGCTTGCTTTGCTCTATCGAATGCTATCTTGAAGCCTATACAGAAATGCAAAATGTACGAACTATGGCGGTTGAAAACGAAAACGGACATTAATTTCCGAACAACCTAATATTTAACAGGTTTTTGTGAGATTCAGCATTTAATCCTAGAAATTTAGCAAGATGTTCCTAGAAATTTAGAAAAATGTACAACTGCATGAATCGACTGTTCTTTTCCTCTAACAAAACGTAGCTCCTTCTGTTTTTCTATTTCCAGAGGCAAAAACAATATTTTCACAAGCCTTCACAAGGTGTACAAGCATTTAAAATGTGAGTTTTAAGCGAATCCCCTTAAAATTGGGAGGTTATATTATCTTATTTTCCTAACCTTCATATTGTTCAAAATCATAATGTGCTTTTAGAAAACTAATGACTGTAAGAAGTTAGGCAGGATAGGAAGCAAAATGGGCGACAGTCTTCCGAATTATGATAGCAACTGGGGGTCAGACATTTGCACTAATTCGGTAGTCCGGAATCAATATTTCGTTGTTGTTTGAGCTCTGCACATGACATGCACTTGATCCCTTCTTGCTTGTTTATGAGTGAGGAGGTGATCTTTGACGACTGTTGCCCATATTTGCACTTTCCATGAGCAAGCTTTGTAATTTGCACTTAAAGTCTGCATACAGTCTGGAAACTAACTACGGAACGCCGTCAACTCTACGTCGCTGTTATGCAAACTATGTGGATCCCTCCTTGAGTGCATGCGCTTCCCGGCACTCTCTCGGCGTTTCTTTGCACATCCGCGTTAGTCCATGTATCGCAGTTATATTTCGTCGCCGCATAATCTGGACTGCCCTCGTTGTCGCGAATCTGCTGCTAACATTGTAAGAGAACACATAGCACAACGGTAAAGCATATGGGGGAAGAGAGTACCCTCGTCGCATCGCTTTGGCAGTTGCCAAAAGATATTATACAGGGTGTCCCAAAAGTCTTTGAGCCTAGTATTTCCTCCGCTGAAAATGCATGAAGCAACATAGAAGCATGAAATTCAGCAGGGAATTTGCGAAGAGCCTACAAAACAACATGATACACTCAGATTTCTCAAAACCCTCCTTTGGCCTTTCCACAGGCTCTCAGACACTTGCGGAATGCATGCACCATGGCAGCCAGGTAGTTGACATCGAGATTGTCTCGCATCTTCTGAAGCAAGCAATCCAGACTGTCCAAAATTTAGTATGGAATAGAGCAAACCTTGTTTTCCATTACTGATCACAAAGAAAAGTCAAAGGCCTCTTGACCCGGCTATTGAAGGCACGTAAATCTGAGAAGCATAACTGTGAGATTTGACAAAAGTGTCAAAATGTAGCATTCAAGTGTTTGAGAACACCAAGAAAACAGCCATTATGGTGTACCGGGAGTGACTTTAAAGTGGTATTTCAGTAGGAAATGCAGGGCTTACAGCTAGAATTAGTGGCTGAAGCTGATTCGGTGCTGGACTTTCCAGCTTTTCCAGGTTTTTGTTTCCGAGAACTTTTCCTTCTCATTGGCACGGCACAACTTCAGTGTTTGTATCCTAATCCTACTTTAATGAACGAAGGCTATTGATTGATTTTGCACTGTAAATGTAGAGTGAAGCTAGCTCTACAATATGCAGTTTGAAAGTCCATAAGAGCTCCAAAGGCAAAAGAGCTGTAAATATTTGAATAGAAGGTGCGTTTCCTTCGGCTTGTCTTCACAATTGTAGTATTGTTCGCTTCAGGAAGTATATCTCGAGAATGTACAATGTAAACGGTATGATTTTCTTGACGAATATTGGCAACTAGACGAAGAACTCAAAGGCAAAATTTGGCTGAAAAGCGAGGGATACTAACAAAGTTACTACGTTGAAAAGTTAGGCTTAAGGACTTTTGGGACACCCTGTAGTAAGATAGAAATTGGTAACCGCTATGTTATCATCATAGAGTGCACGATCTACAATGTCGGAAGAAGTAAAAGCAAACAAATAAGTTGGAAAATTAGAAGTTATGAGTTTCGTGTATGGTGCGAACGACTTTTGGCCGACTAGATAAATTAGGTCGTTCCGAAACTATTGTCGCTTATTTCAAATGAACGCCACAATTCGTAGAATAAAGATTTCTAAGATGGTAGCAATTCGATGCAGCGTTTCATCCTCTTTTCGATGTTATGAAATCGTTGCAGTGCAATTAATAAGCTCTCGGAAAATTACTCCAATCCGTTACTCATTTTTTTGAGATGTTTCAGAATGTTCCCAAACTTTTAAACCATCCCTTGAAAGAGTCTAATTATTGTACACAGAGCAAACCCTACAGGATGCAAAATATTTATTTTCTCCTTTCCATAACGCGTCATACTCCCTTGATAGAGTTTTAGTTGATGCTACCAACTTTTATACTGGACCAGCAAAAACCTCGTAGAACATTAGAGGGAGAGCAGCTCAGGTGCTATTCGATGTATGCTTTTTCTTCTCTTCTTAATAACGGTTTTTGATTGGTGGAGTCTTCGAGGATAAAAAAACATCATGCATTTCTTTGAAGGCTCCCAGGCGCACCCGAAAAACTTGAAACTCGATATTTCGAGTCCGTTAACTCTCATTTGCTTCGTAAAGTAAGTGCTAAACCATAATCAACTTTCGGTTTTCAAATTCCAAAGATTTGTTGGTGTTTAATGAGTTTGTGTTGAGACAAGCGTGCTAAAATTGGGAGTTTCAATGAAAAATTTATAAGAAGAGTATGAAATGATGCATCGAGTGCTACAAGGAACTCCTTGAAATCTTTGTTCCACGATATGTGGCTTTCATTTAGAAAAATCGACTCGGAATGACCTATTAGGTTCGAACGAAAGTTCTGTCGCACCGCTTTCAATTCATAATTCTTTGAATTCTGAACGGATTACATGCACTCAAACATATTCAAAAGTAGAATCCGTGTGCTTTATCACAGCATGTAGCACGTTTCCCTTTATGTACACATTGAGTGGATAGAAGAGATAGAACAAAGTCCTCAAATATTGATTCTCCTGTATTGGTCATAAGAAATCTGGAACTAGCGATAAAATCAGAGCAATCAGTAGTATAGTTTTCCTAAATTGCTTTTTTGGCAAGTTTGTGCTTCAAGGTCTCTCGTCAATGCTTATGGGCCGAAGCTCCGAGGCTTTTTCTGGATTCTGGACTTTAGGAATTGGTACCACTCTTCCGTGCTTCCATACTCTGGGTATTTCACCACTGCTCAAAGACATGTTGACAAGTATTGAAACAGGAACTGCTAAATGAGTGGCACGTCTTTTGTAAATAATCTGAAGAAATCCATCAGCAGTAATGAAGGTCGATGGTTTCAGTCTTTTCAAATATTCATAACATCGAATCTTTTCAAATCTTTTCAAATGTTCATAACATCAAAAAACAGGACTTGAGGAACTTGTGAAAGGTATGAGGAACTTTGCATCTGATTGGTTAGATCAATAGGAAGGCTAGGTTTAGAGTTTGTCGGTGTCTGGAAGACCGATGCATTCCGAGTCCCGCTCACTTACACGCATTTTTCAGAGAGTCCTTGCGTATATCTAGCGGTAAGGAAAGTGCAAAAAAATTGGAACAACTGGTGCACAAATGGTGTCGCTGAAATACCAAGAGGGCTGGGGAACTAGAGACTGTGCCGTGAGGCAGAGAAGACATCGTTTGGCGTGTTGCTTGACCGCCGACAGACGAGTCAATGTTGTTCATGTTGACTCGGAGTTCAAAAAACACGTTTTTTAGGTAGTCAAAGTGCATTGCAGCTAGCTTACAATTCCTGCACGGCTGTTTGGTATTCACTGTCTAATCTGAAAATTTTTCCAATGAATTAATGTAATTTTCTTCCTCAAGTTCTTGTTTTTTATGGCTCCCCCCCCCTCTATATGTGTGGTGCTATCCGCAGTCTCATTCGTTGTCACACGTTATATGGCATGTGATGCGATTGATGCTGAAGGAAAAGCGCACTTAATCAATCAAAAGGTTTGCATAGGGTTTTGTGGTACTTTTCTTCTATAAACAGAAGTTTTAATTCTTGAAAACAATTGACTGCTCGTGTATGAAAGTCCTTTTGTATAACAAGTGAAGAAGAATTTAGTTTTATTTGGATGCGACATTCTAATTATTTCAAATAGAAAACTCTGCGTTTTTTAATGAAGATTTTATGATAATCTCGAATTAGAAAGCATTCATACTGAGGAAATGCACTTCTTTTCAATGAGAAAACTCTGCAAGAAAACTGCGGTTTCGCTGGATAGGAGTCCTAGTATGATAGGAGTCCTTTGAGGCTGAATATTGAAAAAAAACTCTTTTTCCTGAAGATTTTGTGATACTCTCAAACTTTGAAGCATTTATACTGCAGAAAATGCATTGCTCTCCAAATAAAAAACTCTGCAAGATTTGTGGTCTCGCTGTAAAAGGAAGTTAAGGTGCTGTTGCAAAACACAATCATAACGATTAGCTGTGTGCAAATCCGTTGAAAAATAAGAAGTTATGTATTTTTGTTGGTTCGAGCGGACTAGGACGACCTAATCCATCAGGTTGGCGCAAAGTTTGTATGTCACAGATACTCCTTTTCTGAAAGCGCGCTGGCTGCGTTCTAAAACATGCGAAGAGTTCGATTTGCTGAACCTTGATTCGAATGAGTTATTTATTGCTTGCAAAAAAAACCCAAATACCGGGGCAAATAATTGTCGGATATTGCTTCAACTAGCCAACATACAGAATATAAAAAGATTTTTAAATCAAGCTTATGGAAGTTCTGCGAGTCAACAATCTGGAAATTATGCCTTATTCCAGACCTGAGCGCAACGAATCTTTTTCTTTTTGAGCATTTTTCTAGTTGATCATCATTTTTTCGAGCTGAATAGCGTGTTAGGTAGATAGAGCTATCGCACACTAAGAACACATTTCCCAGCTCTTTGCATTCGCATTCATTTTTGGTATTCACAAGAAGAATTGGCAGAACTTTCTTTACAATCTAATAGAATTTTAACTGATGCTTTTCATACTAGATCAGCCAAAGCCTCGTAGAACGTCAAAGGGAGAGCAGCTTGGCTATTCGATGCATGCTTTTTCTTTTTAATGGTGGCTTTTGATTCGTGGAGTCCTCGAAAATAAAATAAAACATCATCAATCAAAAATGACGTATTTCCTTGAAGGCGCCCTAGGAGTGCCCGACAAACTTGAAATTTGATATCTCAATCGTAAACTCTCATTTACTTTGAAAAATTAGTGCTAAGCCATAATCCACTCTCGAAAGTTTTAAACTCCAAAGATTTATTGGCGTTTGATGAGTTTGTGTCTGAGACAAGCCTGCTAAAATTTGTAAGTTTAACAAAAAATTTATCAAAAGCTCTTAGAAATCTTTGTTTCACGATATGTAACGTTCGTTTGGAAGAAAAAACCTTTGAAACAACCTATTATTAGGTTTGGCCGAAAGTTCTGTCGCACCGCTTTCAAAAATTCATAACTCTTTGAATTCCAACGGAGATTAATTGCACTTAGTTTTATTCAAAAGTAGAATTCATGTGCTTCAACAGCACGTAGCGCTTCCCTTTATGCACACATTGAGTGGATAGAAGAGGTAGAATCATATTTTCGATAGTCTGAGATAGTGAATTTTGTTTGAGTATCTGCCCCATAAAAAGGGAAAGTTATTGGAAACCAAAGAAGAGAAAAAGATGCAAAACAATTAGCGAAAGCAGAAGAAGCTCTTGAACTAATAGAACCCCGCAATCATTCTGAAATTCTTCGTTTGGCGGCATTTCGAATTGCATATTTTCCCTAAGGACCAGACAGTTCACAGCACGGTGGAAAACGAGGGAAAGCTAGTTTCTTCTTTGTGACTGTTTCAAAAATGTATTTTGGAAATGGTGATATCAAGAAGAAAATAATAGAAAAACATTCTGTCATGAAAATATAAAGTTTTATTTTTTTTCTAAGTCGAAATGCACGTCAAGGACAACCCATTCTTTGATGCGTCCTTCAAAGTTTTAGCTCCTTCTCGTAGTTTTTGTTTCTAGCGACGTTGTCAGTTTTAATGTGCCTGAGCAACTCCTCCCCCCAAACTTGTAACAAATGGTTGCTTATTATCTCCAATAAAGCCATATGAACAAAGTACGCACGTTTTGCCGTTTTGTGCTAGATACTTCGCCATAATCGAAGAAGTTAGCCCCGCGACGTTTCCTAGATTATGAACGAAAGCAAGATCTATGAAATACACGACAAATACGTTTGAAAAGAGCTAAATCAAAAAAAGAACAAGGGATTCTCGAAAACACGGCTTTTGAGAATATGGTTTTCTCATTTAAACAGAAAATGGTGTTTTGCGACGTTGTAAGCGTGAAAGTAAAAAAAAGTTATATTTGTCTCTGCAAGTGCATAGAATGCGTTTTCAGCCAAATCAGTGATTTTCAGGAAACACAAAAAACCTAGAAAATGCTTACCAACTTTAGCTATATTTATGCGGAACATAAAGTGCGCAGCGCTTACCTTAATTGTTATCACCAAAAGGAAGCTTACAAAGCAGTGGTCAGAGATCGAAGTAATCAATTCAAGCAAGCTGTCATTAGTTGCAGCATAAAATGCTGACTCTAGATTTCTTCCTTATCTGCAGTGCACTTTTGTGGATGAAGTTATGAGCCGTTAAAGGCCATTCGTTTGCCAAGAAATCGTGCGTGTAAAAGGCAAACTTGGTTGTACAGAGCCATTGGCGGCTCAGTGCTGGACCAAGACATGCACTAGGTCACTTCATATGGTTAGCTAGAGGTGAGCTAAAAGGGCAATATGTGCTTAATTTTGCAATTTTCGCGTACAATTTTTTTCCCAATATATGCAATTAACTTCGCCTACAAAGGCGTTAAGCAGATATGGAGGACAAATTCAAAATCAGCGTTCTAGGCGGCATCGAAAGGTTTGCAGCCTTTTTGGATTGGCCACTTCGACTTCTGACTATTCCCTTGCTAGTACACTTTCAGTTAGGAGCCCTTTTATGTAACAGGATGAGATCGAGGGGACGAGAATGAGACAGAAGAAGAGTAAAATGGGTCAAAGAAAAATGTTAGACAGTGGCTCTGCAAAATGAAAATTTTGGGATATTCATCGTTCTTGGTCCTCTTAGGTGAGCTAAATTCAAGAATGTGCTTTGCTGTTTCAAAAGATATCGATAACGCTTTTCCGAAAGTGAAAAGTACTGTTTGGGCGGGTCGAGAAAGTGGCTGCTATAGCCAATAACTTAGCTGCCTCCGAGATGGGTACGGTATCTTCACTTACGAGCCAATCGCGCTCTAAAGGGCAAGCTTTCGACGTCGTCGGGTTATCGATATCTTTTGAAGCTGCAAAGCACAGTCTTCTTGGACTTAGCTCATCCAGAAGAAATAAGAATGATGGATATCCCAAAGTTGTCATTCTGCCGAGCCGCTGCCTTCAAGCGCCAAATTCACGAGTAGGAAGAGATCTACGGATGCATATCGTAATGCTCTGCAGATCCGTATTTTAACTGTCTATCAATTTCAGCTATCTACTTCCTTTTACTAAGAACATATCCTCACTTTAGCCGACATTATAGCCCAATACTTTACCAAGGTTATTTCCCAGGCAAAGGACGACTAAGACAATACTAATGTTATCTCTATGTACATGTTGGAACTGTCTTTTGATTGTTCCATACAGAGCACATTTGAGAAAGGACGAATGACATTGTAAGTTCAAGTAAGGAATTCCTCCCCCCCCCCCTGTTTTGCTAGCCGATTAGAAGCCAAAGACCAATGCAGGATAAATGTACTGTTCCATAGACCAAACTTACAATGAAATTTCTATGCACTTACAAAATGACTGCGCGGTGTACTCTTCTCCTAACTGCTCACTCATGCTAACATCGCTGTTCACATCCATTCAAGTTCACTGATTTCCTGCTATTTTGATCTTGATTTTGGCCGTAGAACAGCTGAGATTAGGCGAAAAGTGCTGAGTTGTTGCGCTGTTGACAGTAAGAGAATTACTTGTTAGGGATCGCAATTGTTTCGCAATCTGTTATTACATTAAGTACTTCGGAGCGTCCACAGTTGTATCACACAAATGATCGAAACATCACCGTCTCTACTTATCCGCGCGTGAAAATCAAAAATGCAAAAAAAGCCTTTCTGGAATTTTGTCATCAGCGGACCCATAACGTTTGAAAACAGCTGCAAACGGGAAACGTTGATAATACGTAGATTTTCTTGAATTTTGACGAAAATCATAGTTCTGTTTTTACAAGTCCATAAGAATGCAATTTCAGCTACGTTATAGAATAGTCAAAGATTACGAAAACCCTAGGAAATGTCTATTAGAACTTGAAAATTAAGTGATGCAGCGCCTACCTCGAATGCTATTACAAGAAGCGTGCGAAGCTTGTCAGAGGAGCCGTTTTATTCAAAAATGTGACATCGAAAAGACGAAAATGGGGCAGAAGAGGAGTAAAATAAACCAAAGAATAAAGTTAAGCACCGTATGCATGAATGTCATCGCAAGTTGCAGGAGATTCCATAGCCTGATGCTCCTCCGATCTGCAGCATAGCTGTTTACCCATCTTCAAGTATTCACTTGCCTTTACTAGAAAAATATGGAACCGAAAGGTGTTGTTATATAACTCGCGTTCTCCAACTTTTGCGTCATCCGCAGCCACTAACCGTCTTTTTCAGATCATTTTTGAAGAAAAATTTCCCAAAATTGTAATAATTAACTCAATTAGCAGTGCTAAGTACTTTTGATGAAAAAATATGAAGGTTGAAGCAGATTTAGGCTTGGGTATGGCACACCATACCTGGGAAGAGGGAAGGAGGCTGTCGTAATGTGTATAAAGAGGGGAAGAGTGTGAGTACAAAGGCATTAATGG
This sequence comes from Cylicocyclus nassatus, assembly GCA_958299035.1. Lineage (NCBI taxonomy): Eukaryota > Metazoa > Nematoda > Chromadorea > Rhabditida > Strongylidae > Cylicocyclus > Cylicocyclus nassatus. The sequence continues at coordinate 69,908,609 of CATQJL010000112.1, forward strand.
TAACGAAAACGTGCTGTTAGTATGTTGGATAACCCCGCCATGCAAAATACAAGCACACTGAGATACTGACTCGCCGTACATCTACCGTAAGCGCAAGAAAAAATTCTATCATAAATCGCAAGTACCTTCATAGAAAATTGTCAAGTGACCTCCGTAAGTAGATTATAGCGATTTCTGAAATTCCAAATACAGGACAGGAATCCCACTTCAAACATGGCCAAACTGCGGCGTACAGGCCAGAGATTTCGTTTATTCATTTTCGCATTCGCAGTTGTGTTTTTTAGCAAACACCGCCAAACTGTAGAATCTTTAAGTCTTTGAGAATTTAGGGATAGCTCATGTAAGGTTCGACACTTCGAATTTCTTAGTTTTCACAAGAGTGTTTTGGTCCTAATTCTTCCACCATTCGTTCGAGTAATGACCACTGAATGCCAATTAGGGGATAAGCGAGATTTTTGCTGAGCTCTATCCACAGTTTAGTGTTGTGAAATGTGTTTTTTTTAATTCGAACCGACAAGGAATAGTGCTTTGTCTTATGTTTAGAAAGAAGTAGATAACTTGCTTTTTGAACAGAGTTATTATATTCTAATATAACTATCACACTATGTGCACAGAATTTGGAAACCAGTAGCTAAAACTCGCTTTACGAGTTGATCTGCTTTCTACGCAAATGTAGTACGTGTTATATTTGATAAATTCTCTTTCTTATGCTTACGGCGGGTAAACGTAAATTTGGGGACGCCTGCACTAACATCCCCACCGGGGAAGCATCGAAGCTTTGAAAAAAACTTTAAATGCTGAAGCTCCAAATATCTGGATTTTACGCCGTCTACCTAACCGTAAGTATACCTACTATCCCTCACTATGGACATATTAAACTCGCCGGAGGCCGATTCGTCAAAGTCATTTTTCTTTTTTTTGAAGTTAACGAAAACATTCTAAAGTTGTACTGAATGTCTACCTCATGGTGCTAAGCGTGTTGTTGATAAGAACAATCGAGTTGTAGAAATATCAAAATTTTCGACAAACGCCAGTTTTCGACTTGTGATTCATCGCGATTTTTATCACTTTGATATATCATTTGTTCTAATTAGAAACAATACCAACATTATCTGTACGTACATGTTGGAACTGTCTTTTGATTTTTCCAAACAGAGCACACTCGAGAAAGGACGAATAACACAAGTGAGAAATTTTTCCCCTGCTTTGCTAGCCGGTCAGAAGCCAAAGACCAATGAGAAATGTACTGTTTCGATTGCCAAACTTACAATGAAAAAATGCACTTATGAAATGATTGCTGGTGTACTCTCGTTATTGCTCACTCACGCTAAACCGCTATTCTTAACATCAACGTATCTTACTGGCGCCTGAGGATTAAAAATGCAAGGAAACCTTTCTTTGTAACTTTGAATGGAACTAATTTTAGAAATTATAAAATAGAAGATATAATGTATCTCACTCAATTCCTCCTAGAAAACAGCTACTGTAAAGTCGGACACCACATTTTCAAACAAAAAATGGGTGTCCCACAAGGAAGCAGTGTTAGCCCAATTTTAGCAGATTTGACTTTGTCATATATGGAATATTCTTGTGCTTCTACTCATAAAAAATCTCATAAACTTTTCATACCTTTTAGGTACATGGATGATTTATTGATCATACACAACATGGAGCAATCACAAATACAAGCAATATTACAAATTACTTATAAAAATATTCTCGAACTGAAAAGCACCAACCGTAGCAATTTCGAATGTGATTTTCTGGATTTAAAAATAAGTATAGTTGAAGGCAGAATTATCACAACTCAATATAACAAAACGGACAGCTTCAACTTCAAAGTTAACAAATTTACTCATTCAGGATCACATATCAGTCTGAATGTCAAAATTGCAATTATTTACAGTGAGATTTTGAGAATTTATAGGACTTGTACTAAATTTGAAAACTTTGTTGAAAGACTAGAATTACTTATAGATCAACTTTTAACACTACAGTACACTCCCAACATCATTTCTAATGCCATGATCAAATGTTTGAATAAAAATAAATACATATCATACAAGTATTTGCAACTACAATCCTTCAAAACCACTAAAACCTTTGTTACTAAAATGCTCACAAAAATGCAACTCAGCTGATTTTTTTGACTTTTTTGATCTATTTGCTCTACCCCTCATGTATAAATACCCCCCTTAAACCAATCTGTCCCAGTGCACCACTCTTCCCTACTGACGAGCCTCGGGAGTGGTTAACACTATAGTAACCTGTATAGGGGTAGAGGCGAAACAGGCGTAAAGAACCCATCATATCAATATTTACTATTTGTAAGAAACAATCAGAAGCATAAAGTCTAAAAACAGCTGCAAACGAGATATGGGATGATATGTGTGCTTGAACGTAAAGAAGTTATGTCTTTGTAAGTACATAGAATGCGTTTTCAGCCAAATTAGTGATTAGTCAGGAAATTTGAAAAGCTTGTAAAATGCTTACAATCTCTAGCTGTATTTATGCGGAACATAAAGTGACGCCTCCTAACTTTATCACCAAATCGAAGCTTACAAGACAATGGTCAGAAATCGAAGTGGCCAATTCAAGCAAGCTGCATATCATTAGTTGCAGCATAAAATGCTGACTCTAAATCTCTTCCTTATCGGCAGAGCACTTTTGTGGATGAAGTTATAAGCCATTAAAGGCCATTTTTTTGCTAAAAAATCGTGGTGTAAGAAGGAAACTTGGTTGTACAGGGCCACTGTTGGCTCAGTGCTAGACCAAGACATGCATACGTCAATGGCCCTTCTTTAGAGTTGAGCTAAAAGGGTAACAACGTGCCTAATTTTGCAATTTGTGTACAATTTTTCGCAGTATAGCTGCTCTTAACTTCGCTCAAAGCGTTCTGCAGATATGAAGGACAGATTTAAAATCAGCGTTCTATGCTGCATCGATTTGTATACAGCCTGTTTGGATTGGCCACTTCGACTTCTGACTCTTCCCTTGCTAGTACGTTTTGAGGTTAGGAGCTTTTGCACTTAAAAATATGAGGTCGAATGGACGAGATTGGGACAGAAGAAGAGTAAAATGGACTAAGGAAGGAAGTTAAAGACAGTGGCTTGGCAAAACGGCTGCTTTGAAATATTGCCGTAATCCCAGCTATCAGTTGTCAAGTTTTGAGAGGGGATTACTGAAATCCAAATTGTGATAAATTTTAAAGTGCTATCCATTCTTCAAATTCCTTTTTTTGAGCTGCTAATTTTGGGAGAAAAACACCGTGTTTTATGGACACGCTCACATCTTTTTCGAGCTTATCTCCTCTGGTTTTGCATAAATACTTTCATCCTATGCTTTGTTCTTTTATTTTGGTTTCGTTCCTTGAAAGGGCAACAAACTAATGTAGATATTCTTCTTTCTCATCTATTGTTGAATCAACAAGCATAAGTGAAAATTTGTTTTAAAACAGATATATTGCTTGCGGGGGACTTATGCTACGGAGTGCCATCGAAATGTAAACTCAAAAAACTGTACTTGTAAATTTTATACAACATGACCTGTTCTTGCGGTCCTCATAAATTGCATAAAATTTATAAGCGCGATATAATATTTGATTCAACTGGATTGGCGGCTGGAACGGCTTTGTGACATAATTGAGAGAGCTTAGCGCCCGCGAAATTTGCGTGTCTCTCTCGCGCGCTTGCTCTTTAATAATTCTCTGGCCAATTAGGTCACTGAACCCCGCTTAATCTAGTTGAATCAAAGGGTAGACACGAATTTATATAGCAGGTTAGGCTTAGAGCATCTGACACTGGGATAACACGAGATTCTATTGAGTCAGCGGCGGAAACAGACAAAAATTCAGGTAAAAATTTAGTTTCTCTGTTACTTTAGAAAAGAAAGCGGTGTAAGTGGACCTTTTGGAGTTTTCTTTTGCAAAAAATTTCAAAAAATTCGGTAACATTCAAGGTTAGCACCATACTCATTTGATTACTACGCAACGTACAGTGCTTGTGGAGCTTTATTACTCAAATCAAATTATGTCTCCGCAGAATAGAGGTTCTGTACAAAGTTTGGCGGTTTTTGTTTAAAAGCTCTCGCTGTTGCTCCAATATTGAGTATGCATAAAATTGCCAAAGGTTTACTGATGTAACACAATTCATCACACTCGCAATCAATAATAAGAGTTATTAGTCGGGGACTGGTTCGAAGATTTTTGAACAATTTTCTTCAATTTTTTTATCCAGAAATTCTTTCTGCTATAAGTAGTGGTTTTGTACCTTCGATTCACTCTTTTCAGCGTAGCACTTGCAGTTATTGTTTCAAGTTCTCTCACTTCTCCTTGACCCTGTTTAGCCATCACAACTCACGCCTTTGTCTTGTCTGTAAGCTTGCACACGTGTCCATATCATCGAAGACATCTTTCTTGCACTATTTTGACGACTGGAACAACTTTCATCATGCTTGTGTACTAGTGCTATTTGGTAGCTTTATAGTCCATCTCAGCAGAGAGGTGTGCGGGAGTTTCCGGCACCCTCTTCGCACCGTAATTAGCACCAGCACTTGCACCCAGAAGGGCTGTAGCTCCTCCACGCTCCAGAGGTCAGGCATCACTCATTGCTTCACATACTGATTGGCCTAATGCAGGGTGCGCCCACCTGAAAATATGCACGCCAAAACTTTTTCGTGTTTTTGTTTTCATGTTTTCCTTGCCTTTCGTGCCTTTCTCTTTCGTCCCTTTTATCCTATTGTTTTTTAAGTTTTAATTTTGTTTCAGAAATCGCTTTCTTGCCTGCTTTTCCAAAGGCAAGTGGCTCCAGACGCTTTTTCGTGATGTTTGCAAATGTACAGGTAGATTTTCTCTTTATTCTAAAAAAAGTAGTTGATCACGGATCTCTTGCAATTCCACTTAAGCTTTTTTCAGGCTCACTCACCCACGCAATTCCGTCAACCGGCCACGTAGTGACATTTCAACATCTCGTTCTTGGTTTTGAAATTAAATCGCAGGCAAAACGCCGGCGCTGTTCATCGTAGATGTCTAGTATGCGTTCGGTTTATTATACAGTTGTCATTTTTAGGGGCTCTCATCTCATGGTTTTTTTTTCGGAGGAACTGGTGTAAAACACTTGTGCGCGACTCAAGAATCGCTTAAGACTTCCGAGGGAAATGGTAATCTCTGGCATTTTCGGGGCGCTCTCTTCATTGTTGGAGCTGCAGCGCGGAGTGGGACGTGGGGCAATCCGCGTGCGGGGACGTTACATAAGCCGAGGAATTGACTTCCGGGGGACGTGCCCCGGAAGCGCCAGAGGTTTGCAAGGTTTGCTGGGCGACTAAGCTCCCAAACACAACCGATTCATTACGCTGATACTCAGCTTATGCATTTTCGAAAATAGGCTGCTGTCTTTTGCAACTTTTCAAATCGTTTCTCTCACGCCTGTAGATAGTAGATAGCATGTCCTCTGCGTGCTTTTTACAATGTTGCTCACTTGTCCGCTTCTTCACTAATTTCCGGTAGCTCTGTCAATATCTTGCTGTCCGGACAAATCATATAGCGGTATAGCGGTGATATAACGGTAGGATCATTTTTGTCTGAAAAGTTTTCGCGAACTGAATCAAGAACAAAGTCAAAACTAGCTAGCTTTTGGTTGTTTTTAAGCCTCTGAGGACGGCGAAGCGCCGAAATTTAGGCCGATACAAGTAGATATATCACCCTAAAAAACATTTAATCAACATCAAATCACAGCATGATTGAAAAGTATCAACAATGTCCAGATTTGAGCAAAATGGAACTTGGAAATTACTGAAACCTTTTCTATTTTCTGATCCATATTTTTCAACTTGTTTGTGATATGAGTACAATCAAACAGGGATTGTATTGCAGAAAGTTTGTTGCTTCTGACGGTCGTTAGTGCATTCAGAAATGTGGATTTCTCGAGAAGTTATGGCACGTCAAAGTGAGAATTTGTAAAACGGCCACTATTCGCATCAACTTATTATTTAAAAATGTTAATAAGTCTCTGTAGTATCTAGGTTGTAAAGACAAACTGATCTATCCCAGGTTTTCAGTCTATAGCGTGACCTTTCACAGTACTCAAGGGATTGGTATACACGGATCAGAACTTCGTCGGCAGAGTGCGCAAGGAATTTTTAAAAAATAAGAGTAATTCTCCTACGAGCAGTGTTAATGTGAAATTCATGCTGCCCTCCCTGGTTACAAACTACAAGCGTTTGCTGCAAAGATGGCGAGAATTTTTAACGTTGAAGCGATTTATCCACCAAAATGGTTTCCATACTTGAAATATTGAAGGTTCTGCGAATAAGATTGGGGTGAGTACCAAGAAATTTGAAAGAAAATCAGACAAACTTCTAGGAAGGTATGTCTCGAGAGGTGAAGTGCTGTCAAATCCGCCTGGCAATTTTTATGCTCCATATCGCGGAATCGCGATCTGTATGTTGATCGCAAGTCAGAAGACGTGAAAGGAATGTGCAGTTGCACAACTCGCAGCTGCGCGAAGACACAGCTGCAAAGTTGACACGTGTGCGGTTGGAGGGTGGGCTTTGTTGACTTCACTTCCACCCAGACAGCGACTGCGACTCGCCTCGTCAGAAGTATTGTCTTCCTGTTATCGCTAAGTAACCTCATCATCATATATTCTCGCCACATTTATTTGTACTGTGTTATTCAACGCAATAAATCGTAAAGAAGTCGCGGTCAAGAACAACAGCAAGTGGTCAAAGCCAACGTAAAACTTTTGGCCTAGTGAAATAGCGCGACATCATCGTCAACAATAAATCTGCAGTGAGCCAACTTTCATTCACTTCAACTTATCTGAATATCAAAAATCTTGACACAAACTCTAAGTGATGTCAAATTCAAGGAGCCAGAAAAAAGATTGATGATCGCTTTACGAAATGTCCAGACATAAGAGCCCCTGTACAAGTAGGATTTGTCGCATAAACTTTTAGATTGGCCCGTAGTAAACTCTCCAACAGAGAAGCTCCTTAAGGCAGACCGCAGCTAATTTCATCGCGTCTCAGTCTAGCATCCGGTGAGCTATTGATCTGGATGCGGATCGCTTCCTAGACATTATAATCAATTGTTTTCTTGAGAAAGTGAACACTCGAGCCGATTTGGTCAAAAGTAAGCGATTGGTTACACACACGCGGCCATGGTTCAACTCCGTCTAGCGATATGACTTTTGCTGCATCGCCGGGCAGTCTTTGATGGCGGCCACTATCGCAATCGATGAAGACCGCTATCAAGGATTTCGCCCAGCAAGTGCAAGGTGAAACAAAAACCCAATTCGTGACGAAAATTTTACGAAGAAACGAATTGGTTGCAGCGTGAATGTAATGAAATGAACAAATGAATTTTTGTTTTGGACAGCTCTAAAAAAATCAGTAAAGCTTACAAAAAAGAGAAGAATTTGGCCCGTAGTAAACCCCCCATTAGGGCATCTTTCTCGACGCGGACCGGCGTTGATCTCATCACGCCTCAGTCTAGCATCCGGCGAGCCATTGATCTGGATGCGGATCGCTTCCGAGGCATTACAATCGAGTGCGTTCTTGAAAAAAACCACTTGAGCTGGTTTGGTCAAACGGGTAAGCGATTGGAATTACATGCGCGCCGCTGTGGTTCGACTCCGACTAGCGACACACCTATTGATGCATCGCTGGGCAGTCTTTGATGGCGGCCACTATCGCAATCGATGAAGACCGCTATCAAGGATTTCGCCCAGCAAGTGCACGGTGAAACAAAAACACAATTTGTGACGAAAATTTTACGAAGAAACGAAATGGTTGCAGCGTGAATGTAATGAAGTGAACAAATGAGTTTTCGTTTTGGACAGCTAGTGAAAAAAAACCAGTAAGGTTTATAAAGAAAGAGAAGAATTTGTTTTTTGTTATCCTTTTCCAAAATCAGCTGTTCATCGATCCTCTCCTTTTCGGGCGCGGTCATGCAGTTTTGCGCCGATCTTGTCTGCAGTGTTAGGCCTACTGATGTGCAAGAGTTGACTGCAGCAGGTGGACAGATGGTCAACTATCAGTTCACTCGCTATGCGTATAGTATGGGAAGGTGGGCAGTCGTCAGTTCATCCCACCTAAGCTCAAGTGATGGGTTAAGTTTAGTTCACCTGAACTGATCGAGCTTTACTACGGGCCATTATCTTAGGGTCGCATGCATCTCAGGTCTCTGGATTTTACGCTGTCTTCATAGGTATTCCGACTATCCTTCACTATGAGCACAACGAACAGGAACAAGAAGCTGTACAAGCCGCATTATTTAACTTTTTGTATGATCCCCTGATAATCCCCGCTGGCCGACCGTTTTTTTAGTCATTTTTCTTTCTATGATGTTAACGAAAGCTTTGAAATGTGCCGTTCATCTAACATAACAGTGCTAAGCATGTTGCTGATAAGAACAAATGACTTTTCGAAATACCGAATTTTTCGACAAACCCCAACTTTCGACTTGTGGTTCATCGCAAATTTCTTGATTCCAACACATCATTTGTTTTTTCAAAAACACGCTTAGCACTATTTGGTTAATCAGTGAAACTTTGGCATATTTTCAACAACTCTGAAGAAAGAAATATCATCAGAGATTTTGTAAAACTGGAAAACGCGGCTTGTACAGCTTGTCGCTCCTTTTCAGTATGTTCATAGTGAAGGATAGTAAAAGTACTTACGGATAGATGACAACGTGAAAAATCCAGATATTTGAAGCTTCAAGATATAAAGCTTTTTTTGAAGTTGCGATCCTCTCTCCAGCGGGGATGTGAAGGCATGCGGCCCTTATTCTGTTAAATCTTATAGGAAAGGATTTTAGGTCGAAGTGGCTTTTTCAGCTAAGATGCTTATAGTCTCAAAGGGCATTAAACGCTGAGTTCAATGCCTTTTGAGACTAATTCTGTTTTGCTTATCTGCAAAGCGTTTCTAGGTGAGGAGTTACGAGCGTTTTTTCTGATCAAATAACTGAACGCTTAATCGGAGTCAAATCAATGGTAATAGCCTTACCAACCCGCAGAGGATTAAGGCGAGCATGGGTGTAGCAAGCAGAGATCTCTCCATAAGAGGCTTTGACAGTCATCAATGTTCCCTTAAAGTTCACAGTAGACTTTCATAAGCAATTTTCCATAACTAAATAATCCGAAATCTAGCTACAACAAGTCAAATGACTCCTTGTCCAGACGCGCCCGCAGATGAGACAGATTTGAAATCAGCGTGCGATGTTCATCAAGAAGGTATGCGTTTTTTCTAGAAAGGCCACTTTATTAAAGAACCTTCCCACTTAGAACAGTTTGTGGTTTGATTTCAGTTCTACTCTTGTTTTTTCAAATTCATTTCGACAGTAAATTTCTTGGATTTCAGTCTCTCAAAACTTTGAAGTTGTGATTTTTGATGCCATGCGTTTTTCTTTTCGCTACGTTTCACAATACGTATATCATGATTGCCTACTCATTATTTTTTAGGTTAGCGCACTGTCGCTAATGTGGCCCGTCCCAATTGTTCCTGTTAATCACTGTCACATGGAGATGAGACGACTTATCACGGGTACGCTTAACCTTGCAGTATTGTACGTTAGTGGTTCAAACCAGAGTTGAGCAAGAAGTCAAGCACAAGTTTTTCGAAAACAACCTCCCTCCCCTTCCATAAAAGCCTACACGACCGCTTCCTCCTACTCTTGACCTCCGCAACTTCAGAGTTTGACATTCTGAAAGACATCATCTTTTTTGAGAGAGTTTTCAGATTTTTAAGAAATGTACGCCTTTTTCTGTGACTACACTTTTTGATTTGAATGAGCTTACTGAAAGAGCTATAATCTTCCTACTCTAGCAAAACAACTTAAGAGGTCGTACCGGGAATGGAGCGATTTCTGGATTTTGAAAACAAGTTAAGGGGGGGGGGTCAGGTGCAACCCCTTAAAAGCCGAGACAGCTTGACCTTTCAAGGGGTTGCGCCTGACCCGATTAACTCTACCACCGCAGAAGCATTTCTACCTTAGTATTATACGGTTCGCTAGCATAGACCTCGAAAATTCTACAATCGGTGTTTGAGCTTACCTCGACTCTTTTGGCTTTGTGGTGGTAGGTGGAGTTGAAGCACCCGACGTAGAAGACGCGGTAACTAACATTCTGACACGCTTCTCAATCCATTATTTGAAAAACGATATGAAGTCCATTCTCTACCATAGACTGAAAAAGAGTAATGCTTCGTTATGACTACAGAAAAGCTCTTCTTTCACTTTTCTGACCAAGTTAATCATGTTTGAAAAGCTTTTAAGTCAGAAAACACTAGAAAATGTAAAAGATAATGGTTGGTGAAGCTCGATGAGGTGATTTGATAAGATAATTACGAAAATTATACCCAATTTACATAGAAAGCTTCTTTGGTGACCTTACGGCATGTGTAAGGTAAATCAATTGGAATTTGGCTGACTTTTTTAGTCAAGTTAATCAGCATGCCGTTCACGAACGTCATTTCTCTGGCAGAGCTTTAAAATTCGCGGTTGAGCGCTTTTCTTTATCACCTTACTCGATCGTAATATTTCCTCACTTTTTTGAACAAAATCGATTCTTGGTTGTACGACCTTCCCCCCCCCCCCGAGCTCTCACCCCAAATACGACCCTCATGTCGGGCGCGCCTGACCTCACGCTCAAACTTGGTTATGACTCAGACAATCGATGCCGTAGCTCCGGAGGGCGGTCGAAATCTGGCAAAGCCCGGAGGGCCCTCTTAACAAGGTGGCGGGGCGAGGGAGCGGTCCCTTCTTGTGACGTCACGGTGGCGTCACAAGAAGGCGGATGGGAATCTTTCCCCGAGTTCGCAAATCTCTGCTCCGGAGGTGCGCCAAATTTGGAGGAACCCCGGAGCACAGATAGGTACGCAGCCAATTTGCAGACGCTGAGGCGCAGCTGCCGCTAATTTTCAGAAACATGGCTTTTCGTTCTCATGTCCTTTCTAAGCGTCTTTTATGCGTCTTTCTTCCATTTTCGCGTTTCTTCCGCGTTCTGCTCCTTACGTCGCTTTCCTTGCAATCTCATTCTTTTTCCTTTTCAAGTAAAACACTGCGGATGTACTCTCTTCAAACCAACACCAGCTTCGAAAACACTGCACCGGTCTGGAGGAACATTGCTCCAAGCAAGAACTGCTATGTGCCCTCAATTTGAAGGACAAGCGAGCCATGCGATGCCTCGCCCGGACATTCCACATCAAGAGCTGAATGCCGGCATAATCAACGTATCGACGTACATTTGAAAGAATTTCATACATTTTTGTTTATATTTCTTTTTTCTTCTAATTCATTTCATATCTCATAGGAGTGGCTCTTGGTTGCCGCATTTTTTAGAATTTTATCTCCTTTCCTTCCTACTTCACTTTTTCTCTTAAGTAGATAACCACCTCAAATTCTTTCTAAGTTTGTGATCTGTCAACAAATTTTCGAGTCTTGCTGCAGTTTTCTATGTGATTATGCGCTCATTTGCAAACCTCTTAATATTAAAATTGTGACTGCGGCTAGAGTCTCTCAGGCGTCCGAAAACAAGTTTTCTCCCTCCAAACTTTTCTATCGCAACATAATTATGGTTTGGTTAGTGCCAGCGCAATGTTTTGTGTTTAAATTACAGGTAGCTGTGTGACTCGTATCTGCTGGTTTCCCCTTGGTGGCTTGTTCGTGAAAAGATGCGGATTTGCCTCTGTAAAGTGAGCGAGCTAGGTTGCGATAGTTTGGACCTTGCACGGTGCCTGGAGTTGAAAATCCATCTACAAAAGGTGAGTTGTCGATGTAAATGTACACAAGACTGTATGCCGTTATGTGTCTAGGCTTTCGTCAATTTTTATTTCTCAACACTGTCTGTTTTACAACAGAGAATGGCTGTGCAATCCGAGGAATATGTCTTTTATGTCTTTTAGTTTTCCGAGCTCCGACTTCAGTTAGTTTCACTCTCTTCCCACTCGTCTGAATGTTCATTTCTGCCTCATGTCCTAACTATTACCATGTTGTATCTGTTGTTATGACACCGACCGAATTCTTATGTGTGAAATTTTTTTGTCTTATCTCATGTAGACCTCTTTCAATATTCTTCTCACTGCAAAACGAGTGCTTCTTCTGTTATCATCGTGATTTTTTCCATCTCATACTCATTCATTACCAAAACTTGTATCTGCTACTTTACTGGTACAATAAATAATTTTATGTCTAGTAGTGTTTGCTTTTTTCAATAAAAAGTAGTTTAGAGTGAGGTTTAAGTATCTAGAGGTAGTTGTGGGGTTAAGGGGCTAGAATAGGGTTTTTCAACTTGATTAGAGTAGTTACAGTAGGCGCAGCTCAATTAAAGGCCAGTTACAGTAAACCAGGCGCGAAAATGCAGGGTTTTCGGAGTGCAAGACTAGCTACAGTATGCCAGCCGCGAAACGCAGGGTTTCTGGAGCGAAATTGGCGTTTGCGAGACATCCGGAGCACAAGTGCGATAAGGTGAGAATGACTCCTCCAGGGTGAAGGGGGTCACAGTGGTCGCAGTCCCTCCAGGGTGAAGGGTGTCTCAGTTGATCGAATAATCATAAAATGCCGACGGGGGGGGGGGGAAGGAGAAGGTGATGGTGTTTTCTTACTTTCCAAATAAAAGTTTATCATATTAAATTCTCTGCCATCATTGGTTGTCTCTTTACCAAAATGTGAAAACTGATAGAATTGGACCAACCCTATATGTTTTTAAAAATACCATAGAAGATGTGTATGCAAGAACATCTGTTTCGGGAAAGAGGTACAATTTTTAAGCATTTACGAATTTTAAAAAGAAATTCGTAATTCTGTAGATGAACAGCAACGTCAGCAATGAAAAGGTTTTTACAACTATCTTGTCTTCCGCTTTCGAATATATAGCTTGCCTGGAGTTTAATGAAAAGTGATTGGTGAAGAGTGTGGGTAGTGATTTCTGGATATTTACGAGTTTTTAGGTTAGAAAAATCCGTAACTTCTGTAGATGAACATCTTATACGCCGTGATGGTGATCTTTGGAACCGACTCATCCTCCGCTTTTAGAAAATATATATTAGGTCATTCCGAAAGTAATTTCGCTTTTTTCAAACGGACGCCACATTCGCTGGAACAAACCTTTCTAAGAGATCTTGGTAGCGTTCGATGCAGAACTTCATTCTCTTTCTAACGGTTATAAAAATGTTGCAAAACATTCAATGAGCTTTCAGAAAATAACCAAAGTCTGCGACCCATGCTTTTTGAGATGGTCATGTTTCACGATTTTTTAAAACTTTCATATCGAACCTCAGAAGGAGTTCAAGTAACGATTCGATAGAGTAAATCTCATAGAATATAGTGCAACTTTTTTCTCCTTTCCATAGCTTGTCATACACTTTTAACAGAATTTTAAGTGATGCTACCAATTTCCATACTTGGGCAGCTAAATCCTCGTAGAACATCAAAAGAAAGGCAGCTCGCGCACTATTCGATGCAGCATTTTCTCTTCTTTCTAACATGTGTTTTTTGTTTCCGATTCGTTTAGTTTCCGGGTAAAAATCACCATAACTCATTTTTTTAGCGAGCCCCAGGCTGTACCCGAAAAACTCGAAATTGATATTTCGAACCCGTGAACTCTCGCTTGCTTTGTAAAATTAATGCTAACTCATAGTATCATCTTGTTAGTCTCAAATTGCGAAAAATTATGATATTTGATGCGATTGTGGCTGAGGTGGGACTGCCGAAATCCGATGGTTCTGTTAAAAAATCTTTTAAAAAATAACGGCGAGCTACGAGAAAGAGAAAAAAGTAATGTTGTATTCCATAAAGTTTACTCTATCGAACCGTTACTTGAACTCCTTCTGAGGATTGACATGAAAATTTTGGAAAATCGTGAAACTTGACCATCTCAAAAAGCATGAGTCGCAGATTTTGGTAATTTTCTGAAAGCTCTTCGATTGCTTTGCAATAATTTTTTAACCATTGGAAAAAGAATGAAATGCTGCATCGAACGCTACCAAGACCTCTCTTGAATCTTTGTTCCAGCGAATGTGGCGTCCGTTTGAAAAAAGCGAAATTACTTTCGGAATGACCTAATACTTTGCTTGGGGTTCGATGAAAAAAGTGCCTGAGTGAAGGGTGTCCTAGTGATTGCTGGAGATTTTCAAGTTTTTAACATAAAAAAATTCATAACTTCTGTAGATGAACGTCTTGTACGTCGAGGCGGTCACCATTAGAAGCGCCTCGTCCTCCGCTTTCAGAAAATATATATTTTGCCTGGGGTCCGTTAGAAAAAGTGCCGGGTGAGACTTTTATAATGGGAGTGCTCAAGCAGACGTCTTTTTACAATGGTAAAAAAGCCTGTACTTGAGCACTCCCATTAGAAAAGTCTCACCCACCCTTCACCCGGCACTTTTTCTAGCGGACCCTTGGCAAAGTATATATTTTCTAAAAGCGGAGGACGAGGCGCTTCTAATGGTGACCATTTCGGCATACAAGATGTTTATCTACAGAAGTTATGAAATTTTTTATGTTAAAAACTCGAAAATCTCCAAAAATCACTAGGACATCCTTCACCCAGGCACTTTTTTAAATGGACCCCAAACATATCATATATTTTCTGAAGGCGCAGGATGAGGCGGTTCCAATGGCGACCATATCGGCGTACAATATTTTCATCAGCAGAAGTTATTAAGTTTTTTATGTCAAAAAATCGAAAATCCTCAAAAAATCACTAAGCAAACCGTTTACTGCACTTTCTTGAGGGGATACCAAACGTTCTATATATTTTCTGAAAGCGGAGGACGGAACGATTTTAATGGTGATCATCAAGGCGTACAAGATGTTCAACTACAGAAGTTATGAATTTTTTTATGTTGAAAACTCGAAAATCTCCAGAAATCATTACTCACATTTGTCACCAAGCCCTTTCAACAACCTTCTCCTTTCCTATACATAAACAATTCACGTACAAATATCTTCTTTGCTTGACACATTGACGACCAAGGCGTTTCGCGGAGCACAAAAGAAAACTCACGGAGTGGGTTTAACACAAAATAGTAGCCATTTCAGCGATACACATGGTGTGCCAAGCCTTGACACACCATGTGTGTCAAACGGTCATCAATGTGTTAACCTTATCTCACTGTTGATTATTTTTCTCGGCTTTTGGTGAAGGGGGTCATCTTGGTCCCGGCTCAGGGGAGAAGGGAGGGTGAGAAAATTCTCACACTATCTACCTGTGCTCCGGAGCAAGAGCGGCAAAACCCTGCTGGGCAGACCCCAGCACCCTCCCATTTTGCCCTTCGGAGGTATGGCATCAACTGTCTGAGGAGGCTTCCGAAGTGCACGGCATGCTGGGATTGTATTATATGTCAGCAACAGTCTGATGAGAACACTTGGAAAGATAACGTGAAAGCTTCCATTGAGGCTCAATTATTATCTATTACAGACGCTTGCGACCGAAGAAAGTGTAAAGCACAAAAAAGTCGGCATACTATGGCCAAGCATCTGTTATTGAGCAAATAAACAAAAAATAGGCGGTCAAGCTTTGCTTGCGCTTTGTAATAAGAGGTAATGCTCGAATAGCTAGATTACGAGCTCTCGTTATATGATGATTTAGATATCTTATGTCTGCCTACTCCCTTTGTTTTGGCCTTATTGCAATGTAAATTTAAAATATTCCCAATTTTCTTCTCTTATCGTTTACCTGACATCAATACTTTTTACATTGTAAAAGACAGTGGCTCGGGAAAATCGCGAGTGACAGGTTTTTACAACGACATGGCCTTCTGGACCAGCTGAGTGAGGTACTGTGCTTGAAAAGTCAAAAAAGTGTTTTCTTGGCGTTTTCCGAACATGGAGGTTGCTGGAGAGGCGGGCGAGGGATTCCCGTCAATGTATCGTATTGATTGCTTGAGCCGATCAGCCAATTGCCGCCAAAACAGGTGCACTTGCTGGTTATGGCGGGGCCCCGCCTCTCCAGCAATCTGAAAGGCGGTAAACTCCAAAAAAACTTTTTGACATTTCAAGCACAGTAGATGACTCAGCTGGTCCAAATGGGCCATGTAGTGAAAAGCCCCAGTCGTGATTTTCCCAAGCCACTGCCTACAAACAAACAATTCTTAGAAGAAAAGCGGCAACGCTTAGAAAAAGAGATCTATGAAAATCTGAAAGCTTCTCAGTTTCGTTTTCGTCATCTGATAAGCGCTCAAGCTCATTACGCGTTAAACTTATGGCAAGCACTATCAAAACGCTTGGCCTGTTTTTCTCATAGATGAGTTGTCTTGATTTTGGCAAGCGTACAAAAAAATACGTTTTTGCAGGAGTGCTAAAGGTCGCACAAGAAGGCTATACTGCATTTGATTTTCTCAGACAATCGACGGGACTCCTCCGCCGGACAGTCCGAAACTGCCAGAGTCGCGCCGGACCCAGTTGACCAATGAGAGAGGGGCAAATGGGCGGTCCATCGCGGTGACATCACTGGCAGGCAAGTGGGAGGCTTCTCCGGCCCTGCTGCAAAGGTCCGCCATTTCTCCGGCGCGACTCTGCCAGATTTGGCGGACTCCGCGCCGGAGAAATTTGCCCGGCGCGAGTCCGCCAAATTTGGAAGAGCCGCGCCGGAGAAAATCGGAGGGGTCCGGAGCAGAAATGGGAGGCCTCCGGAGCAGAAAATGGGAGGTATCCGGAGCAGAAAATGGGAGGTATCCGGAGCAGAAAATGGGAGGTATCCGGAGCAGAAAATGGGGGGTATCCGGAGCAGAAAATGGGAGGTATCCGGAGCAGAAATGGGAGGTCTCCGCCGGAGAAATAAGAGGGCTCCGCCGGACAAATGGGAGACCCACCGCTGGGGATTCGCCGCGACCCTGCCATTTCTCCGGCGGAGGGGTCCTATCCGCTGTCTGAGTTGTTGCAAAATTCATAATTTCATGATACCGTAAAAGATGCTTGGCTTCTATGCGCGGGTTCCCACCATTTTCCACAGGCACCTTATCAACTACTAATTGCTGCACATGTATAGTCACTAGTCAGCTCAGTGGACGAATTTGAATTCAAACTGGAGCAGACCAATCGCGGCAGAGCGCGACATCCGTACCCTCAGTTCAAAACTGCGCATAATTCTTTTTGGTTTTTTGCACCGTTGCTTATTAATTTAAGTACTATGCTAATGTTTCAAATGTGTGAAAAAAAATTGCTAAAAATTGCTTAAAATTTGCTAATGAGTCAAATTTGTGTTTTGTTATTTTTAGTGTTGTTTCGCGCAGTCATGATCGGTTTCTGTTAAGGTGATTTCATTTAATCTTCTAAAAAAGATGCAGATGGTAAATTTTTGCTACATTGATCACTAAAGCAACACTTCTGCACGTGTTACTTACAAAAGAAGAAATTTTACAGCAAAGATTTCCCATCTGTATTGTTCTGTAATTACTGGTATCCAGACTTGTAACGCGCATAGCAGTACAAAACAATGCTCGACAACAATAGAATAGTATTCTGAAAACATGCTTCTAACACGAAGATCAACAAAAACTACAGTGAAAAAATTATGAAGAAGCAGGCGCAAAACCTGAACTGAGGGTTCAGTGTCACGCTCTGCCGCCACTGGCCGCTCTTGTTCGAGTTCGAATCCGCCCACTGACCGACTAGTTGGGTGAGGACGACTATAACATTGGAGGTGTACTCAAGGGCATGCGTGTAGGCTAATTTTCAACTACTGCGTCCTAAAACTGCGAAAGCTACTAGCGTAATCGAGTGAAATTGTTTTTCATTGGTAAAACGTGCTCGAGTTTAATCGTACTTTCGAACTTCAAATGCTTTGTTTAAGAGCAAGTTATGGCCCTATAAATAGTTCACGGCAAACCTGAGCTTTACTTGACGATGTCTCTGTATATGTTTGCTGTAAGTCTATATTTTTCCGCTTCTAATACGAAAACACAACTTTGATTTCAGGCTATGCTTCTTATCGCTCCTGTAGGAGCAGGTGAATCCGGACCTGAGGCAGAAGAACCCGCTCAAGCACGAGTAGGAGAATCCGCTCTCGAAGTGGTAAGAAAAGCCTTAGCTTTTGTCTTGAGAAAATAGATGGATTCTGAAGCAAAAAAGCTTCCTTCACAGAAAGTAGGAGATGGCGTGGACAGATGTAAAGAAGGGGAAGACAAGGATCTGAACGTCTTATTGGGAAGCGCTTTTCATGACCGTTATGGGCATACTTGGGTGAGTCGTGGATGATCATAAAGTAGTGGCCAAAAACCGTCTACCTTTCTTCATGCGTACGGCATTACAATCAAATAATCTGTTCTTTTGAGAATTGCAATCGCAGTCACGCAGCAGAAGCTCACAATCTGCTTCAAGAGGTCCTCGCAAACGGATTCGAACCAGTTAACCAAGCCGAAAGCGTCATATCGCTGCGCAATGAGAAAAAGTACGCTCAGCTGATAGTTTAGTTATTTTTATGCTCAGAAAGTGCTTCAACTTAAAGGGATCAAAAATCAGTTGACAAGGACTACGCTGATTACCTATCCCTTTACTGGCTTGATCGTCTCAACGAGGTAAGCCAGTAATACTGCAGCTGAAATATACTTTGCAGTAGAGCAAAAAAATGTATTTGAAAGTAAAAAAACTACTGGCGCACGCAAAAGCCCCAAGACTCGTGCTTTGCCTTGAGATTGTCACTTCTGGAAGAATTACAGAATTTGGTCACTACTACAAAACACTGGCGTACCGAGTGGGGGGGGCGACAAGGGGTCGCGAAATTTTTGAAAGTTACTTACATGGATTATAAAACTGTGCAAATGACTTGTCTGCACTTGTAAATAATTAAACAAATTTTTTAAATTTTTTAAAAATTCAAATTAGCCTTGTAAAAAATTTTTTTGGGGGGGGGGCGTTTTTTGGCTTCATCCACGCCCCCTTTTTCTGAAATTTCGGGGTTCTGAGCCCGCGAAAATTTAGGGAGCATACCAAAAAAATTTTCGGAGTGCGCCGAGCCGAAATCCTGGGTACGTTACTGCAACAAAACAGTCACTGTAGTGTATCATAGTGTCTATGTTGCAAAAGCCACTTTGAGTAGGTTTGGCTTAAGGTGGTATTAAAACTTTGTAAGTACGAAAGCCTCGTTGACTCTTTTTAAGAAAGTGCAAAGAAGGTTTGAGCACTAGTATATAGGGCGTGGAATGTGAATGGAAGTCATGTGAGAGAAGTAAAATCTTGTGAGTGAAACAAAAATGTATTTTGTTTCTCTCACAAGATTTTACTAACTTGGAGAAAGCTTACCACGCCTTCAATCCACAAAGCTATGACTTTTTACATATTGTTAACTCCTCATTGTGCACATACGCATCAGATTTGTATATAGCATTGTTTGTGTTGTAAGCGAGCTTTATTTCAAGGTAGTATTTAACTCCCATGTTCATGCCGTGCGCACATCAGAGTTAGAAATTGTTACGCTGAGAGGATAGGTTTGATAAGAAACTGGTAAGCATGCGATGCGGCTACAGGGAAGAAGTAAGCTTAAGAATTGAAGACGGTGAAAGGTGATGGTTTGTGGGAGGGGGGGGGGGGGTATGAACAACAGCTTATGTTAAATTGACGTGCAAGGTATTGACCAGCCCTTCAAGTTTTTTTCCTACGCAAATTTTATAAGAAAATTGGTTTTTCGTTAAAAAAAATTTAGTTCGTACTCTCCAAAAACGACACTCGTTCTGATGTCACACCCGAAAAGATATCCATCTGCCGCTTGCCGCCATGCCCAGCCTTAAGTAGGCGGTTTAAGTGGTCTGTAAGACGTCTGTTGCAATCACTTGCCTAATTGTACTGCTATACTGATACAAACAACTTTATTGACGCAACCAACGTTCTCTTCAAGATATCTGACCGGTCATGTCCACTTATTTAGATGATATTCTAGTAGATGATATTCTAGAGGGTGGGCGAAAATGAACGCGTGTTTCTCTGAGCGACGAAAGGAAATAAAAATTGCTTGATGGCTTATCAAGCATGCTTTCGTTTACACCAAATCATTACCATCGTAATAAGTTAGATTCGACTGCTTTATCTCCCGAAAAAATCTCAGTTCAATTCGTTAGCTAACTTACTCTGTACGCACGCAGGAACTTACAAACCTAAATTTCAAAATACTCAACTCTTGCTTTCAAATTGTGCTATAAAGTAGAGCAAGCCTTCATTATAATACTTATGCGAGGAAATTCTAGAAATTCATTCACAGGGGGCTTTTTATTATTCAAAAAAAAATGCTTTTAAAGCAGCACGTTGGAAAGCAGTGATATTTTCTTCCTTGTGCGATTGAAAATCGGAAATAGTCTTCTAACTCAGTTTCAAGACCATTTCGACATCGATCGCAATTGACACTTTCTTACACCTCTCATAAACGGGTAATGTTTTTTTCTCTTTGGGAACATGTGCATGGTCTTATGATCAACTTTTGCTTGGTCTTGTGATTGATTTTGAACATGAGGTAATTCTTTGTATGCAGGTGATTTCGCAAATAAATTTTCATGTTCCTTAAAAGAACAAGCTCTTGCTAATGGAACTAGAACTATGTGGTAGTACAAAAAGCGTTCCACAATTTTAGCTTGAAAAGAGAGCAAAATATGAAGGTTCTTTCAGTTTATTCCTTTTTTTGAAGACTATTGATGATTAAATTTGAGCTCATGCTTTCATGGTTTTTTTCCATGTTAACTGTGCAAAAACTGGCGCCACTTATTTTGCCGCTCCTGTATATGATTCTGCTATACTTGCTTAGAATGACAAAGTATTCACAACTTGAAGACTGGTGTTTCCATTTCTGGCACTTAACGACCTGCATTTTACGACATAAATCTCTTCCTGATGCGTTCTTGTGAGGCAGAGCTGTCGTTTGACAAATTAGCAAACTTGAATCAGAGTTTTACTAAAGTATCTAGATTCCCTCTACCTGAACAATCATATGAAAAGGCCAAACCTATATGCACGAATCTCGAAGAACGTCATATCTAAGAGATCTGGGAGCTATCCGAGCTCCGTAGCAGTTTATCATATTCGTAATTTTTTAATCTCAGAAGAAAGATGCCAAGTGTTCAAAAAAAATCTAACGCACTTTTGCCGCCGTCTAGAGGATTTCCTAAAGTTAGTTTTTTTTAGCTTGCAGGAAGCTCCTATCTACTTATTAGGTGGGTGCAAAAGTTCTGTCGTTTCATTTTCAAAAATTTGTAATTTCGCCAGATTTCAACGGATTTGACTGCCTGTAATTTTATTAGAAAGAATAGGTCTTCCGCTTTCAAGCGCTTTTTAATGGAGCTTCTGTTTCACACTGAGTGCCGAGATAAAAATAAAAAACTAAGACCATGTAAACTTTGACCATTTTAAGTTAGGTCACTAAAAATCTGGAATGCTGCAGAAAAATCTAAAATCGTCAGTACATATGTTTTTTGGCCT
The DNA here is from genome assembly GCA_958299035.1 of Cylicocyclus nassatus. Classification (NCBI taxonomy): domain Eukaryota; kingdom Metazoa; phylum Nematoda; class Chromadorea; order Rhabditida; family Strongylidae; genus Cylicocyclus; species Cylicocyclus nassatus. The sequence goes on from CATQJL010000112.1 coordinate 69,930,003, forward strand.
ACTCTTTACAACTGTGAAGAGTTTGTGCTGTTTGGACGTCTCTTTGAGAAGTTATGATTTTCGCGAAAATTCACAAATTAATTGATTTTGGCGTTTTCCATGGTAAACTCGATATTCATAACATCTCACGGAGACGTTCAAACAGCACAAACTTTTCACAGATGCAAAGTGTAGGCCAAAAAACATATGTACGGAAGATTTCAGATTTTTCTGCAGCGTTCCCGATTTTTGATGACCTAACTTAAAATGGTCAAAGTTTGCATGGCCTCAGTTTTTCATTTTTATCTCTGCACTCAGTGTGAAACAGAAGCTCTACAAAAAAGCGCTTGAAAGCGGAAGACCTATTCTTTCTAATAAAATTACAGGCAAGCAAATCCGTTGAAATCTGGCGAAGTTACAAATTTTTGAAAATGAAACGACAGAACTTTTGCACCCACCTAATATTTACTTCGTTTCATACAAAAGATTCACAGTCCTCTCGTCATTTTTATATTTGTTGTAAAACATTTATAGAAGTTCAATATTAAGTTGTAACATATCACACTTTTTTACTTCCCGTTAAAAACTTTAGAGACTTCAACAAAGTCTGATATGTTACAATCAGAGGAATAAGCGGAGGACTCTCCAGTGGCTCACTTTTATGTTCAAAAATACGAGTTACATATTTTCGCTTACATTTGTCTTGCTTATAACTCTGCTTTTCTTGTCAGTTATCTCTTTTGACTAGTTATTTCGGTCACTTATACATACCACATCAAAATTCACACAACAAAACCGCTTACTCAATCAAAACTTGCATTCCCGTTATCAATATCGTGCTCGTAATGGGATTCCTCCAAAATTTCACGACTTCAAATCTGGAAGAAAACTTGTGAAGACGTGAATTTGTAAGCTCACAGTATGGCGACGAGCACAGATGAGGGCCTGATTAAGCATGGTCCGACGTTTCTTGCATGATTTAACTATCCCTCTCTTACAACTTCATTATAAGATACTTTAGCTGAAAAAAGTAGACGTTAACAGTGAATCCAAGAATCAGCCACAACTTGCGGCGAGCTCAGCAAGGGAATAAACTGGATGGCACAATTTCTTCAAAAAATCAAGATCTAGGAATAATAGACTCGCTGATTACGAAATTCGCATCTGATTTGCAAAATAGCTGCTTACTATAGGGCTACTGTGAAAATTCTAGGTAGCATTGATTTGATGTTTTCTAGCCTTTCGGCCTTACATCGAAGGAGTTTCTGCTAATAAATTGGGGGCTGCTTTTGAATGATGTCTATGAGAACTCTCTCACAGGGCTGGCTACTGTCTACGCTATGGAAAGCTCAAGCCCCCTTAGGGTGGACAGTGCTTTTAATGGTTACGGTTATCTATCGCGCTGTTTTTTCGCGTATGCAGAACTCGTAGAAATTCGTGGAGCTAGAAGTTATTGTAGTGCTCGCACAAAACAGATCTCAAAGCCCTGTTTCAATAATTATGGTCCATCGATCAAGCTGCCCTGCTATGTTTGAGTATCACATTGACATGCTCATAGAATAATGCTCGAAAGTCGAATAATATTCGAAATTTAATTGACATTCAGTATTCGAATATTACTCGAAAGTTGAGTAATCAAATTTCGATTTTCGAATGTTATTCAATAGTCAAATATTCGGAAATCTCTATTCCCGAATATTATTAGGTAGTCGATTAATTGAAAAAATGCTGAATTTCTAAGTATACTGTGCACTGTGGCATTAGTAGCAGCCGCTGCAATCATCGCAGTTACCGCATTAGATAATTACTGTCAGCAGTTTTTAGAAGTTAGTTATTTTTTTTCGTAGTTTTATAGTATCCCTACAATGTGCCAGCAGCAAATCAATGTAAATGCTGCTATCAGCACGTTGAGTAATCCATCTATACAAAAATTTAAAGAAATTGGTGGAAATTGAATGCTTGCCATACTTTTACGGTGCTCATGAGTGGCAAATCTTCATGTCAGAAGATGTGCCACGCGTATTCGAGTTGATAGGCTTTCTTGAATTCGAGTTCGTCCACTTCGAACCGCCATATAAAGATTCTACGGTTTGCTGAAATCTTCCGAAGTGCAGCAGCTGCTTGATTGATTAGAGCCGCATTGTATGCTACCCGTTTTCTTTGATGATCTGTAGGCAGCGAACCCAATAATGACAGTCAACAATTTGTAATATTTGCAATATTCGCACAATATTTGCTTAGACAAGTATTGTTTTAGATTCTTAGAAACGAGACGACAAAAAGGAAGACATCGGTTTTTCCGGTACCTTTTGGGTGCGCGACCACGTTCACAGATTCCGATTATGAATACACGGAAGTTGAAGTAACCATGGATAGACTAAGGGCAGCTTGGCCCAGAGCAACTGAAGCAGAGCTATTGAAGATGTTCAATGAGGCAAACAAACCCGTGAATGAGAGCGAGTTGAGTTCCGGAGAAGATTCGACCGAGGCCCAATCGGGTCCGTCACGCCTTACTGTCTGCGTTTTGTTGTAAATTAGTATAGCATAAAGTTTTGATGTACTGCAATCTCATCTCGCTTGATACGTGGAATTTGCTGCATCACTGTTGCTTCACTTTATAATTCATGCAATAATATTGCCTGCATAACACACGATAGAATACATGACTTTATGTCTCCTAAGCTTTAAAGCTTTAGAGAAGAATTCTTCGACTTCTGGTGGCTAGGACTCGTTGAGAAAAGGACCAGAAACAGGGACTGAACTGCTTATCGCCTATTGCTCGCAGCAAATTGGCTCCGTGTTACAAGCAAATTCGACTAACAAGGGAAGTGCTTTCAGTGGCCGTGGCCTTTCGATATGAGATGCATATCATCTGAAGCAGTTTCGAACGCTGATTTCAAATCTGCTTTCCCTTTCTGCGGAGCGCTCTTCTGAGAATAGTTTTGGAAGCCTGAATACCCTGTTTTGAGGCGCTACTTGAGTTTGAGGACGCTGCTACGTGCGTTGGTGGTGCAGTGGTGTAATGGTTAGTTGTTGGCAAAAGGTCGATGGTTCGAATCCTGTTAGATTGAGTTCATTTGAAAGGTTTTAAATTCATTCATAACACCTCTCCAATATTGTTCTCCTAATAACCTAATGGGTACTTGCGAGCATGAGAAACTTATGGAGGTTTTCATCATATGTTGTTCCCGTTGTGAAAGATGTCTGTTGCTCACTTTGTAATTTCGCTTCACCTCTGTACATAAAGTTTTTGCGGAGAAAACCAAACCTCAACAAGCAAGCGGTTCTGCCAGAAAATCTTTCCCTTAAGTCACAATTGCCAAGGGCATTACAGTAAGTTCTGCAGACGATTAGAGTGGTTTTTGAACTCAAATTCGTAGCGCAAAATGGTACGCTCTGCACTGGATTTAAACCGTCGGCCTTTCGCCTTCACCGCCAACAACTAAGCATCACACCACTGCACCACTAACGCACATAGCAGCGCTCTCTAACTCAGGGATCGCCTTTAAAATAGGATTTTCATGCGTCCAAAACTATCTTCAGAAGAGCGCTCAGCAGAAAAGGAAGGCAGATTTGAAATCAGCGTTCGAAGCTGCTTCAGATGGTATGCATCTCATATCGAAAGGCCGCGGCCACTGAAAGTACTTCCCTTGTAAGCAGACACGTCGTGGATACGTGCACGTTTGGAGCGACTTATCCTGCATGTAACTTGGCGGCACTGTAAGAGACGACGTAGCTCTGCTCAAGCAGCCTATGGTTTGGAGAATATTAAAAAAAAGTTGCGCCTATCGCTTGTGGAACTCTGTCATAGGTTTTCGGAAACTTCCAGAAAAAATGTAGTCCCTCGGAACTTTTGCATGCGTACTTTTCCGAAACTTTTGCAGCCGTAGCCTCAGGGAATTTTGCACTAAAATCCTTCAGAACATCATTAAAAGCCCATCGTTTCCCATGTAGATATTATTTGAGGAAATACTAGAGAGACATTTACTAATAACGACAAAAAACATACACAACTCGAGTACAAGATTGTGACTGACATGTCGGTACTGCAGTACTACATTCGGTGCCAGAATGCAGATAATGACGCATGATCAATATCCATCAAAACACACAGCATTTTGTCGTAAAGGGGTCTCTTATTGTAAATCTGCAATTTTTATTCTAAGCGCTGGGAATGAGTATTTGCCGAATTAGCAATCAGGAAAACTTATGATTTCCTGCCTGTCAAATCTCCCCTCACCCGCAAAGCCAACGATGTACTGATCTCTACCAGTAAGTCTATACCAACATGTAATATTTGAAAACGCGAATTAGCTACCCTTGGAGCCAAATTGCCATTCTGCAGTACAGCAGTCAGTCCAGTTCAATTCAGTTCTGCTATCAAGCAATCATCATGCAGATATCCCGGTTGCCTTGCTGAGTTTCTCGGTGGACCATCTGAGTGTGCAGGTGTCCCAAAAATGTACCAACCGTTTGACCTTCAATAACTCTCCGTTGAGGTTTTGCAGCCACAGAAACCATATTTTAAAAGTAGCTTCAATTTAGTACAGTATAGAGCGAATCACAAACCTTTATAACTGTAGGATTACGGTAGGAACATTGAATTACATTCTATGCGATAGAATGGCCTCATTTTGCTTCTAAAGTATATCGCAACCCGACAACTCTTGCATTACAGACGCGATGAACCCAAATAGAAGTTTGCTCTTCAACGCAACTGGTTCTTTCATAAGTTGAAATGTACCATAACAGCTGGTTTCTCAAAGTTTCCAAAACGCGATTATGCGTTTCAGGACGCCTGAATATGTAACAATCAAACAGAAAATTAGACAAATCAGCAATCAGATGCGTGAAATCCTTGCTACTCATTTTTTCCAAATTTTTTGAAAGATTTATCAAAACATCTTAATGACATTTGCCTATACGGGGCAGCCCAGAAGTATATACACACTGTATGATCGTTAATATCTTTCTTCCAGAGAAGCATTTTACCTACCTTCATTAGCGTTCTGTGAGGGTGGGTTCAAGTTTACAGTGTCGAGCGAATCACAAGATCACTCTTCATTTATTGTGACATTACTGTAGAAGATTTGAAAAGGGTTGTGCAGCTGTTATGGCCACATTTCGCCTCAGAAGAAAACCAAACGGGAGCTGGAAACTTTTACACTAGAATGAATAAAAACAATCTAGGTTATTTAGAGCCCTTGTATCCATATATCATATCTACACTTTATTGCACTGCCTCGTTCACTAGTTATGAGAAATAATCCAAAAAAACTGTTTTTTCAATTTTTCCGAGAATGTGCTCACACCATTCAAAAAGTCTGAGAAACTCCTAAAAAATTATGCATTAAATTGTTCCTGATTATTTCGAGAAAAAATTTTTTTCAACCAATTTTTTCAAATTATCCATATTGAAGCAGTATGCTAAAAGTTCCTACCGTAATCCTACAGTAACAAAGAGCGATCGGTGATTTGCTCGATGCTGCAAATTTAAGCCAAGCTAGCTCTACAAAAGGGTCAAAAAATAGGCAAAAGTCTTCTCTATAGGAGAGATAATAACGTTCAAACAGTGTATACATGCAGTTAAGACACCTTGTGCGTTAAAAGTCTATATCGATTGCAATAGAATATCCCTATTCCACACTATTGAGATGGGGGATTTGTTTCCGTACTGTAATTTTAAGCGAAGCCACCTCGATAACATGGATGCTGACTGCACAGAAATCGGATCAAACGCTTGATACAATTTTTAGAACACCCTGTATATGCAAGTTGTTCAATTTTCAACTTTTCAACGGGCCTTCCATTGAACACATTACTCTGCTCTCGCTGCACAGCCATATCCTACACTATAGCGTATCAGATTAACTGGATCATCTTGCTTTGAATCCTTCCTCTTGGAGCGACTCGTTAACAGCTATGCTGTTAACGTTTGTTCTAGACAATTCATCGCTATGACGCTCTTCTCATGGTCGTCATAATCGATTTAGGAAGGGTTGCTTTGTTATACAGGGTTCCCAAAAGTATGTATGCACTGTTTGATCGTCAACATCTCTCTTCTCAAGAAGCCTTTTGCTTACAAGGGAACCGTGTCGAGTCGAAGTGGCTTTTCCAGATGAGATTCATACTGCTTTAAAGAGTATTGAGCGATGATTCCAAATCTGCCATCCAAATCTGCCAAGCGTTTCTGGACGCCGAGTTATAACCGTTCCTCGGAACGAAAAATGAATGCAGAATTTAGGTAAAATTGATTGTTACAATCTTTCCAGCGCTCAGATACAGCAATGTTAAGTATTAGCATATTGAATAAAATGTATCCATTGCATAAACAGCTCTGATACTTGACACTGGACCATCTGAGCAAATATGGGCGATTTTGCTTCAGTTTTGAGTTCAATTTTTTAACCTAAAAAATGAGCATAACTCGGCGTCCAGAGGCGCTTGGCAGATTTGGAAAGCAGATTTGGAATCATCGATTGATGCTCTTCAAAGCAGTATGGGCTTAGAGCTTCAGCTTAGATTTACAGTATGGAGCAAATCAACAATGGCTCGTTAGTACTATAAGATTACGGTAGAAACTCGCAGCAAATGACGTTACTATGAAATAGTCCGTTTGTTCGTAAATTCCCGAAAAAAAATCTGGAAAGTTTTCTAACAAGATTTTCATGCACTTTCAGTTCATAACAGTCGATTTTTTTAACACGTTGTCGACAGCGGGCATTTTTAGCTGTCTGCTTTGTGGGACAGTCCCATTTACAGTAAGTTGAGTATTTTTAGCTGAAATCAAACATGCCGTTATCTGCAGTATCCCTACAGTGGTTTTGAGAGGCAGCTAAGAAACGCGGAAGTAGTTCCTAGGAATAAAGCATAATAGAACTTTTAAAACCACGGTCATTGCATGACCCACCATGTGGGTCACATTGTCGTCAATGTGTTAAAGTTCAAATGGTATAATCGAATTTTTGGGGAACATCAACAAAAAGATTGTCACGAGCATCTGGCATAACTTATAAAAGAAGCATTGCGATAAAGTGTGAGTTTCTATTTGGAATCTACAGCTTTGAATGACCTAGTGTAGGAGTTTTAGCTTCTCTGATTTTCTTCTAGAGATAAAAAATGGTCCTTAATAACTTAAAACCCTTCTCAAAGTTCTTACCGTAATCGTACAGTAACGGGGAAAGATCAATGATTCGCTCTATATTGCTGATCTGAGTTAGAGCCAGCTCAAAATGATACTTGGAGGTAGGCAAAAGATCTTTTGGAAAGATGTGATATCAACAATCAAACAGAATACATACTTTTGCATACACCACCCATATTATGAGCAAAGTTAGCAAGTCAATGCATCCGCTCATGTACGCATCCGATTATCCGCAACTAAAGGATATTTACCAATTTATTAGGTTAAACCGAAAGTTCGTTCGCACCATTTTCAAAAAATCATAACTTCTTTCCGTCACGACGATTTTGCGCAATTTAAGTTTTATTAGAAAGCGATAAGCATGTAGTTTCCAATAGTCCCCTGGCACGAAAACATCCGAAATTCGGAATTTTTAAGAAACAATTCCAAAAACCTAGAAACTGCGCGATAAAATCCAGTAAAGCCATTATCCCAATTTTTCTTATACTTGATTACTAACTGAGTTAAGTTTGTGCTGATCGAGCTCTTCTTATAAAAGTTATGATTTTTTGAAAAAAATGCCGAAAAATCAATTCCTCAGGATTTCTTAGGAAAGTGATTTTTCGGAATTTTTTTCAAAAAAATCATAACTTTTAAAAGAAGAACTCGATCAGCACAAACTTAACTCAGTTAGTAATCAAATATAAGAAAAATTAGGATAATGGCTTTTCTGGATTTTATCGCGCAGTTTCTATTTTGGAATTGTTTCTCAAAAATTCCGAATTTCGGATGTTTTCATTCTTTCATTTTTATCTCTCCAATCTGAACATACTGGAAAGTCGCCAGGGGACTTTTGGAAACTACATGCTTTACGCTTTCTAATAAAGCTTAAAATGCGCAGAATCGTCGTGACGGAAAGAAGTTATGATTTTTTGAAAATGATGCGAACGAACTTTCGGTTCAACCTAATATAAAGCTTATCAAATAATCAAATCAAGGATATTTACCATTTCGTAAAGCTTAAAAATCAAAATGAATAACTGAACAAAGGCTGAGGTGTTATGGCCGCTGGATTACCTTGTCAAGTTACAGATCGCGTCGGGACAAGTCGCTTTAATTATGGAAGTATAGTAAGTATGATTGAATTGAACTAATTGGCACAGTTCAGCTCGGTAACCTGTAGCTTACCATGTTGGAGCACACCATCATGTCACGCTATTACAAAACAATTCCCTATGTGGCTATCCCTTCCATGTCCGAGAATTTCCTGCTTGTTGTATTTTAGTAAACAACAAGCTCACCGACAATGACAATTCTCAGAGTCCCCGCTTAAATTTTACAAAAGTTCTAAAAATCAACAAAAGCAGTTGAAAATTAAGAATGTAGTTTGTGAACAGCATGCTCATTTACCCCTTGTGCGAATCTCGTTTAGCGCAAGCACAAGTTGAATCATAATTATAAAAATGCCCTTTTAACTTACCGTACAAGAATCAAGCTTTTTAGTGCACGAAAATCCATTTTGGTCTTGTGAGAAGGTGGTATTTGTGGGCATTCGACCAATTTTTGGCCCCGAGCGGTATCGACATTTTACGGATTGAATCTTTATTTTGGAAAGTTTATCTTCTTCTTCCGTCCATATTTTCAGAAATTCTATAGAACCTGCTTGCGAGAGTAGTTTGCTAAGTAAAAACTCAATTCTTGCGGCGAAAAGCATGTATTCAATTCTAGTTCCGAGGGAAAGTAAAATCAAATATCTGTGGAGGTAGAGCCTGTTTTGGACGTTTCTCCTTTTTTCCGTCGGGATTTCAAAAAAACTATGAAATTTTATCTTTCTATGGAAAAACTTAGTGTTGAAGCAGGGTTTAGGCTCCCGCCAGAGTGCCGAAGCCATGCCAGCGCTACGCCAGCTCCGAGCCAGCGTTTCGATCGATACACGTGTATTTCGTTCGGGACATCTACCTGCTGAGAACTAGTTCAGCTAGTCCCCCCCCCCCCCAACGATTCGTTCGGGACATCTACCTGCTAAGAACTAGGTCAGCTAGTCCCCCCCCCCCCCCGACGAAATACACGTGTATCGATCGAAACGCTGGCTCGGCGCTGGCGTAGCGCTGGCATGGCTTCGGCACGCTGGCGGGAGCTTTAGAGAGAAAGGAAAGTTTGCCGCATTACGCAGAGCAGCACCCTGTTAGTGATTTTCAGAGCAGAACCGACTGTCTAATGATTTTTGTTTTTCATTCATTCTCAAAAAACTTTGTTATAAACACACAAAAAGACGGCTCAGTGCTGGACCAAGACATGCACTAGGTCACTTCATATGGCGGCGTACCTAGAGGTGAGCTAAAAGGGCTATAATGTGCCTGAATTTGCATTTTTTGTGTACAATTTTTCCGCATTAAAGCTGCTCAAAACTTCGCCTACAAAGTGTTCTGCAGATATGGAAGACATATTTGAAATCAGCATTCTATACTGCATCGAAAAGTATGCAGCTTGCTTGGATTGGTCACTTCGACTTCTAATCATTCCCTGTCAGTCTGAAAGCGTGTAAGCTAATATTTGAACAAAAAGGTAGAAAAGTTGAAACTTGTGCAAGAAATAATGGGTAAACTTTTATTGTACATTAGATGCATCCGAATGAGCACAAGTGAGGATTTCAGAATAGCTGCGCTACATTGAAGAAGTATTTCAAAGGCTATTGCAGGACGAAGGCGCAGAACCAGTTTAGTTGAGTGGGTGCGAACGCGGCGCGCGCGTATCTTCATCGCTGTAGATCCTGCGTCTCATGCGCTCCGCGGCTAATAAAGCCGCGCTCGAGCCCATATCGCGCCTTCGTCATGCAGCAGCCTATATCTATCGCGACGATAATGTGAAATTTGATGCCAGTAGTTCAATGGAAACCTGTGCAACTAGACCAGCGAAAGGTGTAATTGGGCAATTGTATAATCTTATGTTATGTATTTGTATTTATTTCTTTTCATTTCGTAATCTTCCACTTAATAAATTATGTTTGAGTCTGCTGCGCATAGAACTGTCTTTGAAACGATGAGTGATTCAGTAAATATGATTATTGTCTAACATCTGCTCCCCCCTCCATCCATTTGCTAGCTACACCAAGGGTCGTTATTCTAAAGCTGAATGTCTGTTTGTCTGTATGTCTGTCTGTAAGTACGTATGTTCCAAATAGAAATTTTGTGTCTGAGCAGATCGAGCCGAATTTGGCACCTACACACTTTGGGGCTGCGCGGCATACTTGGGTCCGAATCGAGTAGAAATTCGACCTTCGAATAAAACGTTCGAATATATTCGTATTCGAAATTCGATATTCGGAGTTCTTCCATTGAATAAAATTCGAAACTAGAATAATCAAAAAGCAGGGTTTCGAATAAAAATCGAAAACTCGAATAATCAAAAAACGGGGTTTCGAATAGATTTTATTCGAATGTTTTATTTGAATTATTATATCCTATTATGTTTATCCGATTAATATTTGAATGAGCTCCGTATTCAGATTATTCGACTTTGTTACAGAACCAACTGCTGAGTATCAAACTCGCTTCGTCCGCGTTTTTTCTTTCGCAAAACTCCTTAATGCAATTTTTGCAGCCGTTATACCTTTGAACTGTATGGAGAGTCGCATTCTTCCGACTGCTTGCGACAATAAAAAAATCATATGCTGATTTTAATTGGTGCTTTTTCGAGCAATGAAATTGTTCGCACTGCTGTTCGCACCAAATCAGCAAAGAAGCTATCAATTCAAGCTCATGTTCCGAGTTCATATATTGAAAGTGTTTTGAAATGCCTGTTTTTCTTTCTTTGCATTGCTTAGCTTGTGGTAAACAAAGCCCACACTGTTGAGCACTCTTGCTTGCATAAATTATGTTGCACAACTATCCCTGTTCTCAACCTTAGGATTTTTCACGAGTTGGTGTATTTTGAGTAAAGGACATCGCAGTTGTAGTGGAGGATTAGACGATTGCGGAATTTTGCAGTTATATCACCTTGCAATAAAGTTTTGTTCAGCAGATAGTACATGATAGTTCTGTTATCACAGTGCATCCAAGATTTTCACGGAGGCTTGCAGGCACTCTAACCGGGAGCTATCAGCGTATCAATTATGGTAAAGGCTAAAGCAGGACGAAAAAGGTTCACATTGAGAAATGCGAGCGAAAGACGATTTATAATAGATCGCCGTACGCGATTTGCCAAATACGAGATGTCTTCAAATGTAGCGCCAGCTAACCACAAATGTTTAGCATGTACAACTTACCAAACAGATAAATGCTTTGCATTCTGCTTTTAGAATAAGCTGATTATGGATAAAAGTTTACTTTATCGATTTTATCGATTTTTGAAGAACTTTGAGCTTCGAGGCTGGGAGTTGGTACAAGGGGTAAGTGAGGATGCTGATTATGAACAAAAATTTGCTTTATCTGTTTTATCGATTTTTGGAGAAGTTTGAGCTACGGGGTTGGGAGTTGGTACAAGGGGGCAAGTGAGGGTGCTGATTATGGATAAAAATTTACTTTATCGATTTTGTCAATTTTTGGAAAATCTTGAGCTACGAGATTGGGAGTTAGTACAGGGGGTAAATGAGGATGCTGATTAAAACCGAAATTTAATTTTATCGATTTCAGCGATTTTCGGAAAATTTTGAGCTAGGAGTTGGTATAAGGACTACGAGGGTGCTGATTATGATTGGATCGGCTTTAGCCAGATATGTTGGCAAGTTTGAGATACGGTGCTCTAGTTATTCAATAAATCATTCGCATATTCGAAATTCGACTTCCAATATCCGGATTTATTCGATATTCGTTCGATATTTTGATTTTCCGAATTTATTCGCAATTCATTCATTCGAGGATTTTTGAACCTCGAATTTATTCGATATTCGTTTATTCTAAATTAATCCTTTTCAAATTTATTCGGTATTCATTCACTCGATAAAAATTTTTCGTACCCACGTATACTGCGCGGGTGTGATGGGTTAGTTTTCTTCACCGATCGGTACCAATTTTATCGATGTCCATCGATCTTTGGCAAGATTTGCGCTACGAGATTGGAAGTTTGCATAGGAGGTAATTGGCAGTTAACCAAACCCATTTAATTCCTTGGTAAGATCTTTTCTAGCGTAACAAACTGTAGGAATGTGCACTGCTAATTGACTCAACAATTGACAAAGCAGAAACCACTGGAAAGCGGTTTTTATACAAGTCGTCAGGTAGCGCGCATATTACGCATATTGAGTTAAAGGCACCGTCCTGTCCATTCAACCCCTCGATTTTGAGTTTTTGTCCTTCTTAGCCCCCCTTGTGCCCGTTGATTCCGAATCTAAGTCTAAAATTGAACAAAAGTTTCGAATTATTAAGTTTTGGATGCCTTCCTAAATTCGCAGTAGACGAGCACTCTTTGCGCCTGCCGGTCCGCCGCGGGCCAGCTGCGCGGCATCGCAGAGCAAAGACGCACTCTCGCATGATTCGATCGATTTCTTGAGTTGCGCCTGCTAGGCCAAATCACTGAGTGGGCGGGACGAACGTACCGCTCACTTGCAGACAGGAGCCAACGTGGCTAATCCTTCTTCCGAAGAATTTTCGAAGCCATTTTCTCGCTTTGAAAGCAACCTCAGGCAGCGCTTTGGGCAATTATACAGCTGAGGGCCCCGCAACTGGCAGACATTGAAATCCCATAGACCCATTCTGGGTGGACGGTGCCTTATGTCTTGTTGATACATATATAACATTTACATTTAATAACATTTACGTAATGCAACATAACAATGCAACAAAATAATATTGTTTGTATGTCAAGTTCATGCATACAGTCTCATTCACGTGCCCCCTTTTCCATGGACGCAGTCACCACGCCAAAGCTTGGCCAGGGCTGTATTTGAATTGGCGTTACTGATTGGAAGTCGCAGGCAATACCTCGTATTGCGGATGCATAGGCACTACGTTCAATGAATCATTTGAATGATACGGAATACCTAGCATCTACATATCTTCCTTACCACTCGAGTGCTGAGAAAGGATTCACATCGGATTTTCGGCTTCGTGCATAGTGAGCCTCGTACTGTTCGCTTTCCTTCCCTCCCATTCTCGCACTACGTGCCCAATTTCTCTTCTCCGCTCAACGGCCGGAGTGTGACAAGTACAATGGTCTTTCTTGCAGAAAAACGATACGTTGCTGAAGCTTTTTCTTCTAGGACTGGGAAGCACGCCATTATGGTCTTTTCGGGAACGGCAAGTGTTATACTTTCACATACTATATGAATGCGATGAAGCCGATCACGTATTATATTGATCCAGCAATGCAAAAGCAAAGGGAAATGTACTGGAATCAAAGTAAAGTTCCTTACTGTTTATGGACATATTCTTGACTCTTAAGAAGATTGGATTCTGTTTTGAACGCAGAATTCCTAAGTGATCCATGCACTTTGCAGCATCACAGTTCTTGCGTCCCTGTACGAACAGCAAGGGTCTTTGTGTCGAAAGAACGGTTTACGAAGTTTGTTTCGTGGCAAATATCTGATTTCTCTCTTTAGTTTGTTTAAGATTTAGTTCAATCGCAAAGTAAAAATGGACCCTAGCTACGCTGGCAAAAAGCCCAAAGCCATGGCTGGAACAAATGAAAGTTGTCAAAGAAAAAACGAAACGAGGTATAGGGAGTCCCGCGCGTTCCTTCTGCCATCGCTAGCGCTCATATTACAGAACCACTTTTGTGCTAAGTGATGCTCGCTCAACACTACAGAAGCGGAGTGATATCTAGGAGAAAAGCGATTAAGAGGTGGATTTGCTTGCGTTGATAGTGATCGTTGATGTTTGCATCACATTCTAGGGCACACGCCATACATGAGGATCATAGACGTTTGTGGTAGAATCCCACTCACTGAAGGCTCTTACCAGACGAAAGTTCTTTTGTACATCATATGGAAGCATCATTGCATGTGTATTACAGCAGCGCCACGCTGAAGGTAATTGTTGGAAGCTGAGAAAATCATTATAGCCTTGAATGACTTCAGAAAGCTGCGTGAAATGGATTGTAGCTGACGAGGGGCATTCCTTCCAATCCCGTCAGCTCAAGCAATAGGGCCAACTATATACAATTCATGGCGTCTTTACAAATGGCATTGAGGTGCCACTTGTATACGCTGTAACGGCAAGAAGGACCGAAGAGGTATTGCGGCGATAAACGGACCTAATCACAGAAAAGATGTCTTAGATCTATGCCACAATCTTTGGCTTGTATCTACTTCGAGTGGAAGCCTCAATAATGCCTACATTACTCCGATTTCGAAACGGCAGCAATTGCCGCAGATGACAGGATGAATACTCACAAATAAATACGCCTTCATAAATCATATGTGTAATTTAGTTATTCCTCAGAGCTACCGTTTAGGGTTGCGCTTTCCACCTCGCATAGGCGTGAAACCGGCGGCGCGACAAGCTGGGCATTACGCCTTTTTTTGGAAGGCCCTCTGGAGGCCGTGGAGGTGGCAGAGTGGTGGGACACATCAAAGATTTGGTGTTTTTGCCACGCCGCCTCTACCGGCTGGCGAGGGCCCTTGATGCGACGCCGGTTCCACAGCAGCATCCTGCGTTCATACTCTACCAGTTATTTTTGAATTATCTGCGAGAGAATGGTATGATGGCGTATTTTGTGGTCTCTGGGACAAATACGGTATAAAGGAGTTGAGAACCACCAACCTCGCTGGAGCCTATCATAGGTTTGTCGATTATCATGGTCACTAGGGCAACCTAACTGCTTACAGCCAGTTGAATACATTGATAACCTGTGAACATCCCCAGCTAGGAAAGCTAATTGAAGTTTTAATAATCATCAGTGAAGAAGCTAACTCGGCACTCATTACACTTGAGCGTACGTTTGATTGCAAAAAAAAAACTGGTGAAATTCAGGAAATGAGGTTTTCTGCAGTGTCTTTCACAAACGAAACATCTAAGAAATCGTGACTGCGAGAGGCGTGAACGAGTAGCGTCCCATATGAGGAGTTTTGGAAACCAATAATTTTTCTTTCGATTTTTGCTTTACCGTATGTGCAGGTTTACCGATGAATATAACTCAGGAATATGGCGCGCACGCATCGAAACTATTGCCGTACTATGGCACTTTGTTTCAAATAGAACGATCTGGAGAAAATATAAATGAGCTTTACTCGATATTACACCTTTTATTTCATAACTTCAGGAACCTTTTGTTTCGATTTTACTTTATTAGTACGATAAGTACGGAAATCAGTAGTACTATAACATAGGCATTGGCGTACTTCTGGGCCACGCGTCATGACTCAAGCCGCGCACGATCGCTGCCCCGCCGCGCATGTTTTCGTTAGGACAAGCGGACGAGTTTTCCGGCTGCGCGCGCTTTTCGTAAACGAATTTGAAATGGGGGGCACGCGGAAGGCGACAACTGGCGAAAAATGGAGGCTGTGTATCGTCCGTCTCAATGACTTTCACGGATTTCTACTTGTGGCATTGAGTAATGTATCTGCCCCCCCCACCCCCGTAGTCCCCCGAAGTGTCACTTTGACGCCGGAGAGTTTTTGATAGGCACAAATTTGGGAATTGTCGCCTTCCGCACCACACCCATTTGAAATTGTGTTGCAATATGTCAACTACCTAGCGCTCAACTATTGTCGTTTGTGGACATCTTTGATTCTACTTACATCGCAAAATGTTACTTTGACTTTACTTTTCTTGGTGAAGAGTCTCAGACCAAACTTCTTTGTTAAGACCTACTTTCTTGGTCTTCAAAACCATATCGACAATATGACCGATAAAACTATCGTTTTTTTTTGAGTTTTCTTTCATGAACCTTAACTATTCTTTTATTGACGCCTTTTTCATCCCACATTGGTTTTTCAGTGAACAAAAGATATCTTCATCTACTATATTGTTCACAACGTGCTTTCTTTTCATTCTTTTTGAAAATCTTATATTTGCAGAAGTCTTCTTCTTCTTCTCGTCTCATAATTCGGCTAGAAGACGTCTCACAATTCGGCCAGAAGATTGAGTGAACGACAAAAATTGGACGGAGGTCATGAAAGCCGAAGAAAT
The DNA here is from genome assembly GCA_958299035.1 of Cylicocyclus nassatus. Classification (NCBI taxonomy): domain Eukaryota; kingdom Metazoa; phylum Nematoda; class Chromadorea; order Rhabditida; family Strongylidae; genus Cylicocyclus; species Cylicocyclus nassatus. Next base: position 69,946,170 of record CATQJL010000112.1, read on the forward strand.
CATGAAATTGTGAGTCTCACAAACCGTTTTAAAGATAATTTTATGTGGTTTTGGATAATCTCGGATCAATTACAATACCGCTCACAGAATGTGCAAAATTTCCGAGAATGTCGCGAAAACCCCGGAATTCCGCGAAGGACCGCGAAATTTTCGGAATTTCGCGACATTCCGGGAATGTCGCGAAATTTTCGGAATATCGCGACATTTCCGGAATTTCGCGACATTCCGGGAATTTCGCGGAATTTTCGGAATATCGCCATAACTTCCTTCGGAATGCATGAATTCTGGATCTGAAACAAGAGTTATACTCAGCTCATTAAGGCGAATCTTTTGGTACCTTGCCCTACCGTAATTCTCGGGGCACGATTGGTGCACGATCTGAAATGAATTTTGCACACATTCACGGAAATTTTGCACATTCTGTGAGCGGTATTGTATCTGTCACCCAGAATTCCTCTGTTCAACTTTTGTTTTGTGTGATGTTTGTTTCAAAAGGAACTTGTTCATCACGAGCTGAAAGCAGTGTGTTTGCGCGTCACCTTTCTTTGATCGTCATAAAAGTGCATTAAATAGAACTTGGTCTGCTTATCTTTTGAACGTAGACCGAAAGTTGAGCTAATGCGTTCGAATTTGGTTCTTGTATCACGAGAGCTTTCAGTTGTTTTTTGGATATGCTTAAACGAAGGTTTTTTTGCTGATTTTCTTCGTCTTTTAATTATCTGCGTTAAGTAAGCGAGTCTAAGTCTCTGAGCGTAAAAACGATGAATTTTACGTTGATGTTCAACCACAGTCCTTGTCTCAAAAAACTGCCTGCCTTTTCTGCGTGCGTATGTTCCAAATTGTTTCTGCCTTCACAAGATTTCGTCATCTTTTGTCTCAGTGCGGTCATCTAACGAAACTTTGGCTGTCAGCCGCGATGTTTTGTACAGTTAAGTCTTTCAGGACAGGATACTTTATGTAAATGATCAGTTGGATAGAAAGGAAGAGACCAGTAGTCGGCCATAGAATCGTCTGAGCGATTCGCTTCCTCCTATGCTGATGAAGAAAAAGCTGAAAAAGTATCTTGTAAGTACTGAGGAACCAATCCACTCGCATGTATAACATGGTTTGCATTTTCATTGCAGTGCTGTGGTTGGAGTGTCCCAAACAAGGATGACTCTGTAATTTCTCTCCACGATGCTATACTTGACAATTAAACTATTTATTCTGATTGAGCTATAAAAATATGCACAGCATAGATTCAAGCAATTATTGAAAATAAACAAGGAAAAGCAATGTGGGATTCTTTGAAGATGATCCTAGTTAGTTTTTTCACTGATGAATTGTGACATTTTTCGGCAATATCTAAAAATGTATCTAGATACCGAGAATCATTTGAAAATTTCAGTACCTGATTAACTGAGAGGTAGTAACAATTTTGTTTTCCATTGTTTTTTTGAATCTATCCATATGCTGCATGATTTTGTCCTTTCTCATTTGCTATCTTTTTACACGGAATTTCGGAGTACTTAGCTGAAACAAACGCCTGTATCATTCATTCGAAGTTCATAAAATGATACCTGTTCTGCAGAAATAAGGTTGGCCATCGCGTTCTTATTTTCTTCTTTTAGCCTTTCTAAAACGGCCTCAAAGTTTGAGTTTTGTCGTGAAAAAAATCTTCGCAGCTTACTGAATAGCTCTTTCATCGTGTTTATTGGGAACAAAAATTCTACTAACCTATGATAGGCTTCTGCCAGATTTGTCGTTCTTAGGCTCGATATCCCCCATTTGCACCAATACTTCCGGTAAGATTCCTTCATCCATGTGTTGAAGAGGTAGTCTAGGAACTGTGCACATGCCTCATATGCTGGATGGTCGACTGGGACGGTTGGTCTGTATAAGCCAGGGATTCTCCGTAAATATTTCTCAGGCAGGAACGGTATGCCTCTTATTGTGCGGTACCACTTTCTAACTTTCCGGCAGAAATATCTTCCCTTTACATACTTCGTCAAACCTAGCGCATTTCTGCGTTTGTTCCAGGCTTGACTCAGGTGGAAGAGACAGCCTTCGATAGATGAATTACAAAACTGCTCTTCTGCAGCCTTTATTGCGGCTGCCTCAAAGTCCAAAATAATCTTGGTGGCTGCATGTTGGGGTCGATGGATTCTAATTCCTGCCGCATTCTCGCAAAAACCAAGTCGTAAGTTTCCTGCAACTTATTGCGCATGAAAGCGTAGAATAGTGGGAACTGAAAAAATCTGTGTAAACATTTGTATATCTCTAGACCAATCTCTACTTCCTAACTTGATGCTCGTTTGATAGGCATCCGTGTATCGTATAGAGTTGGGCGTGATCGCCCAACTCTGTCGGTAGAATCTTATGGATCCCATCCATAACGAGTGCTTTTAGCCCCTGTTGACACGCCATCTGTAATTCCAATTTCTTTCAAGTGTTTGCTATTTTAAAGTCTTTTTTCATCATAAGTCTACGTAGTACCCGATTTTGATGTTGGTGATACAGGAATACTTTAATAGCTGAGTTTGAAAAGAACCATAGAAAGCAGGTAAGAAAGATATGTGTGCTGTCATAACTACTCACTTTCACTGTCTGGCTTGAGAAGTAGATGTGATATGTCGGCGCCAATTCTTGGAGGAACTTGGTACCATTTTCATATGCGTATCTTTTTTCGGGTATAAAGTTCCAGGTAGCGGCATGAGTGACATGGGAAGCCTTTGCTTTAAAGCAATACAAACTCGATTGAATCCAGTTTTGCAAACACCTATCCTGACTGTTCAATACTTTTTCTTCGGGTGGCCCTTTTTTATAAAAATGTGTCACGACCTCATCGCTCGAATGAGGTTCATTCATAGCCGAATGCAATGCATTCTCCAAAGCCTCTATTATCGGAATAGAAGCCAATTCTGGAAGCTGTCGAATGTTGTGGCACGCTTCGAACATTGAGACTTCGTTTACCAGTTTGTCGAGATAATCTATTAGGGTTGTCACCCTAAGATTATTCACAAAGACATTGTTTTTGAGATCTACCTCATACATGATGCGATTTGCCCTGTCGGCGGAGGCATTGATAACTTTGCACACATGGTGCAAACAGGGGTCATCAAGAATCTCATTGTCTGCTACCTGAAATATTTGGGCTCAGGGAGGAGAGGCTAAAAATCGTTCTTGTATTAATCTCCATACTTAGACCAGTTTTAACATCCACACACTTCAGGCACTTTTGGCGTAGATTTGAACGTGAATTGAGCATAAGTGATGACATACTTACCCAAATGGTCACGTGGTGTTTGGTTCTTTTACATTCGCGACATGCGAATACTTCATAATTTTTGTTCCTTCGTTGGAGTATGGAGATATATGCCGTTTTTGTGCCAGGAAGTGTAACGGATGACCTTGTTTCCGCCTTTTTGACTTTGTTGGCGTTCACCAAGGAACCGCTGTGACGCTGCGGTTGCTTTCTGTTCGGTCATTAATAAAGAATGAGTATCACTGATTTAAAATGGTTGATAAGGACGGAAAACATCAACGTGCAAGAGTTGGATCACATCTAGCATGTTGAAACAAAGTATTTTTATCGATTACTAGTCATTGGTCAGAGGTCGTCATGACCTTAATCGGAAATCTCAGGAAAAGTTGTGCATTTTCTTCTCAGAACGAATCGTAGGTGTTTTGCACTCAATAATTATAAGTGATCAAAGGGTACATCATGTGGTGGGGAAAAACTCATGAGAACGCCTCTATTCGTAGCAGGAATTACAGTGTTCTCGAAAAATAGTGATCACACATGCTGTGCATTGTAGAGCGATTCTCGGAAATGGAATCAGATTTATACATTTTAGCTTTGTCTTACCCTCATCAACCGGGCTGGTGACGTTTCAAATGCCTTTATTCGTGAGGATGCGAACGAAGCATTGGAAAAGGTTGTGAAGCTTCAGCTGGGAAGGCCCTTCATTCTATTATTACTGCTGGATCCAAGTAAGATTACCTGTTTCAAATTACTACTTACTAGTTTTAAATTTTCTGTTGCGAAATATCTGCTGACAAAACCATACATTCCATTCCTGCTTCATGGGCAATATTCCAGATCCAAAAACAATACAATCCGAGCGTCTTGCGCTGGGTTTCTTGGCACTTTGGTGTCACGGATGGGGGTCTCGGCTCTACTGAACACCCCTGATCATCTATCAAAGATCGTCCCTCACCTGATTGCCTTCTGCAAGGATGCGAATCCACAGTGCGAATGTAGGAAACAAACACTGTTGAACTTGAGTCAGGTAACCGAACCGTTTTTCATTCGCTTTGCGCTGTCCTCTGTCAAGCTAAATTTGGTCTTTTGTAATTCCACTTCACATCTTTGTCCTTTGTCCTTTTGATATTTTCAGGCAAACATTTGCAAAACTTTCTGTTCAGGATCCTGGCTTCGATAAGCAGTTGAAGAAAAGTATTGGCGATTCAGAACTCTTTGGACAGTACGAGTACCTCTCTGGGTGCATCACCATCACGCAGTGGAAGTATACGAAAAGCCGTGCAGCGAAAATGACCCGACTTTTCGGTTAGATCTCGATGAGATCAAAGCTGATCTTACTGCGGCAGGGTGAGTAATAAACTGTCGGGTAGACTCTTCTGCAAATTTGAGATTATCAATACAATTTTTTAGCTGAAAAGGCGTATTGATGGACTCAAACGATTCCTAGAAATGACTGTAATGGCTCCCAAAGCCATCGCTAGCGATACTAAAGTATGGTGATATGGTTTTGGATGAGGGCAGTATGAAGCAACTCTTTATCTGCAGCTGATGAAGGCCTTCATTGGTCGACTGAATGACATCAACAGCAAAGTTTCCTTAGAGAGGCTCGATACCTATTTAGCCTCTCTTGGTATTCTTAGCAAGTGAGTTGAAGCTTCCCTCAGCTTTTTATCAATAGAATGATGACTTTCATGTGCGTGCTTCTTCTAGGATGTACTCGGCTGAGTCCCATCTCAAAGCTGTATTGAATCAACTGGTACTTGGTCTGATGTCCCAGTTATCCAGTAAAATTGAAGAGCATCGCACTACAGCTTTTACTCTATTTTTACGATTTAGTGCCCTTACTATTAGTGCAACCCTAACGTAAGTACTTTATGTCTTCGATGCTTTTCCTATAATACGGCTAAATCGATTTTCTTTGGTAAATTCCTAGTCTTTTTGTGATAACTTTTTAATCTAAGTCTGAATTATTTATTTGACAAATAAGTGATGTACAATAAATGAACTTTTATACTCGTAAGCTTTGCATCTTGAGACTTGAGTGATAGACACGAATTAAGCCATTTATCTTCCACAATGAGCTAACGTGGAAACCACAAATTCTCGCGACAGTGGCGTATTCGAAAATGGCGATGAGCTCGTATGCTGAAATTTGCATGCCCTTATTGTTGTTTTCTTCAGAAAAAATCTTTGAACGAAAAAATCATGGAAAATAGGTATCATCCTAGCAGTTGAAAAAATATAGAAGAACTCTGTTAATGTACAAACTCAGTATTACAAAATCAAGCATTCTATATATTACTCTAGACATATTCCGAAGTTGAATTTTGGCAGAAACATTTAATCTAGAATATCTACATTTCATAACATTACTACATTCGTATTAGAGTTTAAGTAAAACGATAGCTTGTGCACATTTGGGATTGGTCATTGATTCGGAAATAGTGGTTCGAAAATCTTCAAAAAATGGATTGTCAAGAAAACTTTGGAACTGCCGTACAGACAGAAAAAGGAAACTCACTTGTTGGCAAGCAATAGACATTGTAGAGAATAAAGAAAATAAGAATGATAGGAATGGTCAACGTCACCGATGCCAAAAAGATCACTTGCAACTTCTTTCTCTGCGATTCCTAATAAAAAGTTAAAATCAGATGAATCGCGAAAGAGGAGATGTATGAATGGAAGTTTTCTTCCATAGAACGTGTCATTGTCGAACAAATGAGAACGGTATTCAGAATGACGACTCTATTTTACATTCCAAATCTGCGCCCTATGCATAAATTTTATGAAGTGAGTAATTTCGAAGGGAGTTTTCAATGGGCAAGAGTAATCAGTCTATAAAACAGTCTTTATTAACATGAAAGTGTGTTCGTTAATTTAGCAGTTCTTACCTGTTTAGAACTATGGTATGTGAGCAAGCACATCGAAATAAAGTATAGATAAGATGCAGCAGCAAAAAAAGCGAAGAGGAGGACGTGCACATCTGAAAGTACCAGTTTTTCCAAAGCAGAGGGAAGTAAGAGATTCGCAGTTGGAGTCGCAAAGCTAACTGAAAAAAAAATGGTGGTACAAAATTTTTTAAAGCTTTCTTGAAACCTGCATTACTACCGAAAATGGCTATAAAGTTTGCACCTATAGGTCCTTACCTCCACTTTCACGTTTTCCAACGACAGAAAGGAGGCTGAGAAATACTACGTCACCCAATTCACAGCAACCAATGTTTTTCTAGGTAATGAATACGCGATTTTGTGTCCCTCGGAAATTCGTGCCCTGCAAGAGGACCTTGGATATTATTTTTAAGTACCTAGTTAGAGTTTGAGAGAACATTACATACATTATCCTTCATATCTACTATCAGAATGCAAATTATCAACTAGCAGTTTCAAACACGGAGGAAACAATAGCTGAATTTTTCTTGTTTTACATATACTTTATGAATTAAATGCATTCATCGCAGCTTGCAGCAATTTCGCTAGAGGGTTGTAAATCTATACAAGATCTATATCGAATTCAACTACATACTGTCAAGTCTCTCGATAGGGATGAGCTGAACTGGAAAAAAAATGATTCTAGGCAGTATGTCCAATGGTGCAAAAAAACCCCCCAAAAAACTACCTTATAGAATTCTTTGGGCAAGCAGAAAGTAGATATCTTAACGATAACTCAACGCAAAAATATTTGATTAGGCAGAACAGTGCCACTTATACGTTAAAAGCGAAAAAATGTCTGATAATATACGTGAAATACTTGGTAAGACTATCGAAAACATACGAAAAAACGGCAGATGGAAATGCAATCATAATACACCTTTCTCAAAATTTCCGTATAGTCTGATGTATCACCAATCAAAACAATCGAGACATTGAAAACACCATCAAAGTCTAAACAGCAAATATATTCTAGAGCCAAAACTTACAGAAGAGCAATAACAATCGAAGGAGTGAAAACATCTAACTGGCAGTATCAGCTTGATACGGCAGGCATAGTCTGAAAGGAAACAGTGCTTGTTTTCCTTCTTCCTTTGCGAAACGAGTCATGACTCACAGTCTGCACGAAAGTTTTGTCGCGAAGCGTTGAAAACAGAATGGAATATTCCATCGCTTTATACAAAATCGCCGTGCGCGGTGTAAGTCATGACGAGTGGTCAGGGGCCAGTGGGGCCAGTGCCTAATCTCCACTACAGACACGCTCTAATCAGGTCAGCGATGAGCCCTTTAATAGCATCTCAGTCGTCCTGGTTAGCATCGCGTTGCGACGTCGCTTCGGAGTTTTGCCGCGCAGACTGTGAGTCATGACCCGTTACCATACCTCTGCTCTCTTGATAATTCCTCTGACTATTGACTATCCGTAGATCAAAATGATTCTTATGTGTACAGGTAGATTTTTTGGTTCTGTTTTCACTAGGGCTTGTATAAATATTGAAAGTACAGTGTTTTATCATCAATCTAACTTCTTTTAATTGATGAAGAAGTCGCAATGCGCGTTTGTTACACTGACAATCGGCTCCTGTCACAATATCCAAATAATATCAAATTTTTCTTTTCACTCATTTGATGTCATCATCCTTTTACTCGATAAAATAATTTTTCTTTCATAAGCAAGACTATATCGTAAGCTCACTTTCAGCCTAAAAGCACACAGTCGTTCAAACGCAAGTATGTGTTTGCAACTTATACTCCACCAACTTATAGAATTGGGGAGATTAAACGAGTAAGCTAATTAGAGTCGAGCTGGTTTTAGTCGCATCGATTTCCTGACAGAATCCTTTCGAGGTACAGCCTGATTTGCTAGCCCGCAATTGCGAAAAAAGAACATAGCCACTGCTGGTAATGTAAAGGTGTAAAGTCATTATATCTTCTCAAGATTTGTCAATCCCAAAATATCATCCAATTGTGAAGAATGATATTTGTTTTACAAAATCTTTCGTATTTTCGCAGATGGCCGGTCTTTTGCAAAAAAAATCGATCTCTTACTCAACTGTGTTTTTGACGGACAGCTTTTCTACAATCTCACATCAAAGTATGGATCAATTTGCTAATTACTTAGCGCTGAAAAGTCGCAATAAATGTTCCTGAGTGATCTGGTGAGGTTTTGCTATAGTCACACAGGTTTTGCTAGCATATTCCGGTAATCTTAACATATGTGAATTGGTGGACTGTATATCTATTTTGTAAATGAGGATGAAGAAAATAAAGGGCCAGAAAGTGAAAGAATGGCAGAGACGATCGATCGGACAGCGATATCCTTCGTAACACAAGCTTTAAAAATGAAACGCACGTGAAGGGTGGTGGTGACAGCAAGAACAAGGCAACAAGACTACAACCTTGCGCTTATAATACCTAGAAAAATCGCTAAAAAATTCCAACCGGTAAAAATACTGAGTTTGTGACTACGACCTAATAATAGAATCATTTAGAACCTAGCCAGAATACACAAAGCACAAAAATAGCGGAAGAAAGTTGTGAAGATCTGAGTAAAAAAACAATTCAAAGGTCAATTGTAATCTGTATGCAAGTATATCAAGTTAATCGTCGTTGTTTGTTACAATTGTTCATGTATGATACAATCGCACTACGAGTATGTTGCCAACACAGTTATTACGTAGCAATGAAAGATTATTCTTATTTCATTCGTAAGAGTTGTTACCAGGGTTGAGCGTGGGGTCAGGCGCGCCCGACCTGGGGGATCGTATTGAGGGTTAGACTGAGGGGGGGGGGATCGTAATTAAGAATCGAATCTGTTAAGTTGGAAAGATACTGCAAACGTGAAGAAGAAATGCGTTAGTCCGGTGGATATCGCGATCACATGAAGGAGTGACGGTTATAAACAGCGCACTGATTTCCACAATGGAAGTTTCAGACAAAATTCAAATCTTCATCTCCTTTACCTTGACATATGAGGTCGACAAGGAAGCTTGCTGTGCGAAATGAATATCATTTTCATAATCAACATGTCAAATTACCTCTATGCGCTCTACAAACCATCACCTACTGCAGTTTCTAGTGTTTCTCAAAGTCTAAAAAGCGTGATTTTCAAGCGTGATCAACTTGGTTGCAGAAGTGAGAAAAGTCAGCTTTGTATACTCATAACAAAGTAATGTTCTCTACAAGTCTATGCTACAAATCGAGCTTCATATCGCTTTTAAACAGTGAAGTAAAAAGTGCTGCCAAAATTCTAAACGGCGCGTTTTTCACGTTGAGTGCTTCACTCCTCGGATTAGCACAAGGCCGAAACAACTCAAATCAAGCTCAAACACTCACTGTGGAATCTTCGAGGGTTGAGCTAGCTTATCAAATAAAACTTGGGTAGAAAAGCATTTTCGGAAATAAAGTTAATGGGGTCAGGCGCAACCCCTGAGAAAGTCAGGCGGCCTGCGCTTTTGAGAGGTTGCGCCTGACCCTCTTAACTTGCCTTCAAAATTCAGAAATCGCCCCTTGTATTGAGCGCAAAGCCTCTTCTTGCTATATTGAAAATTTGAAGCCAAACACTCCACCCCTGTGAAAATTATAGCTCTGAAAAAAGGACTATCCAGATCTAAAACTTGCCGTCAAGTTGCGTGTGGTTGTGCAATCGCAGAAAGTCGGGCCTACGGACTTTCAGAAACTAGAAACCTGTAGTGAAGGCTGGTCTTCTTTAAAATATAACACCCTAAGGAGTTGGAGGTGAAGCGGAGGGTCGTTTAGGGGCTCTCACAGGGGGGAGGGTCGTTTTTGAAGGGCTTCTGCCTGATCTCTTGCTCAACCGTGGTTGTTACCTACGCTATAGTAGTTTTCAAGTTAGAAAGTTAATATGGAATCAAAGTCCACCTGAAGTTATCTGAAGTCTGTGCATGAGATGAAGAGATAAATCTACGGAACAAAATTGGAGAAGCAACTGGAAGAGAACGTAGTGAGTATTCCATTGAAATAAGCTACCGTACGGTTCATCGTATATTTTGATAACTCAAGAAGTCTTGGGTCCTAATTCAATGATTTCTATACTAAATCTCATTGCTTCGTTGCTGTGGTGTCGACTGTAACAGCATAAAAAAATCTTCATTATCAAAGTGATTTTTGTTACACAAAAAAACAAAAAAAAAATGGCAGAATAATTAGAAAGGTTAGTTCTACATGCTTAAATGCTTAAACACCCAGGTTTTCTGCCGCATAGTAAGTGCCACCCTTATCTTGCAAATGGCCTAAAAAGTTGAAACATAGGAACGGCAGGAAGGTTGTCAGAAAACAAACTAAACTCTTCCAACAAGAATCGTGCTGTACTTAGCGCATGAGCTATGATGCTGTAAGGTGAACGCGCCTTTCAGCTTTTTTCTCAAAACCTAAAATCCAGTTTTCTTACGCACATCCTATAGCGCGAAAAGTGTTACTCTATTAACGTTCGTTTGCCTTTTCGTTTGCAATGCTGGTACTAATTAAAGTGGTGATGAACTTTATGTAAGCGTGTAATGGCCGCATGTTTCTGCACGAGAATCAGCAATGAAGTCCCTTTTCTGCAGGCAGGAAATGCATGCCTGTCGCGCTCGACCTCTTCCATTTTATTCTTAAGCACCGTTCAGACTGCACCGGTACCCGCCGAACCCGTGATACCCCGTAGCGTTACTTGCAACTGATATGTACATTTCACATCGCGCGTATTGTCCAGGCATCCACTAATTCTCACATCTGGCAGGTTTCAGGGGTTTCGACGAGTGTAGACGAGTTCCGGTAGGTTCGGACGCGTACCGGCGCGGTCTGGACGATGCCTTAGAATTGAGGATGCAACGACGGCGGGCGAGCGGCGGGTCATAAGCATTGCAAATCTTATATACAAAGCTGAATGTCTGTCTGTCTGTATTTTGTGATGTCTGTATGTCTGTCTGTATGTACGTACTCAGACAATCGATCGGACCCCTCCGCCGGACAGTCGAAATCTGCCAGAGTCGCGCCGGACCCAGTTGACCAATGAGAGCGGGGCGATTGGGCGGTCCCTTCTTGTAGGTCGCGGTGACATCACCGGCAGGCGAGTGGGACCCTTCTCCGGATCTGCTGCAAAAGTACGCCATTTCTGCTCCGGAGGTACGCCAGATTTGGCAGAGCCGCGGCGGAGAAATTTGATCGCCGCGAGTCCGCCAGATTTGGACGAGCTGCGGAGCAGAAAATCGGAGGGGTCCGGAGCACAAATGGGAGGTCTCCGGAGCACAAATGAGAGGTCTCAGGAGCAGAAAATTTGAGGTCTCCGGAGCAGAAAATGGGAGGCCTCCGGAGCAGAAAATGGGAGGTTTCCGGAGCAGAAAATGGGAGGTCTCCGGAGTAGAAAATGGGAGGTCTCCGGAGCGCAAATGGGAGCTTTCCGGAGCATAAAATGGAAGGGCTTCGGAGCACAAAATGGGAGGCTCCGGAGCACAAAATGAGAGGGCTCCGGAGCAGAAATGAGTGGTCTCCGGCGCACAAAATCGGGGGGCTCCGGAGCATGAGTGGCAGACACCCCGCTGGGGAAACCCCGCGGCCCTGCCATTTCTCCGCCGGAGGGGTCCGATCCGCTGTCTGAGTATGTTCCGAATAGAAAATTCCATTTCTGAACCGATCCGGACCAAACTTGATACACTTCGGGGCGGAACGGTGTCGTAGGCTACTTTTCGTTATCGATCGATATCGGTTTTACCAATTTTTATCGATTCTTTGCAAGGTTCGACCTATGGGGCTGGAAGTTGGCACAGGGGTAATCGAGCATGCTGATTACGAGTACAGTATTAGTTTGGCGCTACGGCTATCCGGGCCCAAAATTTTTTTTGTCGTAGAGCTTGCTCAAACTTCGCCTATGAGGGTTATCTTACATGCTGATTGCAGATATCACATTTTCTCTTCAAAAGGTTTCACCGTGTGGTTCCATAGGTGTAGGAGGAAGTCAAAATCATGAATTGGGCTGGAATTTGGTCTAGAGGGCTTATTTGACATGCTGATCACAAATGTCATACTCACTCTGCATATTGGGACCTTTTCATAGAATTATGGTGGTTAATTATGGTATGGCATCGTAAACATAGATTTGCTCTACACTTTGTTTACGGTGGTCATTTGGCGCGCTGAACATGAATATCATGCTAATTTCGCAGGATAACGCCATCTTTTTGTTATGGTGGGTGTACGGTAAATGGGTAGAAGTTCCAGATCTGCTCAAAACCTTACCTGGAACGTATAAGCATGCTGCTTATGTGATGCGCTCATAACGCGTTTATATTCCGTTCAAACCCTGCAACCCGCCGCATTGGATTACGGCGGGTTGCAGGGTTTGAATGGACATTTTTTCGCTTCCGGGGAAAATTTAGATACCAGATGTTTACGTAGCGGAGGAACGGCCGTTTTGCATGACGGTCTCCAGCACCATCCTGATAACCTGTCCCAACGCGTAACGCACGAGGCGAATCTCCTTCCCCCTGTTCTTGCTTAGGCAAAAGCCGCCGCAGGGTGTATCGCGCACAGCAGTGGTCCTATAAGGAAAGCATTACGCTCGTGGGACGAATTGTACCGCACGAATTGCCTTTATCGTAGGGACTGAGCACGATAGTCTTGAAACAGAACTTTAGGTAACCCCCTGCCAAGGTTTCAGGCAGGTTCATAGTTTTTACCCGCTGCCATGTACCTACCGTAAGTTTGCGAAAAGGTCTCAAAACGCAAGGAGAGTGTTTCAATCGTGGTTAGAAAGGCGAATCTCCCTAGACCGAGTTTCAGCCAAAACTGAGATTTTGCCCCTCTTCAGCGTACCTACCATAACTCAGTGAAAACGCCCCAAAATGCCGAAGGAGTATGATATTCGTAATTAGCATGCCAATTAGCCCCCTGAGCAAAGTTTCAGCGAAATCCATGATTTTAGCCTCTTACGTGTACCCATCATAAACACAGATAATGGCGCTATATCGCGCGGAATGACTACAATATCCTTCATCAGCGGCTCGAATAACCCCCATATACCGAGTTTGAGCAAGATCCATCACAAAAACATTTTGGGGCCCGGATAGCAGAATGAGCCATCAGTTTTTAGAATTATCCCAACTTTTATCGATTTTATTGATTTTCTTGCAAAGCTTGAGCTACGGGGTTGGGGGTTGTTAAGGGAGGTAGATGAGCATGCTGATTACTGGCACAGCGGGAATAGGGAATTGGTTGAAGTGGGCACAGGTAAAGGCAGTACAGGGCTAGGAATGGAAACCTTTATTGCTTTTGACAGAGCCGGGCGGAGCCGGGTAAGCCAGCTAATGTTTCATATTTTCTGACGGAGTTTTACCGTAACAGTCAGGCAAAGGAGAGAAAGTGGTCTAAACGCCTAGCATTGCGGACTTTCCCAGATTTTCGATCTTTTTTTGTGAAAATTAACAAGATTAGAAGCGATTTCACAGAATGATGGTATGCTGATACATGCACATTATAGCACAACATCAATGGGTTCCATTAACATGCACGGGGCATATGGCACGAATAGAGAAGATTCTTAATTTTGTCCAGCATTGTGTATGTCTATCATACACGCTGAAAAATGTTTTTGGCACTAACGTCTCTTCCAACAGAGCTCCGAAACCGAAGAGAACCTCACCGGTCTAAAAAAATTACGTTGGACTTTGCTGTAATCAAAAGCAACGGTTATTCGCCATCAGCATCTGCCTGAAAAATGATTTGTAAGATGGTGAGAAAGAAAAGTACATTATGAAGTCAAGCTCAAAACATGGCTTGTTTTTTTTGCATACTTCCGCGATACAAGTAAATCCCATGCGATAAGGTATGTATTCTTCCTCACAAGTACGAAAGTCTGTTTAAAGGAGAAACTAGTGAGGGTAGCCGCTTTCTTTGCTCCACTATCACGATGAAAACGTGGTGAACAAGAAATCAACGCAAGAAAATCAGCAACAGTCTTTCAAAACACGGGTATATAAAAAGCCGAGCAAAGAATACACAGATCTTAACTTAGACTTACTTCATTTGTGAAAATAAAGCATGGATGGTAAAGAAAACCTTTTTGCTTTTTAGAATTGTACACTTAGAACAAGAAATGAGAGAAACATTCTAAGCCTACTTTACAGACGGTGGGAGGTATCAATTGTGATGCGTAATCCAACACTGGCCTAATATACCCTTGAAGTGTCAAACCTGAATTCCTCTAATAACATTCTAACGATAAGATATACTCACTAGCTTGCTCATGTCGATGATCCTAAAATGACGTCAGCCCTGGACTGTTTTTTGCAACGAAAGGAGATCTTTGTTAAAGAGATTTTGCTTTTAGAAATATGATAAAAGCACAATTCGCAGCCTGCGCGGACAGCAATGCTCATTTTCGCTCAAGAATTTGGTGAGTGACAGCGATTTGAGCACTGCAGTGTAATCAACTAAGGAACGATTCATTCCCAGATGAGCAGTAAGGTACGAAATGTTATTTGAGATACTTGTCGTTGAGTTCTTGAGTTGTTGAGTTGTTTGCGTCCATGATAATCCTGTTTCATAAAAAACGTCTGAACACACTAAATATTGAACGCGAAGGAAAACATTGAGAAAGATATATACAACAACATATAACACGCCAAGCATAGTGAGGACCCTGAAAACCGAAAGCAAAAGTGGTTGTATAACCGCAAATAGCATTCTAAACATAAAAAGTCGCAAATGTAACCTTCTTTATGTGCGCTGTGGAACTTTGCTCGAACTATCAGGTTTCCCAAAAGTCTTTTCATTTTTGAGTTTTCGATGTGATAAGTCGTGCACTTCTTACTCTAAATAGACACCAGGATACCGCTCTATAAAGCAAAGCAAGTTCTATAAGATGGCTTTATGTTTTGTCCCAGCTTCGATCCACCTCAAGTTTGAAACCAAAATCGGCAAATTAAAACCAAAAAATAAATTTTCAGCTCTCTATAAGCTTTGGTTACCGAGATATACGAACTCGATGTTCGTATTGTTCTTTGAGCCGCGGAGAATGTGAAAGAAGAAATATAACATCATTTGCAGCTTATCAGTAGCTTTCACAGACCCGATGACCTTTGTTTATAATTCCAATGCTTCCGATATATAAGTCGATAATAAGACACGGCAGATTCAATGTATGCGTATAACATTTATTTTCTTATTTTCTTATTTTGTCTCTTCTCTTGTTCCTTTTATTCTTCTTATTACTTTGTTGTTGCTTGCTTCGCAGATCACAGACCTTTTGGATAAACTACACAGCCACAGACCCAAAAGTCACTTTTGCCATGATAAAGCTTTACTAAACACAGTTTGCTCATCTTCTACTTATTCACAGTCCCATTATTTCATGATTCTCTTCTTCCTAGAGACGTCACAGTATTGAATATCCTTTCGCTTGCACTGTTCGTAGTTGTAGTGGGTTCGACTGTTTGCCTTGTTCTCACAGTCCTTTTGCTCTAGCCATTTGCAGCTCTTTATGCTAGTCTAGGCTTAGGTCCTTTAGGTGACTTTAGATTAGTTCATTATGGTTAGTTTATTTTGATGTTTCGTTAACGCATAATATTGTTTACCTTTCTGATAATAAAGTTTAATTACCCAAGTTTGAGGTTGCTCTCATCTCGTGCGTACGTGCAAGTGTAAGTCCCGCGTGGCAGCTATTGGTGTTCACAGCCCCCGTAAACAATTCAAGTGGTGCATCGGCTAAACACAGGTACGATTATTGCACGTAATAACGCCTTCTACTAAGGCTGCGTTCATACTGATTCCCATGTTCTGGAACTGTTCCCGCACAGTTCTCGCACTGTGCTGAAACTGTGCGGGAACTGTGCGGGAACTGTGCGGGAACAGTTCCAGAACATGGGCATCAGTATGAACGCAGCCTAACACGCACGAGTACACAGTTCTAACTTGCAAGAGTTCATACTCTAACTCACAGCAACCTCGAACACAGATACTAACATAAAGGTAATCCACAGTATGGCTAGCACAGTTAGGTCTCACAAAGGACTAGTGACCAAAAAGAACCAAATCGTCCGGGCATGGCTAGAGGAGTCGACACAGTTCCTTCAAACTGTGCAGCAAACAAACACACAACACGAACACAGCAAAGAGCTGGCGCTAGCTGTGTCGATGTGCGACGAATATCTACAGCTTCTAGAAGTCTCATTGACTAAGCTTCTAGAAGTCTCATTGACTCACAGAAGCTTTTGATAAACTCGAAGACACCACGGACGAGGACGAAGACAAAATTGACAAGTACATAGAGAGCATAGAAGAAACCATTGTCGGACTGCATGCGCACAGGTCAAACCTCAAGAGAACACTGCAAGAGGATAACACAGGAAGTATGCACAGAACAAGCGGGCCTAACGACCAAAGTTCAGTAGCAGTCAACAAGCTTCCTGTAATCCCTATCCCAACTTTCATAGGAAAGAAATGGAAATGGGATAATTTCTGGGCTTTATATAAAGCCAACGTCCATGATCAAGACCTGTCACAGCTGCAGAAATTCAATTATTTGCTGACATCATTGAGCGGGGAAGCCAAGCAATCAATAGCTCGATTCTTTGTGTCAGCAAATAATTACGACAAGGCTATTCAACACCTTATCAAGCGATATGGCAACAAGGAAGGCATTGTTCTCGAACTCAACAGAAGCCTTCACAGTTGCGTTGCCAGAGGCCCCAGCACAATGGAACAACGACAGTTATGGGATAAACTGTCTACAATAGCCGCACAGCTAGAGGAGCATGAACAACAGCTCAATAACCAGTTAACGGTTCAAATCTTCCTTCAGAAATTCCATACGCGCATAAGGAAAGCGGCTATGGAAAGAAGATTAAGACAGAAGGAAGAACATCAGCCCGAGTGGACTTTGGACCAATGGCTTGATGCCATTGATGACATAATCTCACAAGAAGAACAATTAAATCACATGCTCTCAGCTGAAAAGCACTTTAGTGAGCACTCGCCTCACAAGGCAACACCATTCAGAGAAACTCCGCAGTCCAAAGAAAAATGGAAAGTAATAATCTGTTGTGAATGCTGTGGGAATAAAGGACACAGGTGGAATACCTGTCCGCGGATACCCACAGCCACACAGAAGAGGAGGTTTCTCATAGACTCAAACAGGTGTCTCAATTGTGGCTCCGCTAATCACAGACTAACCGCATGTCTCAGCGGTAACTGCAGAAAATGCCACAAGAAACCCATACATCAATCTGCTTAGAAGACAGAACAAAGGAACCTGAGAGTCATGGCAAATCATTATCTGGGCCTCAGAAATACACGGAAAAGAGACCAGTAAAAACCGAAGTAAAAAGAGTAAGCAAGCCTTATCACTTCTCCAAACAACATGCAGTAACCAAAATAGTGGAGCGAGAAGGGCAGCGTCATCTCACGGAGGACCAAGAACCAGTAAGAGATACCGTACCGGAAGCTCCATTGGTACTGCAAGATTGCACCGAGAATTGTTGAGTTAAGCATGAATAACTTGAGTGAGGAAAGTTAAATTTGATATTTCTCGGAAACTACAGCTCATAGAGAGCCGAAAATTTGATTGTACTTCTGAGGGCACGTAGTATACTACTGTTAGTATAAGAAGAGCACAGCACCACTTTGGTTATTAGATGGAAATTTCCGATTTCTTAATTTCTAATTAATGAAAAAGAAATAACAGCACATATGAGTGTCTGATTTGGAGCGTATACCCGTGAGCGTGTAATAGATCTAGGACTTTTCTGAATGAAGATATAATAATTTTTCATTTTTCTGGGCATCCAAAACTTTTTAGATTTTGATTTCAAACTTGAGGTGAATCGAGCTGGAAAGCATAAAGACGTCTAATAGAGCTTGCTTTGCTCTATCGAACGGTATCCTGGTATCTATTTAGAAGGAGAAGTGGACGACTTATTACAGCGAAAACTCAAAAATGAAAAGACTTATCGGACCCGTGGATAGACAGTCAATATCAGAAGGAAGCAGGAGGACTCGATGTCACGTGAACGGAGACGATAGTCTAACAGATCATTCCAGGTTTCGGTTTAAAGAACCATCGACGTGCGCCTGAAAAGTTTTTTTTATCAGGGAAAGAAAGGAAAAGCAGAAAGCTTGTGAAAAACGCAGTCGCCAAAATTCATCCTAAAGTGGATTGAACTCTCTTCAAACCCAGGCGCAACAACACAAACATAATAAAATCAGTAAATGGCATTCAGTGAAGTAATGAGTGATAAAGTGATTAGCACGAGGTAAGCAAAATCATAACTTTTCAGTAATTCAGTACGTATTAATTTTCGCTATTCACTGCAAACAAACGGATAAATGAGAATCAGTTACATAGAAGGAAGTAGTGGCAGTCATTGATCGCGAAGACCAGCTGCGATTTGAATTTGGCGCCGTCCGCGCTAAAACGCAAGCTCGTAGTTCGAAAGGAGGGGGTTAAAATTACATCGCTTTTTGCACGTATTGTCACTTTGCGCGTGTCCCCCGCAGGTGAACATGCTGATTACGAAAAACGGGGATTGGGAATTGGCATGTAGAGGTGGGCACAGGGGAAGATTGCACAGGAATGGGGAGGGTAATCTTTGTCATGTTGTTTTGGTAGGTTCGCGCGGAGCCGGATATGCCAGCTAGTTATCAATATTTCAGCCACAACCCATCGTCAAGCTTCGGAGCATAAAACGAGAAATTATATATTCCCGAAATTCCCAGAAAACTTGCTCAAGGGGTTATCTGACCTGCCGATTGCAAAAATCAAAACCACAAATCAATCACTAATAGACGAGCTCTATATTTTGGGTTCACGGTGAGTAAAATTTGGGGTGACTTGATTTTCCAGAATTCACCAGCTTTTCTATCTGCAGCACTATCGCACAGTGATTACTGGAATCTTTTATATGGGATGCGCGCAGCGCTACGTCGTGCGAAAAAACGCACGCAGGAATTAAGAAAACTAAAAAAGAAATACAGGCACATGCTGTACATCAAAAGATTCACCTTGATGAGCTGAGCATAATGCTCTTTTCGTGCTCAGATATATTCATTTTGAAAAGAAGTTATGGCGCTGCGTAGTTGCATGAATGAATTCTCGATGTTTCTGCGAGAAGCGGGAATTTTGCAGCCCCAGAATCTCGCGACATTTACGTAGATTTCGCATTTTCGAAGCTGAGCCGAATTGTATATTTTTGAGTGTAAAAGAAGAGAAGTGATTGTTGTTCAAACGTCAACTATTAGCCAATTCTCAAGGTGGCAACCCGTTTCTCTTGCTGCACCATATGTAGCTTCACAAAAAGTTTTTGCTTGTTTTGTTGTTACCACTTTTCTTTCGCTTTTCTCCATTCCCAAGCTACTTAATCAATTTTGCTTTAGTAAACATGTTCCTTCATCAGACTAAAAGGTTTTAACGTAAACTGTTGTTAAAAGAATAGCATAGGAAGTCAAAAAAAATTATTATTAACTATTTAATTTGAGGCTTGGGATCTGATCTCAATATCGCTTCTAGTCACATATGCTAAAACTCGAATAGATGTTTTTGCTCATCATTGAGGAAGAAAGATGGGACTGATTGGTAGTATTACGTTTTACTTGAGTTTTCTTAGAGCCGCACTGTTCGCTCATATTTTCTTACTTGTAGGAACAACCTCCTTGACCACCGTAAAATTGTTGTTAGAGAGATTGACATAACGGTCGTTATGTTTGCTTTGTAAGTAAGTGTTCAGGTTTTGTCCTGTGTAAAAAAATATGTTCGATTGTAATCTAAACTGAAGTGAAGCCGAATGTTCCTTGATTTCGGGCATAATATACGGGACCACGTTTATGTCGTAAATTCAGAAAGAGCTCAGTACTTTATGCTTCGCTGTCGCTTCCAGCTACGACCGCAGAAACGAGCGGGCTACAAATATAACACTGAACGTGACGCTAGAAATGGCTGCGGGCGGGCTGCTATAAGGTCTTCAGCGCGAAACGAAAATGGCAGCGATAAGGCTCAGGGCTTTTGGTATGGTTTGAGGTGGCTTTGCGGCTGCCAGCTGAGAGCCTTTGATTGTCTGGAAAAAGCAATTCTACACTGCTTACAATCTACGCATTTTATTGTCGCCTTCTGCTTGCCCCCAAGAATGTCTAAACTTAAGGAAGAGAATATGTCGTGATTGATGTTGCGAAATATGCTCTGGTTCCAAGTCATCTCATCAAAAATAGGCTTGGCGGGAATGGTTAATTGTCTCAAGAGAGGAACGAGGTGAAGCGATGCACTCAGGTGTTGGAATAACTTCTGCGGTGTATAAGCTTTGGTGGGAAAGGGTATGCATTAAGTCCCTTTGTTTCAAATAAATACTTCTTTTTCCACATTACGCGTTCAGAAAGGGTTGGAGTAACAGCAAATTAGAAACTACTGTTGTGATCATGCGTGTGACAAGCAGAGCTCGCCAAAAGGGCCAGAGAAAAAGTCTTGAAAATGACGTCTTCCTCGACTTCTTAGAAAAAACTACGGCATGCTTTTGTAATAGTCACAGTTTTACTCTCTCATAAAATCTTGTCAATAAGGGTCCGTCTCTATTTTCTTTTTTGATATGGGTCACAATGACCCAAATTTAACTCCTACCTCGTATGCTTTCCTTTTAATGGGAACTTGTTGTGTAGTGGTGCTCTTCACAATTTGAGCAAAGCCATCTGTCGTGCGGCCTGAGGGTCGATGTACAGGGCTCCTAAATTGCAGAGTCGCTTGCACCAGCGGTCGCGCGACCGCGTCGCGCTCGGGCATCAAAGGCGCCGCCTCGATCGATTGCGCCGGCACCGACAAAATGCAAGGAGCAACGCGGTCGCGCGACCGCTGGTGCAAACGACTCTGCAATTTAGGAGCCCTGTACTTATTGGCTGGGTTTAGTTACTTGATGTCTGCATTTGTTAGTTTTGGCTGACGATAAACATCATCTAAAGGCATTAGCAGCATGGTGAGCTATCAGTGCGGTACGCCTGCAATGGCACAGAACGACAAACTCGTTCACGTCTTCTGTCCTCTCGCTGCGGGAAGGGGGAGGGATTGTTATGAATGACGCTTAGTCATTGCGGGTGAGCGAACTTATTTACCCGAAGCACTTGCTGCAGCGTAGTTTTAGAGGTCATGATTTGTCAGCAACGCTAATTGACACCTAACCAGCGCTGTATGCAGACCCGAACTGTGCACAAAGCCCTCGTCCTCACCCGGAACACAGGAAACTGAATTTCGATGAAATTTCAAATTCAAAGTTCAGCGTCCAATTGAAATAAAAACTGGTATTTAGGAGTTTCAAAGCACGCTGCTTCCGAATATGCTAATGGTTTTGCTCAGTACTTTCAAATTCATTTTCAAAGTCTTTTTTCAGAAAATAAAGTTTTTTTTTACAACTTCGCTGTAAATTTAAAAACCGGCGTAATGGACATTCTTGAATATCAGCTTTTCAAACAGTGAAGTCATACAAAACATTGTCTTTCAAAAAAGAAAAAATTTGGAAGAATAGAGCAAAACCACCAGCATATTCGGGAACAGCGTGTTTGAAAACAACTAGACTCAAGTTTTTATTAGGTTGTCCGGAAATTAATGTCCGTTTTGAATTTCAACCGCAATATGTCATACACTTCTCATTCCTAAATAGCTTTCAAGGTACCATTTGATAGAACAAAACAAGCTCTACAAGATGGCTTTCTAGCTTTAGCAAGAGCTTTGATCCACCTCGAGTTTCGAGCCAAAAACTAAAAAGATTCAACTGCCCGAAAATCAAGAAAAATCGTAATTCAGTTCGTAAGAATTCTACAAAAATACTAACTTGCTCACGTAAACACTATCCACATAAGACATATATGTACGCATTTGCCATATTTTTTCCTCTGTTAAAAATCGAAAAAACGAAAATGTTCATGCTTTTGCAAAAGTGATGCTGTGTCGTCCCCACAAAAGTAGATGTATGCTACAAATCTGTAGAAGTGCAAACGTGGATTTTCAGCTTTTTACAAGCTTTAGTTTTCGAGAAATTTGAATTTTAGTTTGGACCACCTGACTAATGAAAACTATATTCGATATTATTCGCTTATGGTAAAAAAATGGATGTCGTAAGGGCCTGCGAGATGATATATGAAATCTAAAAAACCAGTGAATAAGAGGTTTGAATAATTTTCACTTAATTTCCCTATTGTTTAGTGAGGGAACGACATTGCAGCTGATAGGTAACCAGTGCTTCACCTCTGCTTCGCACTGATCATCACGGAAAGTGTTGAGTAAATTTACGGCTCTAATATCTTGTTTTTTACTGATTCCAAAGTTGCCCAAGGGAGCGACACCTGTTGATGATAAACCACCCTAGCTATTACACCTTTCCATAACAAAGCACAGGATGAGGGAACGGGACTTATCCACCCAAAGCACATGCCACAGCTAGTTGTAGAGGTCATGAGTTATCAGCAACGCTAATTAGCACTTAATCATCATTCGCTGTATGAGATCCAGTCTGTGCACGCAGCACCCTCGTCATGGAACGCATAAAACTGAAATTCGACGAAATTTCGAATTCAAAATTTAGTAGCGATTTCAGTCCGACTGAAGTATAAGGTTGTCCGAAAATTAATGTCCGTTTTGAATTTCAACCGCAATAAGTCATACACTTCTCATTCCTAAGTAACTTTTAAGGTACCATTTGATAGAACAAAGCAAGCTCTACAAGACGGCTTTGTTGCTTTAGCAAGAGCTCTGATCCAATGCTCAAATGCATCCTGTGTCACCATGACCACAAGTGTTACATAGTGTTCGGCGATGGCTTACGGGGCAAGCTGTTTGTTTTCGGATCAAAAGCAAATGGAATATCGCTCTAAGATTCGTAGTGAACGCAGGAAATAATACATATATTTACCTGGCTCACAAGGGGATGGTCCAAATTCGAAGCAGCCATTCCCAGCAAGCTGTTTACCGTTGAACATTCCATGGAGGGCTGGGTACATATCCACCTTAATTATCTGCTTCCCGTCTCCTACACGAAGTTATGGCCCTCGATTCCACCGTGGGACCATCGCGCATCATAAGCATTGCTCGCCACTTGCAACGAAGGTGGACTCATAGAGCAGTGGTAAGTATGCAGACTCATAGAACGAGCTACCTTTTTGTTTGCAACTTCGATTCCTTTCGCTTACACTCTTTTGCAACCCATTCCAATATCTGTATTGTTAGCGCGAAGTCCCTAACGCGATCAAAATGATGATTCAACATCTAAAGACTTCGAAAGCATTATTTTTTACCGTACAAACTCTTTTGAGAGTTGAGGATGATCACGTTGAAAGCAAAAATGTTGATGAATAGGAATGCAAGAGCGAACAGAAGCAGGCAGCAAGAAAAGTGGAGATGAAGTTGATAAACAGAAACTTAATTCTTGCTTTGATAAATTATTTCGGTCAAAAGGCTTGAGTGCGCTTTTTTCCGAATTGACTCGTACTCTCAAGTTACAGAAAAAATAAAGTTTTCGAAGTTTCCAAATGTTAAATCATCTTTTTGACACACTGACGACCGAAGTCTTTCCCGACGAGCCAGCATTTTTCACATAAAATCACGCACAATCCCATCTACAGTACATTTACAGTAGCGCTGGAATGCTGGCAAAAACAGTAGAGGTTGTATCTAAATAATCTAGCATAAAAGAAAACTCCATGAGTTGGTTTGACACAAGTTAGTAGCCATTTATATGAGAGTCATGATGTGTCAAGCCTTGACACATCATGTGTGTCAAGCGGTCGTCAATGTGTTAACCGCGTTAGGGATTTCGCGCCAGCAATATAGATATCGGGAATGGTTTGCAAAAGAATGGCAAGCAAAAGGAATCGAAGTTGCAAACAAAAAGGTAGCTCCTAATATGAGTCTGCACACTTACCACTGCGCTAGAGTCAACCTTTCATGCTGGGCGAGCAGTACTTATGATGCGCGGCGGCCCCATGGCGGAATCGAGGGCCATAACTTCGTGTAGGGGACCGAGAAGCAGATATCGAGGCGGATGTGTACCCAGCCCTCCATGGGTGTTCAACGGTATAAGCTTGCTGATATTGGCCAGTTCGAATTTTGACCATTTCCTTGTTAGTAGGGAATAAGAAATTGCAATGCAAAATCGGAGTCTCTGGAGTGGCGAAAAACTATCAAAAAACTTAATTAAGAAGAGCAATTTGACTAAATTTTCCCATAAATTTGACCAAGGACAAACTTCATGAAGCTGACTAATTTTCCTTCCATCACCCAACAAATTTTTTCGGCCATCCCTCTGACAAACAATACTTACTCTGAAGCTAGTGTCACATATACTGCAATACCCCACTTTCACCTTCGCTTCAACGATGCCCCTCCCCCTTCCAAACCACCCCCCGCCCTTCAAGCTTATCTCCTCATCATCTGTAGAGTCACAAATGCTCATCATTCCCCTACTACTCTCCTTTTTTGCAAAAATAACAATTTTTCGCCCTTAGTGTAAGCGCGGGAGCTCAAATGCGCTCGAAATAAATGGCCAAAATGGGATTGTTTTCAGCAAATCGGGAATGGCACACCAAAAATGGTGTGTAGTATACTTGGGTAATTCGAAAATTTTTCATCGAATGAATGAATATCGAATAAATTCGAAAAGGTAAAATTTCGAATAAATGAATATCGAATAACGAATTCGAAAGTGAAAAATCTCGAATAAACGAATATCGAAAAAATTCGAGTTTCAAAATTTCTCGAATGAATCAATTCCGAATAAATTCGAAAAATCAAAAATGTGCGGAGCCGGATAAGCCAGCTAGTATCAAATATATTCGAACATTGGAAGTCGAATTTCGAATAAATATTCGAATGATTCATCGAATAACTAAAGCAACCATATCTCAAACTTGCCGACATATCTGGTTAAAGCCGATCCATTCATATTCAGCACCCCTGTAACCCCTATACCAACTCCTAGCTCAAAATTTTCCAAATCGAAACCCCGTTTTCTCAATTATTCGAGTTTCGAATATTATTCGAAAATGGAAGAACTCCGAATATCGAATTTCGAATACGAATATATTCGAATGTTTTATTCGAATGATCGAATTTCTATTCGATTCGGACCCAAGTATAGTGTGTAGATGCTAGGAAGTTGGAACTTGTATGCAGTTCTACGAAAAAAGTAATGCGAACTAAAGCCATGGCACTTTTATCGGAGTTAGGTGGCTTTCGAGCCATCTGGGCAGCCAACAAAGTAACTCAGAAAAACAATGTCCTATATCAAATCTTTTATATGTTCGTAGTTCTTATTCTAACAGCCATCTTATGATGAAGCGACTGATTTGAGGAAAAGTACCTGACTATTTAAAGGAGAAAGTTCTGCTCTACAGAACTGCTGTACAATTTCAGAGCAAACCTAACTTCTCCTGCTTGAAAACTTCTCAAGCAAAGTTCTTTGCAAGGCACAAATTGGCAATTTCGGACCGCGCATTTTTCGATCTATATACTGAAATTATGATTGGGAATTTTTCATTTGAAATTGTTTTGAGTGATGAAAAATAGCTGTTATTTACGGGATTATGGCGCATTTAAAAGAGGACTTTACAGCCAAAGGACCCTATCACACATGCTGTATATTGCTTGAGAGGATCGTGCGATGTAAGAATTTCTTTCCGGAATATAGTGAAGCGGCTGAGCGGCTCGCTTGAAAATTCGAAAAAGTGCGTCTTATACCGAAAAAGTGCGTCTTAGGGTAGAAAAACCCATTTATTCCTTAAGGCCCGATAGGAGGACTGACACATTCAGCCGCTAAACAGTGCACAAATTTCAAGGGTAGCAGTCAAAGACAGAACTTCTAAGGCCTTGTTTATATATAGATTTTAGCATATTAGCACGCTGCAAATTTGGAGCGTACCAATCTTGCTTGGATAACATTTTGCGAGGTACAAATACGGAATGTGGAGTTGCCGAAATCGCTTCTTGCCTCTCAGAAAACTTAGCCCCAAGAAGCCACACAACAAGGGAATCCAGTTTTGCTCTGAAAACGAACAACAGTTCTTGTAGAACAGTTCTTGTAAATCAGCTCTTTCGAACGGTACAAGTACTTTGCCGTAGACCAATCGCTTCATCAAAAAATGGTTCCCAAAGTAAAAACTCCTAAAACTTATAAAACAACCTAATATTTCTTTCTTTTCAAATAAGTCCGAACATTTTTTAACCCACCCCTTCTCCGATCAGTTAAATCCCTTCAAAAAGTTCAAATTGCGGCTGTGATCGTGCTCCAGCGTGCGCGTCAGACATCATGCCGTCAGTGTGAGGAATGGGAAATACAAACATCATAACTTTTTTGGTCTATTTTGTTGTTTTTCTCGATCTTCCTACACTTTTTTATCATGCATGTGTAATTCAATCATGAGGAGATGTCGCAAGGGATGTCGTATATTTGTTGCGGAGTCAACGGGAAAATCATTTTAAAAATTGTAAAAGCCACCTTGTGCCAAGCCCTGGTCTCACAACATAACATCATTTGTTTGCGTACCAAGTTAAAAAAATGGGACTCCTTTGACTTCCTATGTTACCTTGCTAGATTCCTTTCCGGCTGGAGTAAATAGAATAGATCTGGACGCCATAACTTGTTACAGTAACGAATTCATCAATTCTCTTTGGAAACAACTTACTTCCACAGAAAAATGACCCTTTTTGTCTCAATCGTCTTATCTTACACATTTGCGTCGTTTTTGAAACCGCTCAACCAGCAAACAGAGCCATCTAGCACATCTAAAAATACTATTGAGATTATACATTTTATTTCATTTATGTTATTTTCTATCAACCTACACTGCGATTCATATGGCTGGCACAATTTTTTCCAATTCTAGATTACTATGCGCTTAACACATTTTATCCATCAGCGTAATACTCTCCTTGGCAATCACAAACTCAATTTGCTTTTTGGTTTTGTATGTAAATGGTGGAATGTTGCAACTTGCTTTATCTTTGATAGCTTGCAATTCGTGCTGTCTTTATTAGCAGCATACACTAATGCTAGTTTTTGATAGTAGATTAAAGTTGTAAGGTTTTCCGATAAAGCGTTGGTGTGCATATACACGGCTTATCAACTGCAGTGTCGGGTGCACAGCATCTCCTCTCCGTGGCCGCTTCGCCTGAACCCCTCCGCAAACACGCTCTTTGATCACTTTCCCACTGCGAGTGTGGAAAAGGCAGAGCCTCAATTGTTTGGAAATAATTGGAGAGTGTTCGAGGAAGAGGTGCAGAGTCTCACGCGGGGGCGGAGATGCTGGTGTACCCGGCACTAGTTGGTAAGCCCTGTATCAGATGTAAAACAAATTGCGAATTTTCCTTGTGTGTAGTGGTCTGGGCGTTCACATCTTCCCACAGAAAAAATCTATTTTCTGGTAAATGTTTTGACTTTTTTCGGTGTCGCAGCGCATTGATTTGCAAACCGAGAAGAGATTTTATTAACAAAGAAACAATCTTATGTTAATTTCCTACCAGTTTGGTAGAGGGCCAAAGTTGATCGAATTTCGAACCAATCAATGCGACATCCTCAATGACAAAGCTGCAATCGTATTTGATGAGATGAGCAGAACTGAAAACTATGAAACATACCATCAGGCCTGGCACCGATGGTTTGGGGTCAAAATGGACTTCGTTTTTGGAGTTAGAAGCAACGGAGACATCGTTTTTGTGAGGTCCTGGAGGAAGCGCCAAAAAAAACGCGACAAACATGTCAGGTTTCACGAGTTGAGTGTTCTTTCGCAAGGCGCGAATTTCAAATGCAAGACTCAAACAAACAAATGGCTTGTTTACAGCGCACAAACAATCACATGGCTCCGAATTTGGGCTATGTGTATGCAATATTACTCTAAACTATGTTATGTAAAAAGTTCCCAAAACTTATGTGTCCTGATATCCGTTCTCGAATTTGTTGGTTTCTAGACCAACTACCAAACCGACTGGGTTGGTTCGGAGCATAAATATCGGAGAGTTCACATAAGTTTTAGACCTTTTAATTTGGACGATTAGAACGGTCAAAAATCTATCATGTAGTGAAGAGAGCATCAAACCGTTGCCTCTCCCCTTTTTTAAAGTCAAAAGTAGTATAAATCTACGCGTTGATAGATATCGCGCTCCAATCACTTGTGGTGTCCTTTGAAATATGTGGCGAAAAATGCATCGCAGGATTGTTGAGGCTACAGATTTGGTTGGCCTAGGAGATTTTCGACATTCCCGGCATCAAAATGGTACTATACCCAATGGCAGAGCCTTTAATCGACTCGAAAGTTTTCTTTTTGCTTTTTTTATATTACATACCTCAAAATGCGCTTTTTTCGCTTTTTTGTTGCTATTTTGGTTGAATAAGGGTTTCCCTACTAATTTTCACGTCTAGAGGGACTTCGTAAATTTTCGCGAAGTCATGAGGGACTTCGTTTCCTAAAAACCTCCAAACCAACGCGTGCCGGCCCTGCTTACCATCGATAATGCTTTTCTCCCAAATCGTATCTGTTGAGAACTTCCGATTGCTAGAGATAAACGTTGCTCAAAATCAACTGAAACAACAGCGGTAACCACAAATTTGAGAGAAGACAGGTAAGTATGGGGGAAATATGAGGATGCAAATTTCGGTTGGATATTACAGCAAAAAAGGAAAACAATTCATTTACGTCGAAATTACTTTCACATCAAGGCACCACCAATGGATTTTCGTATGACCGACACATGTCAAACTTGCGACTTCACTTCCTTTCTATTCCAGACAAAACACTGAATAAAAATTTTTTCTTACGTTTTTATGGCTTTGCATAATCTGCAATGGCCTATGTGATACACACTTGAGTTTTTAGTATCGCTATCAACAGTTCAATTCAGAAAAAAATTGTTGCTTCAATAAAAATCTATCACCAACGATTCTCAAGTGTCTGGAATTTTTTCTACATCCCTATAGTCAAAGGAATTCTTTGCTAATTTTTGAAAAAAGGCTCCTAAAGATGCTGAGAGCCACAGTAACGAAAGCACAGGAAGCTATACCTTCATCCAATGTTTTTTAGATATAAAAAGAAGCCTACAATGAAGCCAAGCACCATTTCTGAGGCAGTGCTAAAGATGATTAAAGTTTTCGTCGATTTATATGTTAGATGTTCGTTATACGGAAAATCCCATTTTTAGCTTTGCAACTGAAACTTACAAATACCTAATGCGGTGTTTTTCAGTATATGTAATAGCTACCATAAGATATCATAAAAACAAATGATTCTCTGTCGGCACACATTTAACTACCACCGAACAGCGTTTTTAACATCCGGTTCATTGCTGTATTGAGGTCCATATTTAAGATACTCGTTCTCAATGGGATCTTCAAACTGATGACCTATATCATTGGCTTCTGTGGTGTCAGAGTAACGCAAACCTTGCTGAGGCTCACCAACATGTGGATCCGTAGTAAACCTGTGGATACTCGTAGTCATAACTTTGAGTTAACTCTTGGTTAAATCTGATCTAACGTGCACATTTCTGAGTTTCTGATCCCCTTAACAGGTGTTTGAATGGACCAAATCTTCGAAGGCGTGATATGGCAGGAGACTCTGTAGCCGACAGTTTACCCCTCTTAGGAAAACATTGCCCAAATCTTTCTGCAAGAGAAACAGCGACACCAAACGCGTGACCGAGCTGCGGTATCTCTGAGTTTTCTGCACGTTCCATTCTGAAACTCAGAAGTATGGGTTTGGTTGAAAGTTAGAGAATTCTCAAAGAGTTAGTCTCTGAGTTTGGTTAGAAAAGAGAATTAGTGCAGAAAAGAGGAGGGGCAGCTAAACAGTCTTCCAGGGTACATTTGATCGTGGTCTCAGCAGGCATGATGGGGGTATCGTGGTGCGTCGTTATCTACAAAATTTCGAAATTTTTGGGGCTATGCAATGCGCTGATCACGAATATGATATTCATTTCTCACCTTGGGATCATAAAGCCGGGTTACGGTGGTTTACGGTAAACAGAAGAAAATTACAAAATTGGCAGTAACTTGGGGTGGGGTTATTCGGCCGCTATTCACGAATGTGGACTTTATTTTGTAGGCGATACCATTTGGCAAGATTACGGTATATTTACGGTAAGTGAGTTAAATCGGTGAATTAGCTAAAACATTGCACACTGGGGTTATCCGGGAGGTGATTACGGATCACAGGTGCGATAAGGTGAGAATGACTCTTCCAGGGTAAAGAGGGTCACAGTGGTCGCAGTCCTTCCAGGGTGAAGGGTGTTTCAGTTGATGGAGAAATCATAAAATACCGACCGGGGGGGGGGGGGAGGGGAGAAGGCGATGATGTTTTCTTATTTTCCAAATCAAAGTTTATCATTTTAAATTCTCTGTAATCACTGGTTGTCTTTTTACCAAAATGTGAAGACTGATAGCATTGGAACAACCCTATATGTTTTTATAAATACCATAGAAGATGTGTATGCGAGAACATCTGTTTCG
Source organism: Cylicocyclus nassatus (assembly GCA_958299035.1). NCBI lineage: Eukaryota > Metazoa > Nematoda > Chromadorea > Rhabditida > Strongylidae > Cylicocyclus > Cylicocyclus nassatus. The sequence goes on from CATQJL010000112.1 coordinate 69,976,796, forward strand.
GGAAAGAGGTAGACATTTTTTAAGCATTTACGAATTTTCAAAAGAAGAAATTCATAACTTCTGCAGATAAACAGCAACGCCAGCAATGAAAAGGTTTTTATAACCATCTTGTCCTCCGCTTTCAGAAAATATATAGAACGTCTGATATTCATTCAAGAAAGTGCAGTGAACGGTTTGCCTAGTGATTATTGGGAAATTTTTGATTTTTTAACATAAAAGAACTCATAACTTCTGCTGATGAACATTTTGTACGCCGTGATGGTCAGCATTGGAACCGCCTCATCCTACGCTTCCAGAAAATATATACTATGCCTAGGATCCGTTGAAAAAAGTGCTTGGGTGAAGGGTGTCCTAGTGATTTTTGGAGATCGAGTTTTTAACATAGAAAAATTTATAACTTCTGTTGATGAACATCTTGTACGCCGATATGGTCACCATTAGAAGCGCCTCGTCCACCGCTTTCAGAAAATATATACTCTGCCTGGTGTTCGTTAAAAAAAGTGCCGGGTGAAGGGCGGGTGAGACTTTTATAATGGGAGTGCTCAAGTAGACGTCTTTTTACAATGGTAAAAAAGCCTGTACTTGAGCACTCCCATTATAAAAGTCTCACCCACCCTTACCCGGCACTTTTTCATCAAGGGCCATCAAGGTGTACAAGATGTTCAAGTACAGAAGTTATGAATTTTTTTATGTTAAAAACTCGTAAATCTCCAGAAATCATTACTCACACCCGTCACCGAGCCCTTTTTTCAACAGACTACTCCTTTCCATAAACAATTCACGTACAAATATCTTCCACTGTTGATTATTTTTCTCGGCTTTTGGTGAAGGGGGTCACCTTGGTCCCGGCTCACGGGTGAAGGGAGGGTGAGAAAATTCTCACACTATTGCACCTGTGGACACTTTGCCAAAAGGGTTCAATCTGTGTGCAAACCCTAGTAGTCCATTTTCATCATTGCCGAAATTCTTTATACCATCCGCTCTCTTTATTGTTCGACTACCGACCCTGGTTGTCGGTCAGCACCTAAATTGATGGTTATTATATCGTTGCTTGTGACTAAAAATTGGAGTTTTCTTTTCTTTAATATAACTAAAAGCAAAAAGCTTCTTCACTCGTATTATCTTGTAAACGTCAAATATGTACGAATTAGAAATGCATTCTTTTGATGCCACATGGCATCATAGCAAATCTACAATGTCACAATCGGATTTTTTTTGCCGTAGAAATTACTGCCGGTGATCAGTGGGAGGCCGACGAATCAACCTCTTAGTGACTCTTTTTGTGCTGAGGTTACTTTCATTCGGCAATCGAACCTTGCTCTTCTTGTGCTACGTTCGTGGATTGGTTGGTTCAACTTATTCACCAGTTAAGGTCAAGCTCGGAACTTCTTTTTTCAAGACTAATTTTCTCGTAGGTGCTTGTTTGATTGCTAGCAAAGCTATGTATAGGTAAGCGCAAAAATTAGCATGCGACGCACACTGAAAAGCTTGCCCAGTACAAACGCATCTGTACATGTGGCGCTCTGGCAACGTTTCAGCGGCGCGTCGCGGCCGCTACAGACACGGTCAGTCCGCAGTCAATGATTTGAGGTCAACTCCGATTCAACTGGATTGGCGGCTGAATGGCGGGGCCTTGTGACCTCGGCTTAGGCTGCTCGCGCCCGCGACGCTGCCTGCGCCTTTGTCGCGGGCGCGCTCTCTGATCTTCCCTTAGCCTTGACTAGATCACAAAGCCCCGCCTTCCAGCCGCCAATCTAGTTGAATCAAAGGGTCTACATCACTTTTTCAATAAAGTAGGGAATCTACGATGCCTATCACTGACATCCACCCAAAGCAGTTTCAAAATTAATGCAATTCATAGCGATGAAATTTCTAGATCAAAACCGGTGTGATAAATGGCAAGTCAAGCCGCCGTCGCACGTAACGAACAAAAAATGCTGAATTATTCTAACAAAACACCATTTTTGTAAAAATTCTGTCGCAATCAGTCTGGTAACAGCAACCATGAAATTAACCCTTCACTTTCTTGAAGAAATTTACCTCAAACCATAAGCGGGAGTGAAACTCTGTACAAGCTGGATTCCACTAGTTCAAGAAGGTGAGCAACTTTTAGAATTTATGCATTATTATTGTGCATTTATAGGACTGCCAAAATCAATGATTGGATTTCTACATTGCAGACAGCGTGTTCTTGGCAACAAAGCCTAAATTTTCCGTTGACTCAAGTTCGTGCAAAAAAAGCTACTATCAGTGAAGTATGTGTCAATATGCACTAATTTTTTGCGTCGTCTACGATCTTATTCGCCTATTCAAGCATATAACCTGGGCAGCAAGAAGAACGATCAGATTGACAAATTGATCATGATTGACTTTTCCACTTGCGAGGAACTCTTGTATAGCACAAGTATGATTTCCACAAACAAAACTTGCACTCGCTTGATTACGGGATACAAACTAGCACTGAACAGAAGTCACGATTAATTTGTGACAAACTTTTATTTACAATTCCTTTGATAATGAACTTTACGGGAACAAAGCGAAATCTCTTGAAATCTCGTGACTGGTTGCGATGCCTGTGCTACGATTTTTGCACTATTTCACTTTTTCTTTCTCATATGTAAAAAATGCAAATGAAAGCAGCGCGACACGAAAACACGTCGGAAATACTTTTGAGAGATGCCAAGGGAGACGTTCAGCGACAATATGCGAAGTAGCTAACGACCAGCATTTAATGCAAGTACACCTCAAGACTACATCAAACATATGAATAAAAGCTGGTTACTGAGAAAATGAACATGAAAAACGATGCCGCATACGAAAAACTGAAAAGATGTTTCTTTCCGGATATTTCGCCTCAAATTTATAAAAGAGCGAGAGCATGGCGCGACGTCGCGACGCGGCAATAACTAACGCCATGGCGGCATTCTGTAGGGATTGCTTCAGCTCATTAGGTTCAAGAAAATAAGTCGATTTCTATATGCTTGTTATGGTACCGCAACCAGGCGAACCCAAATATGCATGAGGGATACTGTTGATAGAGCAAAGCAAGCACTGCGAGCTGGTGTTGATGCTTCCGCGCCAAGATTGTTCCATGTAAAGTCAAGAATCGGAATTAAGGAGTTCTAAATACCCAGAAAACCGAAGGAAAAACAGATTCCTTCCTAAAAATTTTCTACGGATCTCCCACTCGCACACATCTATATTATCAATAGCAACATCCATACATACAGCTGCTGTATTCTTTTCTGCCTAGAAACTTAAAATCAATAATTTTCAGGTGTTTTTCAGAGCAATACTGGGGGCTACTCTGACGTGTTTGATTGTATACTACGAGCTTTTGTAAGTATAACTGCATTTTCCTTTTTCAAGCTTTAGGTTATGAGATTCCATTTTAGCGGAAATATCCAGAAGAGGGAAGCTAAATATGATATTTCTTGTAAAACTAGCGCACACAGTGATGCTCCACCACTAAAAATCTCACAAATAATTCTGTGTAGATTGGGTAAGTAGTAAAATTTCGCAAAGATTTGGTTATACTTATTGTGGTCGGGAAAATGTGGATGGAAAGAACATTATCTGATAAAGCAGAACGGTAGCAGATGGTATAACCAATATGACTTGAATGGTATATTTAATCTGTACTCTACCTAGACGCTAAAAAATGAGATAAAATAACTAACAAAGAAGAAAAATTCAGCATTACGGAACGGTATTTCAGTCATTATGCTTGATTATTTTATAATATCTCATCTTCCACTGACAGGTAATAAACTCTTCTTTCATTTATGAATGTTTGGCATAACTCATTCATGTTTCACTGGTACTGAACGTTTTAGACTATAATGACAGCCTCGTGTCCTATCCCGCGACACCATTTTTTTGCAGGGAGAAAAAAAACGACATCTTTATAGCCTCAGAAATATTTTTGACTAAGATGCTCACTTCCTACCTTTTCCTCCTAGAAAAACGGTTTGGGCGCCATCCAGAACGATGCCAAAAACGTGCATGAATACGGTATTGTGAAAATTCGTAACTAACTTCAGGGAAAGACTGAGAGGCTGCAATGAGCAGATTTTGTAGCATTTGCCCAGACTATCCATGAAAAAAGTTCCAGCCATTGAAGAATAATAAGCTCGAAAAAAATCTAGATGCGACTGTCGCAGATTAAGATAACTCTCGAAAAATTTGAATGCGACCCAGATACGACCCCCCCCCCCTTTACTTCAGTTTTTGTCGCCATACATAAAAATAAGAAAATCCACAGATTATCAAGTAAGATTAGATTTTGCGCAAATGTAGCAGAGCGTCACCAAAGTATAGATAAATTGTATGGGACCATGAAAAACACTGTAAAAAGATTTAAATAAATCATTGATGGTCATCTTCGGTAAAAATATTCGTTTTTGTCGAGTGTGTAGGACTTCAGGGAGTCATAGAAAGCAAGATTTCTAGACCAGACGGCTTATTTAGAATTTTTTAATGAAATTGTATCAAACATCCTTCAAAAGTGTTTCAAGCTCTTGGAAATGGTTTTTTGGGAATTTCTTCAAAAATGTTAGCTTCAATATTCTGATTTCTACTTTTTTATAATTCTATTGTAAGGAGAATGTAAATTATTTGCATTTGATTTTCTTCTAACTTACGATTTTTAGACAAAGCAGCTCCTCTTCCGACCCCTTTCCCCACCTTGAGTGCCTACTTTAGGACCCCCAGTTGCGACAGTCGCATCACACGCTTGACCTTGGATCTAATAGTAGTTAGTGTCCGAAACTATAAGAGAGAAAATTGAATGCCAATAAAGAAGAGTTGCAGCAGTCTAGATCTAACTGTCACAAAAGCTGAAGTCCAGCTTTTTTCGAGCTTTTTTGACCACAGGCGCTGTTATCCTTTCAAATTTGAGCGGTGCTAGCTGCCCTACATGTTTACAATCCTTTCTTGTCGCTTTCGCTACTGACACATTCATTTGCAATTTCAAAAATCCACTTTTACCCTTTCTTGAAGTTCAGCTTTTGCTATTCTATATTTACGGTTCTTTTATGGTTGTTGGGCTCAAACGCTCAAAAACCTGTAAGACACGGGGAACGGCGACTTTAGCTGTGAAATGGGGCAAGCGCGAATGCCCCTACCGTCATTGCAGAGATTTTCGTGCCCTTTTTTCACCGATTTCAGAATTTGCAACGTCCCGCAGTTTCAAACGTTCATTTTTCCTCATGCTACGTTGATGCGTGAGCAACAGCTGAGCAGGTCCCGTCATTGATGTGCGCAATTGCACAATCTCTAGGATGGGTTGTTTATGGGTCCTCTGTGTTGTTTTTCTTATTTTTCCTTGTTTTATTTGTAGTTTGAGTACAGTTATGGCTAAAATTTGTGACTGATTACATGTTAGACTAGTTGGATGCGAAATATGCGCTGCTTCCCATGCCAAATTCTTTTTCTTTTGCACCTGCATGCATTGGCAAAGGAATTTGCTCGGAAACTGGACTTACACATTATGCGTCATTGTAACAGATATTGTTTGATGGCTTGGTACAGATATCAAAGCGGCCCGGCACCTTCGCTAGAAAGAATGCCGAGCTAAGCAAAGTACTACATAGACAGCCCGGTAAAAGATGCAGGGGTTATTGTGAGGTTTTATACATCTTTCTCTATCATTATTTTTCAGCCAAATTAGATTACGTTAGCACCATCACTAATACAGCTCTGATTACCTATGCTCTTGATTTTTCCATATCGTATTCTCACAACAGTAATTTGCTGTAGATCATCCCACTCATCCCATCTCCCGAAACAACGACACACCGCACATTTGTCTGTTCTTCATACTAAACGTTTTTCTTGATTAGAATTTCAAATCATAAGGTCTTTTGTTCTAATGGAGATGCATCTTTTGCTTGTTAATTATCTATAATAATGCAACGGCTTATTGGTAAAAGAAGTGTTAGATTCGTTTCAACAAATGAAAGATGACCAGAAAATGCATAAATTTATTTTAGAGGTAATTGCTCCACAGAATTTTCGCACTTTACTGTATATTAACGCAAATGTCTTCTGCAAAATACCTTTTTGTTGAAAATTGAATCCTCAAAAGCAGAACAGCTTCTGCAGTGTTCAAGTTGTTGTAGTATAAGATAGTGCCCAGAAAATTCTGAATACTTGCTTTTTTGTAGAAATAGACAGGGGTTGATCTATGCACCTCATGTGATCAATTTATACTCGTAAAAAATTAGCTTCCGCCTGGCTTACGCTTTTCTTTTCAACATACGTATAGGCATCCTTTGTATGGTTTTAAGTGAGGCCACGGATAATGCACTGAAGCTTAGGGTTAACTATAGATCTAAAGTAAAGTGTGACTTGCAGTCAGTCGTCAGTGTAATTCAGATGCATACACCGAATTTGCGCACACTTCATGTTTGATGCATTTTGGTCACAGTCCATATTCAACAAGGCTCTACTCCAACAACACTGGAAATTGGCTTTAGCTATGTTGCCATGTTCGTTCTCAGCTGAATATAAGCAGTTGTCAGACTCGGATCATTAAGATTTCTACGTCCGTTTTGTAGTGGAAGGGTGCCACCGCTTTCAGACACTATTTGACATAGCTTACTGTTTTGTTTCAAGTCTTTTCTTTCCATAATCTTTTCGAATCGATTTTTTGGGTTGGTTTGGAAATTGTGCTCAAATAACTTTGGTTGTTGTAAGCAGACAACTTTGTTCAATATCATGTGCACGTTTATCAAACTATTCTCTACCATAATAATAAGAGCCAAGAAATGTATTTTAGTGTTTTTTCTACGATCTCTGTTCTTCTTCTCTGTTTCTTTTCCAGCTCTCTGCCCTTCTTTTTAGATCCTCCCATTGACTTTTTCTTTCGATTTTGGTGGCTCCAAGTTCTTCCAGCTTAACGTCTTTTGGTAACTTCGATATTTTGTCTCCATGCACTTGCATCGGAGCCGCATTGTCAAGGTCGCTGTAGAATTCTTCATCATATTCTGTTCCTTCTTCGCCTCCTTGTCCTCCTTCTGACACCACGGCAACAATCACTAGCTGAAAGAACCAATAATTTTTTTATGAAGATACAAGCAAAGTGGGGCAATCACAATTTGCCCCACTTTGACAAAAGTGCAAGCCCGTTTTGACAATTTGCTTTATCTCATAAAGAATTTTGTCATAGTGAAATTACAGACTCTTCAACTAGATAGGGTTGATTTGCAAACCAGTCACCTCATGGTAAGCAGCATAATTTGTTTGGTTGAAGACTTCATCTTGTTTTTTTTAGGAGTGACTAGAATATCACATAAACTTATCATTAGAACTGCTTAATAAACGTGTTTACAGCACCAAAAAAACATATCGCCTTCCGTAGGTGTTGAACAACTCCACATCGTGTACTGCAAACACCGCTAAAGTACAAACATGTAACGACACCCTTTCCTCCCCCCTCCATTGCTTTGTTATCCACTATGGTACACTGAACTAGCTCTGACGACAAAATTGAGTGTAAAATCTTTATTTCAACAAGTAGGGTCATAATTGCATGCGAATCTTAAGTACTTTACTATTCAGACAATCGATCCTGATTTTCGATAATCATACGTTATTTCGAAAACTTTTCTGGTATAAAGCAGTAGTTGCTATAAAATTTGATGTGTGGGGCCATGATTTCGCCTGTGTAAAAGTTTGATGTGTTTATTGCATAAATGGTTTGAGCGATACACATGTCCTTAGCAGCGTAGCGAGAAAATAGCTTGATTTTTGTTTAGAAGAAGTACAAGCTTTCATTTATGCTTTGACTGGTTACTAAAATCTAGTTCATAAAATTTATCACTGGAATAAGCACCTTATTGTAACTACAGCTATTCTTTCCATTATTTCTCTAATCTCTTCCTCTTCCTACGTCATAATGTAATGCCAGCAAAAAGCTGCTCTACAGGCAAAATGTGCTCGACATATACTTCTATATCGTAAGGAGCCTGCTCACAAGAAATTTGGGGCTAGATTCTGGGCGGGACAACAAACTCTTCGGTTTGACGGTATATGAGGAAGACGTTGTTTTTGGCCTAATCTTTCTTCTACACTTTGTTTGGAAAAAAAATTTGGGTTTACGCTTTGCTTGAAACCTTCGAAAAGTTTGCTTCTAAAAAAGCCGCATTGGTCACTAAAAAACCGGAAACGTTTGTTTCTCTGAGCGAAAGTTGAGTTGTCAAATAGCAGCTAGCGAAGCTGGAGACGGTTAAAAGGCACGGTTTCTCCAGAGGTCACAGGTTTAACAGCCTAATTTACAGCTAAGAGAGTCTTTCAAGAATAACAGACAAGCTGCTTTGATTTACTTAGTGTCTGAAGCTACCACATGCTGAGTTTGACGGCGTTTGGTAACAAACTGGTCGAAATAATTTACAGGAACGCCATCAGTCGCTTTTCAAATTAGTTTCAAAAAGTAAGAATTTATGCGTTTTGAAACTAATTTGAAATAATAAGATCGAGGAACCAATGAGACAATCATACATATCTTCCTGGAATTTTGAACTGCTCCTTGAACGTCATAAAATACTCTGAAAGTGCGGTAGTTGCTCTTCGTCTGGCAATAATCGCGCCTCTTGACATATACCCGAAGAAAGCTGATGGCACAGTCCTGACACTTGTTTTCTTTCAATTTTTGGCAGACATGGTGTTTAATTACTAAGGAAAATAAAGCTCAAATCTACAGTATTCAATGATGATCCTGCTTCAAGCAACTCAATTTTAAGAAAATCTATGGAGACAAAAGCTCTTATTTGAAAAAAATCTAACATGCCTGAAGTCCAATAAGCAGAAGCAGATAGCGGGACATCTCTGACACGGCCAATTGCCACTGAGCTTTTATAGGGACCAGTGATAACAAGAGCAATAATGAGCGCTGATGAAGTCAAAGATCATGTTAGTCGCTCTATTCAATCTTCTGAATATAGCGCAGGTGTTCTATTCATGGAGTCGTTCATATGAGCATTTCTTAGAGTTCGCACTTCCTTTTCCACTCGCTCTTGGCATGCACTTTGTACAATTCCTCATTGTTGTTGGCGGGGGTGGCTAAACATGACAGCTGATATCGCTGAGAGTGAAACAATCTGATTTTGCTCCAGTTTCTTGCTAATCTCCTCTAACATTCTCAATGTTTCTCAAGCCTATGCTAAAGTTTGTTGATTATATCTACAAGCTGGTAGTTGCCGTATGCCCTATCTTCTTCGAATGTACAACGGAAGTTTTTCTAGTTTTCTTTTATAACTTGAAATGTGCTTATGCTCCTAATAACGAAGCTTCTGTCCTATTCCGTTTGCAGTAATCCAGCTACTCGAAATGAGGTAGCAAGTAAATGTTATTTCGAAGTGTGTCTTTTATTGGAAGTACAGCGCAGCACGCAATTGTAAATTTATATTGAAAACCAGCTCATTTTGCCTAGAATCCCACAAAATATTTTGGGAATCTGTTCTGTGTATGCTTCAATCAGTGGTGTACTAAGAGGGGGTGGCGGTAAAAACCCTTTTTGGGGATACTTTTTTCCAAAAGTTTCGTGACCTACATACATGAGTCAAATTGTGTAAGCGAGTTGTATTTACTTGTTGATGGTTCGAACATTTTTTATTTCTAGGAATTCATTTTAGTTTTCTGAAAGAAATTTTTCTGGAAGGGGCTTCCTTCCCTCTCCTCTCTCTTCTCCCTCTTCTCCCCTCTCCTCCATTTTTGGCAAATCTCAGAGTTATGAGCCGGCTAAAAAGTATGGAACGTGCCAAGAAAATTTCGAATGGTATGGCTAACTTCACGTAACTTGATTCGAAAAATTTTCTTTGTCTTCTCACCATCCCCGAACAAATTCCTGAGTACGCTTCAAGATGTCGATAGAATTCCAATTTCTATTTACTCGCTGCCTCTCTTTCTTCTTTGTTTGCAGGAGAAAAAGGAAATCTCAAAAAAGCCTTTACTAAAGGTCGGACACAATCACAAATCTACTTTTCTTTCAATCACTACTGGTCTAAACTCCCAAAATTTTTGCATTGTTACAGCCTTAAAGTATGCACACTTGCAACACTTATGACCTGTCTCCCTCTAAAAATAACCACCTCATTTTCTTGCTTTAAATGATTGCTCATTTAGATCAACCCTCAGTGAAACAACTAGTCTCTAGGATTTGTAAATCCTACTCAATTCAAAAAAAACTTCTCAATGTCTGAGCTCTTTCAAAAGGTGCCGTGAGGAGCGGAGCTTGGAAAAATCTCGCCTTATCACTGATGTTGTCCCATAAAACTTAGGCCCGAGTAAACCCCATTCATCCCAGTTGACTGAGATGAGCCATTCAGAAGAGCTTCCTAAGTTAAACCTAAGACCGCCCACCCCGTGTGCTTTGAAGGCCGCGTCCGAGCAAATACGAAAATGTAGAGTACAGGGATGCCCATCCTGGTAAGGCTCTTGCCCAACTGGCAATGCAGCAATTTGCTTCTGAAGCGAGAAATCCACTTCAGAAGTGGCGACCGGAACTCCCTGGTGACCGGCACGAGTTAGTTCGATAAGCCAGAGTGCGCATACTGCACACAGTCAAGACGTAGGGTCACACAAAAACTCTGCGCCTTGACCTTGGCGGCAGGCGACAAAATTCAAATCAAGAGCTTCTGGAAAAGCCCGTTTTCGGCGTTTTCGTGCCCTCCAAGCTGCATTTTCAGAATCAGCGGGAGGAATAAGCCCAGATAAGTACCATTCGAAATTTTGCCCGGACGCTGCCTTTAAGGTGGTCAGTTGAGCAACATGGAGACTGTCCATGGAGCGTGCACCTTTTCAATGGACAAGAAAGCGCAACGGAGCCACTGCAAATTTTGCTTATCCTGCTGAAGTTGCGGCGATTCCGAGTTTCATATAACTCTATCACCTAGTATCCTCAGAATTTCAAAAGATCTGATAGTAAAGTGCATGCGGAGGAGAGATTTAAGAAACGTTTAGCTAGCATAACTAGCGTGTGCTTGCAAAATTTTCGACATTCCTGCAAGGCAGAGAATTTCAAATAACGACGTTTAATCAGAATCAGAAATTGTTCAGACCAAAATAATTGTGTTGTGAAGTTGGGATAAGACAGACTTTTGGACCAAGTAGCCTTCTTTAATATGAAATTCAATGATTTCATGGTCTGCATTAGAAAAATGTAAAGGACTGGTAACCACAACGCCTGTCCTACTATTTCTGTTGGGGATGATGGATAAAATACAGTAAATTCAAAAAGAACTTTTGTCAATTACGTCTTAGTCATAAACACCAGACTAGAATAAAGAGACAAATCATTCCCGCTTTGCAGTTCCTTTATTGCGCTTCCTCTCTTCCGGGCTCGTACTCCGACCACTTTTCCAGTCATACGCTTCTGTATGAGAATTCGGAAGAAGCTAAAGCACAGGATGTGGGCTACCCGAGAGCCAACACAAGTGTTGCGAAGAAGAAAAAAATCACTTACACTAAGGGTATGCACTAACACCCATACCTCCGATAGTCTAGAGACAGGGCGTCAAAAGTGAAGGTTGTTTGAACATCTGACGTCATAAATAGTGAAGGTTGTTTAAAGATGATCAGAGAAGAGAAAATGACATAAAACAGATATAAAAAGCAAAAAAAACTGCTGAAAAACGATAAAAACGCTTCAATAAGGTTTGAAATCTTTCATTTGGCGTCTTTTCAAAGTGCAGGTTTTCGCTCCAGGACTAGCAATTCGCAACACAGGGTTTTGATTTTTGATGCGTCCTTTAAATTTTTCCCCCGCATTGACGTTCCTGTTTCCTGGGACGTTGTCTGGATTGTTGCGCTTATTGTTCTGAGCAACAATCGCCCAAGCTGGAAAAAAATCGATGCGAAAGCATTGAAACAGAGCAAGGTAAAGAAAAACGCACTTTTTACGATTTTTCGCAAAAAATTCCACAATAATCGAAGAGATAAAGGCTGGGTGGTTGTCTGCATTATGAACAGAAGCAAGATCTATAGAATGCACGAAAAAACCGCGCGAAAATAGTCAAACTAGGAGAAAAACAAGAGGTTTTCGAAAACAAGGTTTTTGCTGGATTTCTCGATGAATTCAAAAAATATGGTTCTGGGACGTTCTCAGCGTGAAAATAGAGATCAAAAGCTTCAAAATATATATAGCTTGCTAAAATTGGGTTCGAAACAGCGAAGAAAAGGGTACCAGAGCCAAATGCCCCGCGCCCCGCGTTTGGGGTAGCGAGGTAGCGCGCAGCGCGCGGAGACGCAGACGAGCAGCGGAGACAGACCAGAGCCGACGGGGCATTTGGCTCTGATCGTAGATTTCCGCGGGGTCTCAGCGTAATCCCACAACATTATATATCATTCTAATGTCATGACATGATCAAGAGCACTGGCGGACGAAACAGCACGGACTGCGATCTGTTGAGACTATCCTATGATCGGGTGTTTTGTCTTCTGCTGTCTAGGGGGTGTTTTAATTCACTCTCTAGCGTGATGAGGAAAAATAGCTAAGTGCGGTGACTAAGTGTATCATACTGGTCCACAGTAAGATTTTAAATGACTTAGACAGTGCTGGTTGAAACTTTAGCCAAAGCCTAGGCTTAGGCTTAGGCTTAGGCTTAGGCTTAGGCTTGGGCTTACGGAAAAGCCACACTGTGATTTTGCTATATCTTACTCAGTTTCGAAGAGAGAAACCAAATTCTGATGTTGCGTGAATCACACTGCTTAGCATTAAGTCAAGAAATATTGAAGTTTTATTCACACGGAAAGAGGCTTTGGGAGTAGTAATAAAAATAAATAATAATAATAATGATAATAATTTAGCTAATAATAATAATAATTTAATCTATAGCATTCTGATTTGAAAATGTTTTCCACATATCAAAAAACTTCGAAAATTGCAAGAATCTCGCTAAAATGCCTGTAATCAATGCATTTCGTGATGTTCAGGGGGTGTTTTAATTCACTAGCAATGCAGACCGTTATGTCGAGTTGAAGTCTTTTTGTACCGATATCACTTGGGAAAATCGCAGCGGCGATCGTAAGGGTGGGATGAAATTTTTCTAGATTCGCTAGAAATCTTTCTGAGATCCCAACATTTCCTTGCATACTGGTGTCGTCGTGTGAAAATCTGCATTTCTCTTACATTTGTTGGAGTTTTGCGAAAATTCAAACGTTTGGAAGAAACCATCATTCGTGATTCGCTGGTTTCGTAACCATTCGCGTCGATTGTGGTCCTTATTCGTAGCATTTGCGGCGAATTTGCGGTTGCCTTCGCGTTTTGGTGGTCGAGCCATGCGTTATCGTCTTATGTGGTCTTTCATACGCAAATACCTGATTGATTCTGTCAGCGCTATATGCTCAGTTCAAAGATTAAGCCATGCATGTCGAGTTCATCTCAAGAGAAACTGCGAACGGCTCACTAGAGCAGATGTCACTTATTCGGAAAGTCCTATTGGATAACTGCGGCAATTCTGGAGCTAATACATGCAAATAAACCCTGACTATCGAAAGGGTGCAATTATTAGAGCAAATCAATCATCTTCGGATGTAGTTTGCTGACTCTAAATAACGCTGCATATCGGCGGCTTGTTCGCCGATATTCCGAAAAAGTGTCTGCCCTATCAACCTGATGGTAGTCTATTAGTCTACCATGGTTATTACGGGTAACGGAGAATAAGGGTTCGACTCCGGAGAGGGAGCCGTGGAAACGGCTACCACATCCAAGGAAGGCAGCAGGCGCGTAATTTATCCACTCTTAAAGAGATGAGATAGTGACTAAAAATAAAAAAACCATTCCTATGGAACGGTCATTTCAATGAGTTAATCATAAACCTCTTTTCGAGGATCAAGTGGAGGGCAAGTCTGGTGCCAGCAGCCGCGGTAATTCCAGCTCCACTAGTGTGAATCGTCATTGCTGCGGTTAAAAAGCTCGTAGTTGGATCTGAGTCACATGCAGTGGATCGCCTTTGGCGTTAATTGCTGTTGCGACTATTTGCTGGTTTTCTACTTAGGTTTCGGCTTTTGTAGTGGCTAGCGAGTTTACTTTGAATAAATTAAAGTGCTCAAAACAAGCGTTTGCTTGAATGTTCGATCATGGAATAATAAAAGAGGACTTCGGTTCTATTTATTGGTTCAAGAACTGAAATAATGGTTAAGAGGGACAATTCGGGGGCATTCGTATCCCTGCGCGAGAGGTGAAATTCGTGGACCGCAGGGGGACGCCCTAAAGCGAAAGCATTTGCCAAGAATGTCTTCATTAATCAAGAACGAAAGTCAGAGGTTCGAAGGCGATTAGATACCGCCCTAGTTCTGACCGTAAACTATGCCATCTAGCGATCCGATGGGGTATTGTTGCCTTGTCGAGGAGCTTCCCGGAAACGAAAGTTTTTCGGTTCCTGGGGTAGTATGGTTGCAAAGCTGAATAAAGAAATTGACGGAATGGCACCACCAGGAGTGGAGCCTGCGGCTTAATTTGACTCAACACGGGAAAACTCACCCGGCCCGGACACCGTAAGGATTGACAGATTGAAAGCTCTTTCTCGATTTGGTTGTTGGTGGTGCATGGCCGTTCTTAGTTGGTGGAGCGATTTGTCTGGTTTATTCCGATAACGAGCGAGACTCTAGCCTGCTAAATAGTGGCTGGATTTTTACGTCCAGTCTACTTCTTAGAGGGATAAGCGGTGTTTAGCCGCACGAGATTGAGCGATAACAGGTCTGTGATGCCCTTAGATGTCCGGGGCTGCACGCGCGCTACAATGGAAGAATCAGCTGGCCTATCCATTGCCGAAAGGCATTGGTAAACCGTTGAAACTCTTCCGTGACCGGAATAGGGAATTGTAATTATTTCCCTTGAACAAGGAATTCCTAGTAAGTGTGAGTCATCAGCTCACGCTGATTAAGTCCCTGCCATTTGTACACACCGCCCGTTGCTGTCCGGGACTGAGATGTCTCGAGAGGACTGCGGACTGCTGTATCGAGGCCTTCGGGTCGCGTTATGGCGGGAAACAGTTCAATCGCAATGGCTTGAACCGGGTAAAAGTCGTAACAAGGTATCTGTAGGTGAACCTGCAGATGGATCATCGTCGAAACCACAGGGTATGGTTCCTTTGATCATGAGAAACCAACATGCTTGCTCTTCACGACTTTGTCGGGAAGGTTGATAGTATCGCCCCCCTTTACAGCCCTTCGTAAGGTGTCTATGTACAGTTTGAGTCGTTACTGGGTGGCGGCCGTGATTACTGTACGAGTTCGCATTTTGCTGAGCTTTAGACTTGATGAGCAGTGCTGGAATGCCGCCTTACTGTTTGTTTTGGTGGTTAGGCACAGCGGTAATGCTTAGTGCGACACCTGGTTGTCAGGCAATCTCAATGATCCGTTTATGCGGACGCCTAAGCAGACGCTAACTTTTTATGTTTGAATTTTGCAGAACTGTGACTTTGAGTCACAATCGACTAGCTTCAGCGATGGATCGGTCGAATCGCGTATCGATGAAAAACGCAGCAAGCTGCGTTATTTATTACGAATTGCAGACACTTAGAGTGGTAAAATTTTGAACGCATAGCGCCGTTGGGTTTTCCCTTCGGCACGTCTGGTTCAGGGTTGTTTATAAATACTACAATGTAGCTTGTTACATTGTTTGTCGAATGGCGCTTGCATTCATTTGCGATCCCCATTCTAGAAAAGAAGCATATTGCAACTGTTGTAGAGTGATATTAGGCTGGTAGTAAATGAACCTCTGTTGTATATATCTCTTGTGTTGTTTACAACAATGAGGACTATATAAGAGCTTCCTTTTGCGGTAATATTCATTCTTCATTCTTCATTCTTCCATTTCTTCATTCCTGGTCTGTCATTGTACCAGTCGCCGATAAAGCACTGCTGTTATTCGTGTCCCGACTCCACAGAAAGATAGAAGACCACAACAACTGGCGATCAGCAAACGGATCGCGTGGAAAAAGACTACCCGAACCAACCCACCGAACAAGAATTGAAGATGACGACTACATCGACAGCATCACTGAAGCAAATGTTCCAACAGCTAATGGAACAGAACACTGCTCTCATGAAGACCAACCAGGAACTACTACAACGACTGCAACATCCTGCTACCCCACCGACATTAGCCGATTTCTCCGCACTCTCGTCACGAATACCATATTTCACCTATGATCCCGAGAGCGGCTGCACCTTTGAAAACTGGCTACTAAGATTTGAAGAAATTGTTCCTACATCAATGCCAGAGAAAGACCGCTGCTCACTCTTATCCGCGAAACTCGATAACGCCACACACGCCAAATTAAGAGGACATCTGGCACCGAAATTACCATTAGAGCTGTCATTTCAAGAACTCACAAGAATATTGACATCATTGTTTGGAGAGAAGACAACGCTATTTCGACGTCGATGGAACTGTTTGCATGTCGTTAAAGACCCCGCAGAGGATATCGAGTCCTACGCTGCCCGAATCAACAAGATGCTGGTCGACGCCAAAGCTGACGAAATGAGAGGTGACCCGTTAAAATGCCTACTTTTCGTTATGGGATTGCAATCACCGTGCGATTCGCCAATAAGAGCCAGATTACTGAGCAAACTGGATGCCGAAAACGATACATTCAAGCTGCAAGACTTGATTGCCGACTATAACGCCTACCACTCTGTGCAGAAGGATGCTGCCCTTATCGGATCTGTACCGCCTACGCCCGCTCAAGCTCAAGCCGTCGCTCCTGTCCGTAAGAAGAAGCAACGCCGACCCCAGCCGCAACGTACCCGACGCCCATCTGATAGCAAGGATCCGCCTGGACGTTTCCGCCGTGATGACGCGTGCTATATCTGTGGAAATAAAGGACACTGGGCCAACAACTGCCCGTCAAGGAACAGACCAGTCCGCCGTTCCATGAAGAAAGTTGTGAAGTTGAACGTGCTGAACTCCCACCGTCGCTACGTGAATATCAAGCTGAATAACCTGAACGTGAAGATGCAACTAGACACCGGTGCTGACGTATCGACAATCAACCGCAGGACGTGGATGGAATTAGGCTCACCAACCCTGAAGGCCGCTCTTGCCGAATTGAGAGCTGCAAATGGATCGCTGATCGAAGTGTATGGAGTTCATGAAATGCCGTTCACATGCAATGGATTTGATGGTGAGGGATTATTTTACATTACAAAAGACCTGTGTTTGCTAGGAATGGATGTGCTTCAACAGCTGCCGCCCTTCCGAGATGCTTTGTCTGCTATTTGCTGTGTCGTGGATGCCTCTTCGGTGCTGGACTACCGCCTTATGGCTGAGTTTCCAGAAGTTTTCAAAGATGAGTTAGGACATGTCAAAAAGTTCAAAGCTCACCTCGTACTAAAGAAGGATGCCACGCCCGTCTTCGTGCCCAAACGAAAGGTTCCGTTTGCCGTAGAACCGCTCGTCAACGCAGAATTGGACCGCCTTGTCGCTATTGGAGTATTGTCACCTGTCGATTACTCACAGTGGGCTGCTCCTATCGTACCCGTCAAGAAGAAGAATGGAACAGTGCGCATCTGTGCCGACTATTCCACCGGATTAAATGACGCATTGGAGCTGAATCGACACCCCCTACCAACCGCTGAAGACGTTTTTACCAAACTAAATGGAGGAACAGTCTTCACCAATATCGACCTGCGTGACGCTTATCTGCAAGTAGAAATGGACGACGAAAGCAAAGAGTTGCTGACCATTAACACGTCAAGAGGACTTTTCCGCTACAACCGCCTCCCGTTTGGTGTGAAAAGTGCTCCCGGAATCTTTCAATCGCTGATGAGCAACATCACTGCTGACATAAATGGAGCCGTTGCCTATCTGGACGATGTTGTGGTCACAGGAAGGACGCATGAAGAGCATGATGCGAACGTATTCAAGCTGTTCCAACGTCTTCAAGAGTATGGAATGCGTGTTCGCCGTGAAAAGTGCCATTTTGGTAAGTCCAGTATAGTATTTCTCGGATTCATTGTCGATGCCGAAGGAAGACGCCCCGATCCCGAAAGGATTTCTGCCATCGCCCATATGCCGCCACCCCAAGATATAAAGCAGCTCGAATCTTATCTTGGGATGATTTCATTCTATTCGTCTTTCGTGCCAAGAATGCGTTCACTTCGCGGACCACTGGACGCTTTGAAGAAGAAAGACACACCGTTTGTCTGGAGTAAGGAGTGCCAGGAAGCCTTCGCCCGCCTTCGCGATGTCCTGACCTCGGATCTTCTACTGTGCCACTACGACCCTAAGAAGCCGATCATTGTTGCCGCTGACGCAAGCAATTATGGAATCGGAGCCGTGATTTCTCACCGCTATCCGGATGGATCGGAGAAGGTCGTCTCTCACGCAAGCCGTGCCTTGACTGCCGCAGAGAAGAACTACTCACAGATTGAGAAAGAGGGATTGGCCCTAGTTTTTGCCGTCAAGAAATTTCACCGCTACCTTTATGGAAGAAGATTTACCTTGTTAACGGACCATCGCCCTCTACTCACCATCTTCGGGAGCAAGAAAGGAATACCGGCCTATACTGCTAATCGTCTTCAACGGTGGTCATTGACGCTACTGGCCTATGATTTCGACATCAGGTACTGCTCTACGACATCGTTTGGACAGGCCGATGCTCTCTCCCGATTGCTTTCCTGCCGGAGTGCGCCGGATGAAGACGTCATCATGGCTACCATAGAAGCTGATGTCTCCGCCACTTACGAGGAAACACTTGACCAGTTGCCAGTTACCGTGGAAGATGTACGTTCTGCCATGAAAAAAGATGTAGTGTTGATGGAGCTGTTCAACTGCCTACAAACAGGACGTTGGCCAAATGCACTTCCCGGAACGCCGTTGTTCAATTACAGAAGCTTGCAAAGGGAACTGTCTATTCACAACGGATGCATATTCTTCGGATCCAGGATCGTCGTTCCCGTTCTGCTAAGGAGGAAGGTTCTTCGCATGCTGCACGACGGTCACCCTGGACAAACCCGGATGAAGCTCGCAACTATGTCTACTGGCCTAGTGTAGAAGAGGACGTTAAGAAGACTGTGGAATGTTGCCAGAATTGCCAAGTTGCTGCCAAGAATCCCATAAAAGCTGAACTAACGCCATGGCCGATTGCCAATCGCCCGATGGAACGCCTGCATATCGACTTCGCTGGACCACTTTATGGTCACATGTATCTCATCATCGTGGACGCTTACTCCCGTTGGCCCGAAATCGTGGAAATGAAGTCGACAACATCATCAGCCACCACACGGGAACTACTAAACTTTTTCAGCATGTTTGGATTCCCAGAAACGCTTGTTTCAGACAACGGCACTCAATTCTCTTCCCAGAATTTCGAAGATTTCTGCAGGAAGTACAGTATCAAGCATATTAGGACGCCACCGTTCCACCCACAATCGAATGGACTTGCTGAACGCTTCGTTGGAACTTTCAAGAGAGGAATTATGAAACTAAAGGGAGAAGGAAACCTTTCTGAAGCCTTGTCGAAGCTATTACTCTGCTATCGGTGTACGCCCTGCCCGTCTTCGCCAGATAATCGTTCCCCGGCCGAGATGTTTCTTGGACGAACGATTAATACTCCGCTCACACGTTTGGTCACTGACGCTCAGACTGTTAAACCAAGCTACTCCCCGGAACGAATCCTAAGATGGAAGCTCAATACAACCGCAGACACGGAGCCAAGAAGAAACACTTCGATGTCCATGATGCTGTTTACGCTCGCGACTACCGCAATCCAGCAAAGCCTACTTGGACTCCAGGAATTGTACAATCAAGGATTGGACGCTCGCTCTACAACGTAGAAGTTGAAGGATTCATATGGAAACGCCATGCCAACCAGCTACGTCCTCGAATAGTCCCCGATGCTACCAGCACGCTATTGGGAGAGTTCAGTCTTTTGGATTTTGAGCTCCCCAGACAGTCGACTCCCGCCGTGTTCGTTGATGTTCCTGTCGCCGACGCCAGTCACACGGATATTGCGCTGCCAAATCCTGATACTGCTGCGGCCAATGCCGAACCCAGGGACGCTGATGAATCCGTCAGTCGAAGGTCTCCTCCTCCTGTTCGTCGCCGCTCGCAAAGGATTCGTCAACCACCACGCCGCCTCAAGATCGACCCATCGAAGAAACGATACAGTGATTAACTTAAGGAGGGAGATGTTGTAGAGTGATATTAGGCTGGTAGTAAATGAACCTCTGTTGTATATATCTCTTGTGTTGTTTACAACAATCCTTAGAGGACTATATAAGAGCTTCCTTTTGCGGTAATATTCATTCTTCATTCTTCATTCTTCCATTTCTCCATTCCTAGTCTGTCATTGTACCAGTCGCCGATAAAGCACTGCTGTTATTCGTGTCCCGACTCCACAGAAAGATAGAAGACCACAACAGCAACATGTATGTTAGCCATGCCTTAACACGTTGACGACGGTGTCGCGCAATGGTGCGCGACAGGCAGTCTGTCCCTGTGGACGATGTCGCGCAATGGTGCGCGACACCCTAAACATCAGTTTTAATGTGCACAATGGTTCCAATTCGTGTTCATATAATCAAGTTAGGCTCGAAAGTATATCATGTTGGCCCCGCGCCCTTTTTGGCAAACTCCGCCCACTCCACTGCCCTCTACAAAAAATCTTTTTTCGTCCTCAAATCGTATGAAAAAGCTCATAGATGACAGGGGAACCTTAAATAATCTTAATTTTGACCCCGCCCCCCGTAATGCCTCCACCCCCTCAGTGGCAAGCTCCGCCCACTTTTCAAAAATGTCGGAATTTGCACGAATTCACTGACTTTGAGCAATTTCCAGCATTTTTTAAAAGTGGGCGGAGTTGCCCCTCCCACTTGCATTTGTGTATCTCACGTATAGATGCATGCATACATATGTGCAGCCGGCTGTGAAAATGCCCGGAAACGGTTCGTCCACAGGGACAGACCTCCAAAAAATGGCTCGTCGTCAACGTGTTAAAAACAGAAGTGAATGCGCTGTTACCGCTAGATCGTTTGATGCCTGTAAACGATTCAGTGGGGCCTGATGACAGCGCTTCGTTATCTGATTTGGCTATGGCTAACTACACAGAATGACATATATTCGTTGTCACTGTTGACGTGTTTACCGCCTATTAACATTTCAGCAGTGCCTGTATGACAACGTTCTATATTGCCATTTGCAATGCAACCTGAGCTCAGGCGTGACTACCCCCTGAACTTAAGCATATCATTTAGCGGAGGAAAAGAAACTAACAAGGATTCCCTTAGTAACGGCGAGTGAACGGGGAGGAGCCCAGCGCTGAATCTCTCGGTGTTATGCCGTCGAGAAGTGTAGCGTATAGGTGTGGCTTTCAGTTTGTGCTGCATGTCCAAAGTCCCTTTGATAGGGGCCACATTTCCGAGAGGGTGCAAGACCTGTGCGGACAGTGGAGCAAACTATATGGTCATATCTTGGAGTCGGGTTGCTTGAAAGTGCAGCCTAAAGTGGGTGATAAACTTTATCTAAGGCTAAATATAGACGCGAATTCGATAGCAAACAAGTACTGTGAAGGAAAGTTGCAAAGACTTTGAAGAGAGAGTTCAAGAGAACGTGAAATCGCTGGAGTGGAACCGGAGAGAGTTGACGTAGTCGGGTAACTAAGTTTGCCAAAATCGCTTAATTGTGGTGGCGGCGGATGTATGTTGCCTATGGCCTGACAGCACTGGCTGTGCGTTCCGAACCGTTTGCGTTGCCCACTTCGGTGGTGTCTTGCTTGCGGGTAGGTTTGTCGTGGCTAGTGTTTTATCCTGCTTTGCAGGGTGTCAGTGTGAAAGTCGACCACCTCTCCGACCCGTCTTGAAACACGGACCGAGAAGTGTAACTTGTACGCGAGTCAAAGGGTGTGATAACCCCATGGCGAAATGAAAGTAAAGATCGGTTAACCGGCTGACATGGGATCCGCCTTTCGAGGCGGCGCACCATGGCCCTGTCTTGTCTGCTCGCAGATAGGCAGCGGTAGAGCGTACAGGTTGCGACCCGAAAGATGGTGAACTATGCCTGAGCAGGACGAAGTCAGAGGAAACTCTGATGGAAGTCCGTATTGGTTCTGACGTGCAAATCGATCGATAGACTTGGGTATAGGGGCGAAAGACTAATCGAACCATCTAGTAGCTGGTTCCCTCCGAAGTTTCCCCCAGGATAGCTGGAGTTCATTGCGGTTATATCCGGTAAAGCGAATGATTAGAAGACTTGGGGTCGAAACGACCTCAACTTATTCTCAAACTTCCAATGGGTATTTTGTCTCGGTTTCTTTGTTGAACTGTTGACACGAACGCGAGCCAAGTGGGCCATTTTTGGTAAGCAGAACTGGCGCTGTGGGATGAACCAAACGTTGGGTTAAGGTGCCTAACTTCTCGCTCATGAGACCCCATAAAAGGCGTTGGTTGATATAGACAGCAGGACGGTGGCCATGGAAGTCGGTAACCGCTAAGGAGTGTGTAACAACTCACCTGCCGAATCAACTAGCCCTGAAAATGGATGGCGCTTGAGCGAGAGACCTATACCCAGCCGTTGCTGGCTTGTGCGTTGTCTAACGCCTGGCCGCAACGAGTAGGAGGGTCGTGGCGGTTGCGTCGAAGGCTTTGGGCGTAGGCCCAGCTGGAGCTTCCGTCAGTGCAGATCTCGGTGGTAGTAGCAAATATTTAAGTTCGATCCTTGAAGACTGAAGTGAAGAAGGGTTCCACGTGAACAGTAGTTGAATGTGGGTCAGTCGATCCTAAGATACTGGCTTATGCCTTGTATCATTGAGAGGGAAAAGTTTCTTTTCTCTCGGATATCAAAAGGGAATAGGGTTAATATTCCCTAACGCAGACACAGAGATTGCGGCTCTTTGAGTCGCTTGCGCGGTAACGCATTCGAACTTGGTTACGTCGCTCAGAGACCGAGCTAGAGTTCTCTTCTCTAGTTAAGGAACGGACTCCCTGGAATCGGTTCAGCCGTAGATAGGGGCGTTGTTTCCGTAAAGCATCGCGGTTTCTGTGATGTCTCGTGTTCTCTGGACGGCCCTTGAAAAACCAAGGAAGGCTATTAATCTGTGCTGCATCGTACCGATATCCGCATCAGGGTCCTCAACATTGGGGACGTCGCTCCCCTCGTCGCTGAGGATTATTGCAAACGGGCCTAAGAAAATGCACTCTCCCATAATTTTACCGATGATAGAGCTTTTTAAAGTGCTGCACTGACATTCTGGCTGGGGATGGGATCACAACTCAAAAGAAAGCATAATATCCTCAAGCACAGTCACCTTGATTTCACGCTGTCTACCTATCCGTGAACATGTTGAGCAAAAGCGCGAAGTTGACAAAACGCATTTCCCAACTTTTTGTATAATCTCCTAATGATTCTCGGCGGCCGACCGTCTTTTCTTCAAAATCATTTTTCTTTCTTCAAAGTTAATGAAAACGTGTGCCAAAATTTTATTGGTTATTTAGTCGAACAGTGACAAGTAGGAAATGGTCAGAACTTAGCCCAGCAAGATCAAACAAGCTGTATATCATCGGGCTCGTCTTAGAACGCTGATTCTGATTATAAGTTTATTTCATCTGCCAATCAACTATTCTGGACGGAGTTATGATAATTCAAATATAAGAAATTATTTGAGTTCCAACGAATGCAATTGCAGGCTAATAAAGCTGATTTACAGTGGCTAGGTTACTCAAATTACAAGGAAGAAGCACAATCATTGAAAACCTGAACAAATTTTTTTGAAACGTACAGGGTGTTTGAAAAGTTTTCGGCCTCAAGTACTTCAACTGCGAGACCTAACTCGATTTCGCTATATGTGTTCGCTAAACCTAGAACCCATTGAATTAACAAAGGACAATATTTTTTGCCTCGAGATATCCTAAAAAATTTGGAAACACAATTTTTTCAGCTTCCTTGTAGAG
Source organism: Cylicocyclus nassatus (assembly GCA_958299035.1). Classification (NCBI taxonomy): domain Eukaryota; kingdom Metazoa; phylum Nematoda; class Chromadorea; order Rhabditida; family Strongylidae; genus Cylicocyclus; species Cylicocyclus nassatus. Next base: position 70,000,688 of record CATQJL010000112.1, read on the forward strand.
GCGAAAGATCGCTCTATTTGGTTTGTTCTACTTTTCTTTTCCAACGCCGGAAAACATATACAATTCGTATTTTTAGTACAAGTTGTCCTAACCTTACACTTTATTTTTATTGCAAAAGTTTTTCAGTGGTCTGCGAACAAAGACTTTTTCATGTGTTTAATTACAGCAAACAATCGCGGCACAAGTTTGCATTGAACTTTTTTCAGTTTGGAAACTTTTGGAAGTCTTATTTCAACGTGTTCTTGGAGCACAACTCTCTGACCTTCCTTGTATTCGTTTTCAAAAAATGTGCACGCTTGTAAAGGTTTTCTTGACGCAAAGAAACCTGAAACTGGATGTCTTGTCTCTCAAAGCATGACATTTCAAAACGAAGTTACTTCAACGAAAATAAAAGCACATGTAAGAAACCTTGGAGAGAGGCTTTCAAAAGGTATACCAAGGTCTCTGCGAATCATGTTTCTTTGTTCTTGAAAAGCGTTTCAAGGAAAGGATTTTGGGAAACTAAGAAACCACAAAGAAATTTGATAATCACTGGAATCGGTAACCAGGCCTAATGAGTACAGTGAAACAAAAAACGCGTCAAAATTTGAATTGGGTACTCTAAAACAGGTACTTTCAGAACACCTTGTATTCCATGAAACGTGCCCCACAGAACACTTGACAAATCCCACATTTGAAAGCCCAAAACTACTTCATATAGTCGTTCAGCAGATAATCAACATTTATTTGAGATCAGCGTTTCAGGGCGGCGAGTTCTATGATAGATAGCTTGTTTGATGTGACTGTGTCAATTTCCGACCATTTCCTCTTAAGCATGTTTTTGATAAGAACAAATGATTATTAAACTTTTGAAACTTGTCTGAAGTTGGGGTTTATAGAAAATTCCTATATTTCAAAAACCTATTTGTTCTCATCAGGATATGCTTAGCACTGTTTGGTCAGATAATCAGTACAACTAGGAATGCTTTCGTCAACTCTGAATAAAGTAAAATAAATTTATAGAAAAAGCGATCGGCCGCAAGGGATTACCAGGGTTCATACAAAAGCTGGAAAATTGACTTGTGAACTTCTCGCTCTTCTTCTATATGTTTATAGCGGAGGATAGAGAAACACTTGACCCAACGGGGATTTTAATGCATGCGGCCCTAAGAACAGTTCAAATCAGATATAAGAGATGTCATCTACTTTTCTTTCCACATCTCGTGAGGGCTCACATGCAAGAAACTCAAGTAATAATTTCGCATCAGGATGTCTTTGTGAAGTTTTTTTTTCCTGGAAAAAAATGGCAGCATTTTAGTGGTCATTGATTGTACCGCTTTTTGATGCATTGGAAGGTCAGTTGCACTTATTTGATTGTAGTCAAACCATCAACGGCATTGTCAACTCCATGACTGATTCAGTAACCGGAGAAGAGGTTCGGGAAGCAGAGTTTTTTTTGCTATTAAGCGCTGCCTGTTCTAGCATGCGTGATTTGACCTATGCAAACCTGAAATTGATTAAACACAAAAAGACCAAGGAATAATCGAAATGGCCTGAAAATTCGACCAACAATAAATACAACAGCTTAGAACCCAGAAAGAGGTTAGAACAGACTGGTACAGAGTCTTCCAATCATCTCCGTGCAAAATTCTTTATGGTAATCTGAAGATGACGAGACGAAGATAAAGGCAAGATAAGCAAAGGATTACCTTATCTAGTTCTATCTTTCTCACAGCAACTGGAACATCCCTCAAGTACAGCTTTTCATGATTTTGCTGCGACCACCTTGTTTGTGAGTGCGTAGCTAGTGGTCGGCAGCTCCGGGCAGCCGACTGCTGCCGCGGCCACAGCCGGAGCTGCCGGCAAAGCCGCTACAAATGACACAGTATTTAGTTATGCTTGTCGTCTGAAACTCTTGCAAAGAAGTTTCCTCGCACCTCGTCGAGCTGAGAGCGATATCAGCCTCAGGGATAGCTTGATATACTCGATATCTATATCATTCTAAGCAGCAAAAATTTGCGTTTCTTTTGAGAACAACGCAAATAACGAAGCTATAAAAAAAGTCTTCTAAAAGCAAATGATTACACGAACTATTTTGAGTACCCAAGAAACGAGCAGCTGGAAAATTCAGGAAATCTTTCTTCTTCAAAAATCTTTCACTTCTCGAGTTTGACGTCGCGGAACGGAAGAAAACAATCACAGGGAAATGGTATAGATATAAACAATATTAAGGAAAGTCTGCCAAAATTAGTATACTATGACCTAGTAATTGAGCGAGCTAACTAAGCCATAGTATATCAGATAAATCGAGTGATTGATGATAAAAAGTGAAAATATGCCACATATGCCAACAAAAAAAGGAGCACCGAAGATCGCCAAGAAATCCAAATGCCTCATTTTAATCTATACAGTTCTCAAGAAGAACCTCGATTTCAACCTTGAGTGAGAAATTTCATCATTTCTCCAGCTTTATTTTGAGAAAATGAATAAATATAAAAAACTCAAAACGTGGCCGTGCAAAAGCTATCTCTAAATTAAAAAGACACCCCGATAGCCGCTTCAATGATTCCGCATTTCGAATTCTGAAGTGTCGCGGAAAAGTGAGTTTGATTTCCAAAAATTTTTAAATCCTTGAAACTACAGCTTTATTTTAATGTCAAAGTGCGTAGAAAAAAAACTATTTGCCTGTTTATTCATTTTTGTAGATGTTTGTAAACTTTTTTGGAAATTTTCTCCACGTATAGTTTTGTATCACTGCATGGTTCCTGCAGTATAAATTTTCTGCTTTTTGTAATGATGGAGATATCGAGGATATCACACTTTTTCTGTTGATATGCCTCATCACGACGAGGTGCGAGGAAACTCTCGGCATGAGTTTTAGAGACGAGGGTAATTACTGTAATATCTGCGGTGGCTTTGCCGGCAGCTTTGGCGGCTGCTGCGGCAGCAGTCGTCTGCTCGGGTACCACTTGCACGCCTCCCCCCGTTTGTCACGTGCTAAGCTCGAATGAATTTTTTTTTATATTTCTTATTTGGACATTTTTGGCAACTCTAACAGAGTATATACGAAGATTCATGTGCTCACACACTTGAGGTTGTCCAGGACATAGGATAGAAGTAGACTGCGAGAAGTACGCTGCGTGTCCCTTATCTTTATGCTCGTATGCGTGCGCAGCGTACACCGCGCAGTCTGGCCCAACCCATACTCAGACAGTCGAATGGATACCTCGGGCGGGCCCATTTGCCCCCGGTTGTGTCCCTCGACTGTCTGAATAGGAATTCATCATGGACCTACTCGAACAACCGCCGGGTTGCAGGCGGGGCACCAAGTAACTTTTTGCACTTTGCTTGCAGATTTCTGAAAATGTTCATGAGTTGTTAATATACCACCTGTTAAAGGCAGTGGATTGGCAAAATGGACCCCTCTCGAATTTTGGTGCTATTGTATAGGCCGCCCAAATACACTGCAGCCCAAACCCCATTTGCCAACTCTTAAGTCAAAATGGCTCCAGCACTCCAATTCACCCACTTCCACTGAGTCGGTGAGTTTTCAAACGCTTTTTTAGGACTTAGCGCATGAACAGGCAGGTGGGGTTTAGGCTACAGTGTATTTGGTGGGTCTGCTACCTAACATCACCAAAATCCAAGGAGGGTCCATTTTTGCCAAACCGCTGCCTTTAAACCTTTTTTCACTTGGATTTTTCGTGGATATATTACGAAGCAAGCAAACAAGCGGAGTCGCAGAAACTGAAGACTGCTCTTCTTGAAAATCTGCTAGCCGATGCGACAAATCGGCCAACTACCTTTTTTGGTGCCAGCCTACCTCCGGCGATTGTCTAAGTAGAAAACCTGGTTTTGTTTTTGTTTTGCCAAATAGATCAACCCTTGTTGTGCGAACCACTCTCAACAATTCCACTGACGATAGGGTAAATGCTGCCTTCAAAAACACTTATTTGTTAAGCAGCATGCCTTTATGCATAGCCTCTATATTTGGAATTGGGCATCTATGTGAAATCAAGAACTGAAACTTAATCAAAAAAGAAATTTTAAAAGACAAAAGTAGTTCGAAAAGTAAGCCCAGAAAAACGGACATTACTTTTGCAAAAGCTTAATATAATTTTGGCAACGAAAGCATGGCTTTATAGCCATTTTGAAAGTAGATGCAACTAGTGGTTTGAACAATTCATAACAGTCAAGTTACTCTGGATTGTCAAAGCCGTATCGTGATCCCCTGCGCATTTTCCGAAACTGTTCAAAGCAGATCACTCCAAAAAACAAGCTGCCTCTGATGCCTTTCAACTCTAACAAAAGTTGAAAATCTAATACCACTGCACTAAAATGATTGATAATGCGTATTTGAAAGCGAAAGATAATTACGTTTAGCATATTTTCTCTACATCTACACCGGGTTTGTCCGTTTGCCTGTGTGTGTCTGTGTGAGTTTGTGTACGTATGTTCCGGGTAGAAAATTCCATTTTTGGGCCAATTCGGATCAAACTTTGCACACATACACTTCAATATGGAGCGGGTGTCGTAGGCTACTTAGCGTTATCGATCAATATTGATTTTCTCGATATTTTGAAAGTTTGAACTACAAGGCTGAATTGGCATAGGGTAGAACGTTCCACGTTCCATGGCTCTAGACCCATGAGTTCTTCACTGTCCGGGTAGCGTGGTGAAAAAGGTCAAAATGATCGGCTAGTCGAGGACAGAGCAGAGGATGCGGGTGTGGTGTGAAAGGCGACATTCTCAGATTATATGCCTTTTGAAACTTTTTGGCGCTAAAGTGACATGGCGCTAAGCATGCGATAAGGTGAGAATGACTCCTCCAGGGGTGAAGGGGGTCACAGTTGATCGAAAAATCATAAAATATTGACCGGGGGGGGGGGAGAGGGGAGAGGGGTGATGGTGTTTTCTTATTTTTCCAAACCAAATCTGCCATCATTTCGTTTTTTTACCAAAATGCGAAGACTGAAGTAAGTTGGGAAACTCCCTATATGGTCCTAAAATTATTATAGAAGATATGTATGCGGGAACATTTGTTTCGAGGAAGAGGTAGACTATTTTTAAGCATTTACGAACTTTTTAAAGAAAAAACCTGCAACTTCTGTAGATGAACAGCAACATCAGCAAAAAAATTGTTTTCAGAACGATCTTTTTTTTTAAGCTTTCAAGAAATATTATGTTGTCCCGAAAGTTTTGTCGGTTTTTGAAACCACTATAAAACTATGCACAATAAAGACCTGAATGAGTTTCAAAATGCATTAGATCTAGCCTTTCCTTCTCTTTCTCATGGTTACATTTCCGAGCAACAATCCTATGCTTTTTTTGATAATTGCTACAATTCCTCACCCGTCGTTTTTATCTGCTCAAAGTTAGGCAAATTTTTAGAGATTTCATTCCAGAGTTCCGGAGGTGGTTATGTATGGCTCAAATAGAACAATTCTCGAACTACAAGGTGTTATTTTTAGGCTCTCCTAACCTGCTGTTTTTAGCCTCAAAAAATTATTTCTTTGGAAGTCTCGAATTTGGCAAAGTCATGAAACACGCAACTGCAGCAAAACATGAAAGCTTTTGATTTTTCTGCGGACTTAATTGCTAATAAACAATAATTATGCAACATAATCAAGTTTAATTTGCTTTGAAAAATTAGCCTTTTTGGAATTTTCGGTAACTCTACGTGGTAGACGTAATCAAAAACCGCGGTTTTTCTTAAATATATAATTTTAGCGGACTTGGCAAACGTGTTCCATGTAATCTAAAATAAGCATAAGTTAGCCAAAGATTTGCTCTATATAACAATTACTGACGCTCCTTGAAAACATCAGGATAAAAATTTTTAAAACTCAGTAAATTTGGCGTTATTATTGAGCTGCTCAAAATGCCATGGCGATAACATCGCAAAGACAGGGTAGATCAGAGAGCAAATATAGCTGTGAGAAAGAGGATAACAACCTGAATGTGTTCTTTGGGTTTTAAAATTTTGTTGTACAATTACATCCCAAAGTATGAAATATTTGTAACACCTAAGGCCTGTCATACTACTCAAATAAAAGCGATTATTGCATTGTTTGCTTTCAAAAGCACCAAAAAGTCAATCTGCTTCAACTCTTCAACTGGTTTGAAGAGTTTTCAAGCTCTTATTCATTTCAAATGACAATCATGGAATCTACTGGCCCTTCTGAATAAATGAGGTGAGGAGCGTTTTCGTAAACTCTGCGTAATTGCTGATTTTGACGGACAGACTTCAACCTCACCATAGGGTTGACGCACTTTTGCACCACAAAACTCGATTTTCAAGCGACAGAAAATACTGTAATGCAGCCATTACGTTGACTGTACAACAGTAAACTAGGGTGCATAGTTAGGAAAGAATTTCGAAGTTAGCGTTATGGTTTAGCCACAGTTCTCATCTACTAAATGTTGACTGGAGCACGCTGCACAATGATAGCTAACTCAGATCACGAGATAGAACAGGAGACCGCTACCACAAAACTCAGTTTGCAATGCTCACGAAGTGCTGGACTTGACTTATCACACTGCTTACATGGTGATGCAGCTTTCGCAACAACGTTTAGATTTTCTCTAGTGATATAGTCGCGTTTTAGACCTCGAACACTTTATACAAAAAATTTTTGCGAACTGTAGACTAGACAAAATCATGAATCTCACTATATTCCTGTCTGTTTTATGTCTAATCTTATCTTATCTATCTCTAATCTTAAAGAATGAAACTAGGCTGAGATCTTGAAGCTGAAAGTCAACGAATGCGATAGTGATTAGAAAACTAGGTGGCTTTATAATTTTGTCCAGCTTTCAAAGAGAGCTTTTTCGAATTTTTCGTTTTTCTCCGTTCGAACTCAACAAGACTGGAAGCCGTTTTGAGGGGTCATAGAAGGTTGAAATGCGCACACTACAGCAAAGTTTCAGACAGATTTATTGACGAGAACGAAAATTACGACGATTTCTAAAGTGGCTTTATAATTATGTCCAGCACTGTATTAGGTTGTCCCGAAAGTTCTGTCTGTTTTTTTATCGCTCACTTTATGAAAACGAAGTCCCCCCTTGACTTTCAAAAAATTTACGAAGACCCTTTTGACCTTTGCCCTACCCCCCCCCCCCCCCCACCCTCCGACTGCGAATGGATCAATCTTCCGGGTCGAAATAAGCAAACAAAATTATCTTACGCGAATTTCAAAAAATAACTATTTTAACAGAAAAAAATGAGTATAATTCAATTTCAAAAGAGCATTCGAACTTTCTTAAGAACGGCTGCTTCGAAGAAAAACTCATCATCAGAAATTAGAAGATTATCAAAATCATCAGTGATCAAGAAAAAAATCAGTCTCTCTCCCAGCTCACCTGCCAATTTTTGGTACAAGTCTTTTGTGGACGAGAACTGTTCCGTACCATCAGTGTCTAAAATTTTTAAAGCGCGCGGTTGGTCATCGACCTGAGAAGGTGCAACAAGAAGGTGGGGCAAAAAACTGATGTACATCGCATCGGTGCAATTTTGAATGAGAGCACTCGAATTTTTCCAGTTCTTCTTATAAAAACCTATGAATCCTCTACCATTTCAATACATCAACGCATCTAGCAAACAGATATAGTTGCAGAAAACTTTAACAGAGGAGCTGACTTGTTAGCCTATTTCTGAATTGTAACTTCTTCGAAACATAACATCAACAAGAATTTCACTTGTTGAAAAAGAGCAAACAAACACCTACATTGTTGACAACACCAAACTATTTCATGGCACTCACATCTTATGAAATCAAATACGCTAAATAGTAGCCAAACCCAACCAGATATGCATTTTGAATCTCTATGGCGTAAAAACAGTGATGTTTGCGTTAGCCTCAAGGGGAGGTGCGAGTTCACCTCTTTTCAAAAATTAACAGATCATGCGAATATAATGCGAATTGCTATCACCGAACTTGAAGTTTTCCCCTAAGCGATCTTTTTCTTCTCTGCTTATGTCAAGTTTCTTCATCATTGATGCTCATCAATCTGTCTGGTTGTGTTCACGTGAAAAATCAGATGTAGTTGATCGCATACCTTTGACCTATAATTGCTCATACCTTGTGCCTAATTTGACTAGCGTTCCGGTCAGCACTTCTTATGTTTACCGCCCAATTCTAAGCGGTATGATACTCCAGCGTTGTTGTGTAAAATTGTCGAGCATACGGCAGTTTTTTCTGTCAAATTTTTCAGTGCGCGGCGTCAAACCCATCCCGCAAAATAATAAGACCGTTTCAATCGAACACTGTAGGCAAATACAACAGCAAAACAAGACCAATAACGTTCTCTCATTTAAGTATCCACCGATTCCATTTGGATGTTGTGTAGACCATCATCTCTCCGTAGTAAATTGCTATATGTTTAACACAACAGTTCATGTGCGTTATGGGCCCTTTTACCAGATTCTGCGGTAGGTAATATGCAACACTGCGCATATAAGGATGGTTTTTGCACCCTTAAGGAGGGTTCGGCACTTTTGTGGGAGCCCGCGAGCGAGCATCTTTATATCATTATATATCATTTGTATCATATCTTTATATCATCATTATATCATTTATATCATTTGTGCTTACCTACCAATTTCCAAAATGCGAGGGCACCTTTTAGATCATATTTGGATCGGCGACACAAAAGAGTTTGCTTTGTCCTGGCGCGATAAAAGCCCTACCATTCAAGACTGCGCGCATACATTAACTGTCACGGACCAAGGGTATGCTGTTGCAAAAATCAGACGAGTAGCGCGCGCCTTATCTGCCGCGGTAGGTATTGTTACTTTTAGTTGCAGAAGATTCCATCCAGGACTCTATGACGTTTATCTTTCGCCATGCTTTGGCTTCTCTCTGTAATCGTACTAACATGTTAGCGTTTGCATTACATTCCTCTCTTGAATCTGATGCTACGTATATAAAACGCTCATGGCCCAAAAAGATGATATTGCGGCTACCTATCTTTGAGAGGAATTACATCATAGCATGCGCATACCCAACGCTCATTATCAGTTTTCACCATTTAGTGATCTTTGCTTTAATAAGCCTAGAATTCGTTTAACTTTATCTAGTGGTGCTTGTTGCTAACCTTCGTAGATCCGCACAATTGAATAGTAGCTCCCGATGTGAATTTTGTATCGTGTTCTAGAGTGCGATCATTCCATCTCTTTTCTGTAGACGGAATATTTGAATATGGTCCCATCCTTAACGCTTTCTTTAGCTTCTTCAACTCGACTATTCATGATCTTTTACCAACTTCGTTGGCGCAAACCATAAGTTAACCACCGCCCCACTTTTGAGCATATTTCACAATTTAATCTTAACGATTTTCACTGAGGTAACACAAGATTACCAGCTATGGGAATTATGGACCCAAATTTTGGAAAAGATCCTCGTTGCAGTAGGTCACGATCAGGGCTCGGCGCGAGGTGGCTTACAAGCAAGCTGAATATCGTTTTTGGGACGAAAAGCAAAGGGTGGTTCGTTTTTGTGACCGAAGAGACACGCAAAATTGGCGATTTGGCGACGTTTTTTTTAGTCGACGTTTCGTTTTTTGGGGGATTTTGGGGAATTTTTCAGTTTTAGAGGAAATTTGGTTGAGGGTCAAAGGAGACCTCGTAAAAATTCCCAAAAGTCAAGGGGGACTTCGTTTTTTCAATTTTCATCTAGCCACCTCGAATTCTGGTCACGATGTTATCCTATCACGCAACACGACGATGTTACAGGTAACACAGTTCTGCTCAGTTCCTCATTCCATACGTTCGGTTTTTCCATTTATCGTGTTTGAACCACGTTTTGTTGCATAGCTGTCTCCTTAGCAATTATCAAAAAGCTCGTGGCCCTATATTTGACCATATCTTACCCTACCTTAGCGTCGCGGTTATTTTCAACAGCCACGTCAGATCGCGCCATGCCTTTACCCATTGCTACCTGGATTATCCTCAAACATCCACCCCTTTTCCAGCGCTTCCGCTTCGAGCCATAGACCAATAGAACTAGCCCGGTTAGGTTTGCGGCTGCTCAGGCTTGGCAACCCAGGTTATCGATAGCACCAGTCCAGGTGTTGTCCCTATACGATGGCCAGGGGGGAGTGTAAGCATGTCTACGCATGCTTCTTCGTCGGACGCTAACCCATTTGTTTAGGGCGTGACGACGACGGTCAAGCGATGCTCTCGAGGAGTTGCTTCGATGCCCGGTCGCCGAGTGGACGCTCATGACTCCTCTTCTCTTGACCTCTTTGGGCCACCGCAGTACCACCAGTGTCTACACTGATATCTACTTCATAATCTACATAAAGGCTGCTGCATGACGAAGGTGCAGAAGCCGTATTAGTTGAGAAGGCGCGAACGTTGCGCGCGTACCCATACTGTTGTAAATCCCGCGCCTAATGCGCTCTGCGCTTATGAAACCGCGTTCGCGCCAAAAGATATTGCGCTTTCGTCGTGCAGCATCCTATACTTTTGTGCATGTAGTTCATATGTTAATGTTGCTCATATACTTTTAGTGCTACTTATATCATTAGTGCTGTAACAGAAAAAATATATTAGTACTAATCGTGTTTCTACCAGTTTGCCAGCCGTTTTCGCAGCGCTTTCTCAGATACATCATCGAAATGTTTAAGAAGAATGATCTCCCTCTACAAAATGTTTGAGACACACTTCTATAAGAATGTGACATCAAACACAAGCAAAGGGAATATCAGTCGAAAAAATCAATAATCAAACAAAATCATAAAATTTTATTCTGGTGAAAAGCAAGCACAGCCTGCAGCCAAATGATAAAAAAAGAGCAAAAATCAGACAGGATTCTGTCTGGTTTGCTTATCATGCATAAAGAAAGGAGAACAAAACTGAAAAAGTTAAGGAACTTACCAATAGCGCATGAAAGGGTGGAACAGGCGAATGTGCGCAAAATGCGAGATAACAGGATTAAGCGTGAAATATATTATTTTTGGTGTGGCGTGAGTAATCACGGCTGACGCGTATCCGCAATGTCTAAATCACTTTCCCCCCTTGACTTCTCCACTAACACCAATCTACTGAAATTTCAAGCATGTTTTACTTCAAAGGAGCAGATGTTGAGTTGAAGTAGAGACATATTCAAGAGAAATAGAACGTACAGAGGTACAAAGTGCTTGCGAAAGCCAAAATTTGCTTATGCAGTCTGCTCAAGCGGCGTTTCTTCTGCAAACAGCAGCATTTTGATACCTGGAACCAAAAGCATTCTCAGAACTCTGTAAAAAAAAGTACAATTTTCAAACAATATTCCTATTCAAACGAGGGAAAAAAGGTTTGCTTATCATGCATAAAGAAAGGAGAACAAAACTGAAAAAGTTAAGGAACTTACCAATAGCGCATGAAAGGGTGGAACAGGCGAATGTGCGCAAAATGCGAGATAACAGGATTAAGCGTGAAATATATTATTTTTGGTGTGGCGTGAGTAATCACGGCTGACGCGTATCCGCAATGTCTAAATCACTTTCCCCCCTTGACTTCTCCACTAACACCAATCTACTGAAATTTCAAGCATGTTTTACTTCAAAGGAGCAGATGTTGAGTTGAAGTAGAGACATATTCAAGAGAAATAGAACGTACAGAGGTACAAAGTGCTTGCGAAAGCCAAAACTTGCTTATGCAGTCTGCTCAAGCGGCGTTTCTTCTGCAAACAGCAGCATTTTGATACCTGGAACCAAAAGCATTCTCAGAACTCTGTAAAAAAAAAGTACAATTTTCAAACAATATTCCTATTCAAACGAGGGAAAAAACAGAAGAATTCTCAAAAGTCAATGTTTTGAAACTTTTTGCGACAGCGTTCAAATTCTTTCCTAGAAACATACGTGGGGGGGGGGGGGGGGAAACAGGCAACACATTGAATAGTGTAGCTAAACTGCATGCAAATCATAATCATGCACATTATGGTTACTTGCAAAATCTATCTACTAAGAAAGACTTTCAAATTGAACAAAAAAGGAAAACAAGCTCCCGTTTCGTTCCTTCCCTTAGGCAAAGCACAAATACAAGAAAATTCAACAAAGAAGCCCTTCCCAAAACTCTTCAGTAAGGAGTGAGGGCATAACACAGTAAAGAAAACGAAAGACTCGGCAATTCTAGCAAAAAAATTGCGATGAATTGCATCTCCCGTCGCGAGTGCCCGATCCGCGAGATCGGGCTTTCCTGTCCGTCCGGGCTGGGGGCCCGCAAATTTCATACATCATAGGTCGGGCGCCCGCTCCAGGGAGGGCGTTCATTTCCAATAGTCAAGGAGCGCCCAGTTGCGGTTCGGGAGATTTATACATACAATCCCTGATTCCATAGTTCTATGGAATGCCCAGCTCACTTCGAGGCTCGTATTTAGTCTTAGTATAAAAAAAAACATAGTACGTGCGTAATAAAAAAAAGTTTCCCAGGGGTTTTCATTGGAAAAGGATGCGTTATATGCTTGTTTTGGTGATAAGAAGAGTTATCAGCCGCAAAGGTTTTACAATCCTTTTGTAAAACCTTTGTAGGTTTTTGGTTACATTTTACGTATTGGAAATTCTTGATAGAGAATAACCAGCTACAATAAAGCTCATAATTTTTTTTAGCACCTTTCATTTGTATGCTCGTATTTGTGCGATCCATTTTCGAACGCTAATACGTAGCTAAAGGAACAAAAAAATTTTTTCGAACACGATTCTTATCATACGGAAAGAATAAAAACTTCCTCTGGAAAAGTGAAAGTTTGTAAAAACTAAAAGCGAGAGTTTTATGTAAAAAAGAAATAATACGAAAGGGTGACCTCAACACAAATTAATTTTTAGTTTTTCACTAGTAGTTTTAGATTTCAACCTCGTTGTAGGAATCTTCTCCCAGACAATTTCATTGAACACCTCCATTGGTTCATAGTAACAGTAGCCTCCTCGTCGGGATCGGGGCGCCATTATCGTTATACGTCATATGACCTATTTCGTTTGAATCTTCGGGAGCATATATTGGACCTTTTCTGCTATCAAGCTCTCCAATTCTATTCGTCAGCAGCTAAATAGGGACAACTCTAGGATTATCGTGATGTGGATTCAGCCAAACATTCAAAACAAATTCATACATCAAAGTACCAAGATGCTGACAATGAAAGGACAGGGCTCAAAAAAATTTTAACTAAACATGCTAGCTTGCTACAAAGCCGTTTCTGAATGGACTTAGTTGCAGGCCAGAAGCAGTAAATATAGCAGTAAATATATACATATTCCATTAGAAATGTCGTCGAAGCCATTTTCAGTTTCAGTGTTTGAAACGGCAAATGGAACTCAGATGGAAGAGAAGACAACAAACTCGGTATGTTTCGAAGAATGTGGCGAATATTTGATGGCAATAAATCACTAATCGAGCAATTTCCGCACATCGGTACCGTGAGGCAGGCTGCAATTTCAGTTTTTATTATACCGTTTTTCACCGTAAGACTGCGAATAGGAAAAAAGGTCTTTGAACCGATAAGAAGCGAATGCAATCCAAACACTCGATAGAGCTGAAGACTCCATTAATTAAGTTCCACAAACTGTACATGTCTACAGGGTGCGTCAGAAGTCTGGGAGCCTAACTTTACAGTACTGCAATTACAAAGATACTGATGGTTTTAATTCTAGTTTTATGCCACATGATGCTGCGGCCATTCTCTACAAAATACACTTTACCTAGCTGGAAATGGCTGCCATATGTTTTTGTAAGATTGAAAATTACGCAATTAGTACTTTTGCGAAGCGAAAAATCAGTTTTTTTAGTATTTACAATTTTTAGAATAGCTAGAGATGTTGTTTATATTTCACAACATTTCGATGCTCACAATATAGAAGAGGCTTTGCGTTATTGAATCATAGTTTTGCTTCCGCCAGTAATTGTTCTTGTATCAAAGGAAAATAAAAGTTTGCGAATGTACTTGCGTGCCGGTGGCCACCCGCCTTCGAAACAAACTCAAAAGCTATAGAAAAGTAACAGTCAATGAGGTCCAGGCTATATCCTTTGCATATGTCTTCTTAATAAGAATCTATTGAAATTCTGTCGAAGGAACACCTTTTATACTTTTTAAATAATAATTCTCTTCTTTCCTTAACGCGATTCTGGCCAAATTCCCGGTATGCGACATAAACATGCTTCTAATTAAAAATCCAATATTTTTTTTCCTAAGCAAAGCACAAAATTCTTTTGGAAGTATGTTGTAGACAAAAGCTTAGTCTATCATGCTGCACATTTGCCATGCCATGGTAAAAGAAACAGTTATTGTGAAGAAGTGGGGCGAATTTCGTTACGACTACTTGCGTGCCATGACAGGTGGACTCGCCAAGATTTTGTAGGGTCTTGTGGAAGCCAGAAAAGGCAATTCAGAAATTCAAGAACTGAGCTGTATCTGCAATGGTTCAAATTATGCGTGCCCCAAATTTTTCGTTTATAACTACTTCCTTTCTCATTTTGCATGAAAAAGTACTAGGCTCCCAGACTTTTGACTCACCCTGTATATCTGACGTAAAAATTGTGCAACTAGAAGGTTCTTACAAGAAAAAAATACTTGATTGAAGTGGCCTTTCCATATGGGATGTACACAGCTTTATAGAGCATGGAAGCTGATTCCAATTCTGCGTTTGCTATCTGCAAAGCGCTTCCGGGAGTGTAGTTATGGAAATTTTTTGGTGCAAAAATTCGAAAGCTTTGCTACAACAATACTTTTTAGAATCTTAGTCCCTGAGTTCAAACCGGGCCATGATTACTACCAGGGCGTTTATAGAATGAAGGCCTTCAATATAATCAACTCATGTCGGTCATTACTTCTTTCAAGCGCCGAAAAGACCTCAACACCTATTTTTCCTAGCTTAATCATTGAATTTTGACCACAAAAAATTCCCAGAACTCCCCTCCCACAAGCGCTTTGCAGATAACGAAAAGATCTAGAATAAGCGTTCCATGCTTTATAAAGCGGTGTGCATCTCATACGGAGAGGCCACTTCAACCAAGTATCCTTCCCTTGTTAGTATATTTGTGGGCGGAAATAGGATTTTTCGAACGTCTTATGTCTTTATTTTGAATTCGAACTTTAGGTGGAACAGAGTTTCCGCGAAGGCTTGTACTTCATTTTGTAGAGCTTGCTGCTCTATCACACCCAATCCAGTGATTCGTAATCACTCTGTTGCGATAGGATGCTTTTGCGACATTGTTTTTCTACAACCTAATATTTTGGTGGAGAACTATATGTCGACGAATGGAGGTGGTCCCATACAGTGCAAAGCTCCACTCGCTACAACATTACAGATTTGTACCAGCTGTCCGCGCAAGGGGAGCCTGTCGGGGACATGACATAAAATCCTCCAACCTATATTTTCGATCAAACCAGCACAGATTCTTTTTGCAAAACCATTTTGAAGTTTGTTTCTTCACCTTTGTTCGCAAAGCTTTTGAAATTGTAGTCGAATATTATAGAACTTAGCAAAGAGACAAGATCGTTATGAGCTTTTGTTGGCTATGTGACGTACCGACAAAACAATTTCGGCTTGTAAAAGAAGCATTGGCTTTGAGGCAGAAGATCGTCTCAGAGCGTCGGCCAATAAAAGCTCATAACAAACATGTCTCTTTGCTAAGTACTATAATATACGACTGCATAACATGACAAGATTAAAAGACAGTTGAACATGGAAAGTTCTATGTGACGTACCAACAAAACAATTTCGGCTTGTAAAAGAAGCATTGGCTTTGAGGCAGAAGAGCGTCGGCCAATAAAAGCTCATAACAAACATGTCTCTTTGCTAAGTACTATAATATACGACTGCATAACATGACAAGATTAAAAGACAGTTGAACATGGAAAGTTCTATGTGACGTACTAGCAAAACAATTTCGGCTTGTAAAAGAAGCATTGGCTCTGAGGCAGAAGATCGTCTCAGTGCGTCGGCCAATAAAAGCTCATAAAAATCATGTCTCTTTGCTAAGTGCTCTAATATACGACTGCATATCATGACAAGTTAAAAAGACAGTTGAACATGGAAAGTTCTATGTGAGGTACCAGCTTTTGAAACTGTTTTTTCAACACACGAATATTTTTTGGAGTATAAATGTTGGTGAAAGAAAGCAATAGGAAAAATGAGTGTACAAACTGCGCTTTCATTATCAAAATTTTCTTCAAATTTTTATAATCTATCGTCTTTTTTGTGACTCAAAGGCGCCAGCGATTTGACGAGCTAGAGTGAATAAGCTGGTTCAGCACCTAGAATTTGGTGTAATTTTAGATACTGGCTGCTGAAGCAAAAAGGGCGTGGCTTAGTGTTTACCGCTTATTGACAACTCTGAAGACTTCGCACCTCACCTGAACACCTACCCCCCCCCTCCCCGGCCGGGAACAGCCAAATCCAGCTACATATCCTGTAGAAGTAGACGCTTACAGCTGAGTTACTACCAAATCGCATTAGATTTGTTCAGGACTTCTTTATCGCGCGACGGGATAGTGAGCCGCTGCGAAGCAGGGATGAAGCGGTAGCCCAACAATACCAGATGAATACATGTTAATGCTAATGTTAAAAATTCTCTTCTTCTTGTTTATCCCTTCTTCTCCCTTACTCGAAGAAAAACATGCGCTTTTAGCCGTCACAACGATTTCATGAGAACAGAACAGAACAGACAACAGAAGTCGATTAATAATGAGCCTTCCCTTAATTGAGCAGGACTAAGTAAATCAGCTTGGTTCAATAGAAAAGACGTAGTTTAGTATGTGAACGGAAATATTCTTTTGTCGCAATTCCCTGAGTGCTTCTCTAACAGAATGAGCCTTATAGGCCTCGGACGGAGTTCACGCGATTTGGTCGTCGCGATTCTAGCGCCACAGACAAGTGTTACGAGTTCATTGCATGCCGATCTTCTTGCGTTTCGGTCGTGATAGTTTTTTAACACGACTAACGTGACTAACCTACCACAACCGAAATACAAGAAGATCGGCATGAAATGAACTCGTAACGTTTGCCTGTAGCAATTGAATCGCGACGCTCAAATCGCGTGAACTCTGTCCGGTCCGAGGCCTTACAGGCATAGAAACGAATTGAGGGCTTTGTTTAAAGTCGTGCCTTACAAGAAATCGACTTTTGGGAATGCAAATTTTTTCATGCAAAGCTGTTGTAACAGCTGTTGTAGCAAAGTACATATAGATAAGCTCTTTGATAATCTCTCAATTTTCTGAATGCATGTTTTCGCAGTTTTCGTACTTTTAGGTTCGTATTGAATCTCAATACAAATCATAACAGATGCAGTAAAAAGAATTCTCCCAACTTTTCGCTGAAATTGACTAGAGTATACTGCTCATTTAATAATAGGAATGGCTGATGAAGTGCGAAGGGTCTTGCAATTTCTTCTGCACCGATATATCAGCTATAACACCTTGGAGATCTTTACAATGTAGAATATCCAGCAACGATAAAGCTTACGGTTTTCCATTGTCTCTCATTCATTTGTATGAGCGTATCTGTGTAATCATATAAGCAATGGAAACTCAAAAAATAAATTTATTTGAAAAAATTCCTACTTGACCAGCAGTGATTCAGTACGAGGATAGCATAAAAAGAAAACAACATTCATGAAATGGTACAGCTAACAAAGAAGTGAGTACTACTTTTTTTACTAACGTATATAGTTGTCTTCGATCTCGTTGTAATCGCTCCAGGTGCTTGGTGGATAGGACTGCACTGGTTCGTAGTTGTAGTAGCCATCTTCGTCGGGATCGGGGTCATCATTACCGTCATAACCGTCATATATCACATGGCCTATTTCGTTTGAACCGTCGAGAACATGAATTGGACCTTTGCTGGTACTATCAAGTTCTTCAATTTTATTCGTCAGTACCTAAAAAGGGACAAGAGAGTATCGAGACTTGAGACTATCGTGATAATATGGACTCAGCCTAACATTCAACATAACAAATTTAGTACCTCAAGAACAAGATTCTAGCAATAAAAGGACAGGAATTTAAAATTTCTGACTGAGATAACAATATGATTTTTTTTTGCATGTCACAAAGCCATTACTGAATTTGAGTTGATTGCAGGACGGAAGCACATCAGAGCCCCTCAGCGAACAGTGAACATTGTTGTCTCAAAATGTCATCAAAGCCATTTTCAATTCCCTGCTTGAAATGAGATGGAAGCTAGCTGATGAAAACACGATGGAATATCTCAAAAGATGTGGCGGATATTTGATGGTAATGCCGAAAAGGCAAAAAAGTAGGCCTTTTTTTGGTGACATTTCGTTTTTCTGTTGTTTTTTTTAAGTTTAGGATTTAGGCTCAAGGGGGACTTCGTACGAAGCCAAGATCAAAGTAGATTTCGTTTTGGGAATTTGGTGCCAGCTTGTCCCGAGCCCTGAGCGGTGACTATAAGGAAGCTGTAGGAAAATGAAAGCCAAATCCAACCTTCATCCTGAATTAGCTGACACTCTGCAACAAAATGGTAGAATTGATTTTATTTCAACATAGGCATTTCTTTGTGCAAGACTTGATAATCCGCGTTTACTCGGAAATTTTCCCCACTATCAACAAAAAATGTGGTTGTACTACTCAGACCCGCAGCTTTCGCTCAACATTTAGGCAGTATTATCTGAATGTTCGACGTCCACCCAAAATTTCGACCTCCATGTTTTTGCCGTTCAAGAGTCCTCTCAGCGCGAGTTAGATAAGTATGTAAATAAGTGTACAATTAGGGACCATACTACGTTAGGCATCAAAGTCTCATCGACCCCATTTTGGGTGGACGGTCCTTTGAATTCAGTAAATCAGTAACTTCTA
The DNA here is from genome assembly GCA_958299035.1 of Cylicocyclus nassatus. Classification (NCBI taxonomy): domain Eukaryota; kingdom Metazoa; phylum Nematoda; class Chromadorea; order Rhabditida; family Strongylidae; genus Cylicocyclus; species Cylicocyclus nassatus. The sequence goes on from CATQJL010000112.1 coordinate 70,019,458, forward strand.
AAAAAAACAACTCAATTTCTTTTCGTTTATTTTGACCTAAAATCAGTGACCATTAACTCTCTTCTCTTAGGTTTTTCACAAACATTACTTCTTAGCTCTGAAAAATTGTGACATTGAGACCAGTTACACCAGACCGTGAAAAATGAATCTCCTATGATTATTCCTGCGATTTAATGTCTCCGGGTAAGGATCTATCAACGATTTCGAAAATGGCAAGTCGCTAAAAATTAGCTATAGTAATGAGTTCATATTTGGTAAAGCTGCGTAAAAAAATTATATTTCGAATACATTTTTATGGTGTTAGAAAGGTTGCCGTTAGCCAGGCTTTCAAGAAAACTTGCTAACATTTCAAATTGTTTGATAATTGTCTACCCAGTGTAGCGAATTAAATATAAATAGCGTGCATTTCTGTTTTTAGATAACATATATGTTCGTTACCTGAACAACAAGAAGGAAGAGCAGACACGCAAGCATTATCAGCAATTTTTACTTGTAATGGGTTTTTATACCATTTCATTTCTGTTAGCGAATTCTTGCACTTACGCTTTAGTAGCGGTCGCACAGCTCTATGGGCGTGCTATCAGTACAAAGTAATTCATGGGCTAATTCCTAGCGTTAACTTTTGGCTTATGAATGCATGCTCATTTCGGCTGTGGATTCAATGACACTGACTGAGTATAACCAATAAAATTTGTTTTGCTGCTCTTCTTTGTTCTATTCTGATGCATCGCTTACAATTTATTTTACTTTTGGAACAAAGATGGCATGCACTTTTTGTCTCGCTTTGCAGAGCAGCGCGCAGCAATAAATTGCCGAAAACTTGCAAAATTACAGTTTCGAATGTTACTAAGCATAGCAATGACTATTGCGTATATGAACTCTTTGTATGATTCGTATAAAGAACTCTAAATTAGTTGCAAGACCCACAAACACTAGTTAACATTAATGTACCTCTAGTGAAGAGCTGCAGAGAGAATGAGATTTACTTCATTCGTATACGTATTGGGCAAAAAGAAGAAAGTTCGTTTCCTGGGGTTCTACGGAATACTTTGATGAGGCGTGTACAGCTGAGCTCCTAATTCGCGTGAAAAAGAAAAAGACGGATTGCCACGTATTAATCTTGAAGAAACTGTCAGGAATCCATAACTTTGCATGACTTTGAAGTGAACGGATTTTGCTATTTGGAAAAGAAATTTTGAAAGTATTTGAAAAGCCACTGAATGTTCAAAATTTATTTTCATTCAAAGAGTTTTCATTGAATCGACACGACAGCCCGTTTGGGTGATTCACTGAAAACCCTTTTTGTAAGGTATGTAAATTCTGAATTTCCGGTGGTTTTCCAAATCCTTGCAAAATCTTCTTACCAAATATCAAAACTGATCACGAGAAAATTATTTTGAACAATGTTATGGATTCCCGACGGTTTCGTCAAGGTCAATATCCTCTACTTCACTGAAGTTGGCGACTGGAGTGCGGGTGAGGAGAGATACACAGCCTGCTCTCCCATGCTTACGTGCTCTATAATCTATCGAAGTTCCGCCCTCCAACCGCCAACTCCAATGAAACAGAGGGTACGTCGCAAGCTGTGTTTTCCACCCGAGAAGGACTCACTCTACCCTAGAGCGCCGAAGCAAGCCCCACAAAATTGAGATTGCAGAATGGTCATTTCAAAGCCAAAATTAACAAGTACTTGATTCTAGCAGAAACTCATTCAACCTTTTGCAAAGTTAATTAAATTTTGTTGAACACTTGACTATCGTATACTTCGTGAGCTAAATCGCTTACAAGATCTTTGTGACGCGAGTACACTGGTTTAGCTGAAAAAGTGAGCATGGTGTGTGTCTTTTTCAATCATGCCCTCGATACGTAGAGCCACGTACTCTGGTAACCTTCACTTTGAGGGCTATGAGGGAACACAACCTTCACTTGGAAAAAAAAGAGAAGTCATCAGGGGCTTCGTCCCGGATGTTATTATCCTGATTCTGAACGAATGTTGATGATGCGAATATAGGGAATAATGTCTTTAGCTTATCTCAGCGAAACCGAAAATTTGCGTTTTTATAGACTTTTTTACCTTAAAAAAGGTTTCTGTGGGATTTTCGCCAGAATTCGAAACAAAACTTCTTAGTTAACCTCTCACTTGAACAAAATCGAGTTTCAGAAGTTTAGGAAAGTTATTGGAGATAAATTAGACGAGAAACTGAGCTCAAATCTTGCGCAGAGAGTCGCGCACGGAAACGCTGGTCTATCTCGTTAACGTGTGACTTTCAAGGCTTGGAACGTTGTCAGTGCTCCTCGTCGTGTCATAACGATCAGAATGATATATAATGTTGGAGGGTTTCGCTGAGACCCCGCGGAGATCTACGACCAGAGCCAAATGCCCCGTCGGCTCTGGTCTGTCTCCGCTGCTCGTCTGCGCCTCCGCGCGCTACGCGCTACCTCGCTACCCCAAACGCGGGGCGCGGGGCATTTGGCTCTGGTACCCTTTTCTTCGCTGTTCCGAACCCAATTTTAGCATGCTATATACCATTTTGAAGCTCTTGATCTCTATTTTCACGCTGACAACGTCCCAGAACCACTTTTTGATTTGATCGAGTAATCCGGCAAAAGCCTTGTTTTCGAAAATCTCTTGTTTTTCTCCTAGTTTGACTATTTTCACGCGGTTTTTCGTGCATTCTAAAGATCTTGCTTCTGTTCATAATGCAGACAACCACCCAGCCTTTATCTCATCGATTATTGTGGAATTTTTTGCCAAAAATCGTAAAAAGTGCGTTTTTCTTTACCTTGTTCTGTTTCAGTGCTTTCGCATCGATTTTTTTCCATTGGGCGATTGTTGCTCAGAACGATAAGCGCAACAATCCAGACAACGTCCCAGGATACAGGAACGTCAATGAGGGGTAAAAATTCAAAGGACGCATCAAAAATCAAAACCCCGTGTTGCGAATTGCTGGTCCTAGCGAAAACTTGCACTTTGAAGAGCCGCCAAATGAAAGATTTCAAGCCTCATTGCAGCGTTTTTATCCGGTTCTCAGCAGTTTCTTTTGCTTTTTATATCTGTTTTACGTCATTTCCTCTTCTCTGATCATCTTTAAACAACCTTCACTATTATGACGTCAGATGTTCAAACAACCTTCACTTTTGACGCCCTGTCTCTAGACTATCGAAGGTATGTTTTCAGTATTGTAAGGCAATTAAATATATTTGTAAATTTTGCCTTTGCAAGTCTAAAACCATTTGAGAAATTTGAACAAGTCAGAAACATATAGGTAAAAATTTGACACTTAAAAAATACTCGAAGAAATAAAAACGGCCAACCAATCATTCTATCTAAAACTTATTCTCATTCGTTGATGTGGATTTATCGGTTGAAGAAAAATAACAAAACGACTTTTGGAATTGATTCAATTTTGATAAATGTCTTCAACGTTATAGAATCACTTTTTACGGCCTACGATTTTTTGATTTCGATGTTTGTTTACTAGAAATCAAGAAGGCTTTAAAAGGAGTAACACTTAACTGTAACCCTGTCATGAGCTTGAACTCATTTCAAAGAAACATAAACATTTGGAAAGAAGAAATCGCAAATTTACAACAGCATTTTGACATGCCGCCATATACAATTATATTACAGTACCAACACTGCCGCCTTAAAATCCTACGCTATAAACGCGTTGTCGCGCCGAAAAAGCCGCATTGCGATAGCTTGCTCGAAATTCAACCAATTGAACTCCAGCATACATATTTGTAACCAGCGTCTCCTGAGCATTCCAGAAATGTCTTCAAAATTTTTAAAATTTCGTTCACAAAGATTTTTTTGGACCATCGGCGGTATAAACGCATTGCCGCGTTGGTATCGCCGCACCGCCATAACTTTCCTCAACCCAAACATGTGGAATTCTAGCTCGAATATTTGGAACCAGCGTCTCCCAAGCTACCTGAAAACGTTTTTGGAAATTTCAAAATCCTGCTTTCAGGTTTTTTTGGCTCCTTGCCAGCGGCGATCTAAACGCAATGTCGCGCTGGAAGTGCCGCATTACTGTAACTCGGCTCAAAGTTTTTCAACTGAATTTTGATCAAATATTTGAAATCAGCGTCTTTTTGTCTACTTATGGGTTTGCTCAAACTTTGCAGGACCCTTTGTCTTGGTACTTTTTCACATTATCGAGCGAAATATACGACGATATGAACGCCATGTCGCGTCGAAAAGGCTGAATTGGTGTAACTTTCTTCATGCTTTCCCTGTCGAATTCTAGTGTTGATATTCGAAACAGGCGAGCTCCAAGCTATCTGAGGATATGCCCAAAGTCCGCAAAGTCCCGAATTTTTTGAAGATTTTTTTGGTCCCCCATAGTGCCCTAATTAACCATGCTGGCTCTGGCCACAGCCGTAGTGACCTCGCTGTATCGATTTATTATCAGAATTATCAATATGATGACGCATAAAAGTGTTGTTAAAACTTAGAATCTGTAGTCTGGTTTTCATAATTTTACAATCACGTACGGCTTTCATGATTCTCTCGATTTGGAAAATTAAATTCAATTTTTTTCTCAGAAAACGATTAGCATTGAAATACTTTGTCAATAATTCTCTTTATCCACCACGATGCAGGTTGATTTGGATGTTCAAGGATGGATCATCTTGCAGAGGCGAAATAGATTTCAATGGCTTTTAATTTTCGTCTGTCTTAATCCAGAATTTCCCGTACATGGATTTTTTAGTTCTTGAAAAGTGTGCGAAAATCATTTTGAGAGGCAGAGGGCTAGAAAACCATAGTTGATGTGGCTTGATTACGACAACAGAATTTGAAGGCAGTCTCACGAGCAAAATCAAATAGATGGAATCTACGAAAGGTAGACCATATTTGTACTACAAATGACAAACTCTTCTGAGGCAAAAAATTTTCTGACAAACGTCATTGAAAATCAAATTTCTGACTCAATGAAAACGAAAATTTTTTTGGCGTTTACAGAAAAGTCGTACAAAGATTGCAATCTCAAGGAGTTTGAGAAATCGGGCTCCATTACTTCGGGAATCTCAATTACTTATGGTCATGTGATATCTGAACATGAGTGCATAGAAATGACCACTGAGTTTAATCTCCAAATTTTACAACTGCAAAGAGATCGAGAAATATATATAACTTGATCTGAAAAGTTTTGAATAATCTCAGGAAATGTAGGATATAGTTTATAATCATATCTTCTTCATCTGAGAATATACGGGCAACCGAAGTGCCTCAGGCAGTTTCCAATCAGTAAAGATCGGCACATCTTCCTTGAGCATACTCATAAAGAGCTAGGTCACGATGACGATGTTCTTATTCAGAAAAAGTAAATTTTTGGTTGAAATTGGTCGAGAGAATCATGAAAGCCGTACATGATTGTAAAATTATGAAAACCAGACTACAGATTCTAAGTTTTAACAACACTTTTATGCGTCATCATATTAATAATTCTGATAATAAATCGATACAGCGAGTTCACTACGGCTGTGGCCAGAGCCAGCATGGTTAATTAGGGCACTATGGGGGACCAAAAAAATCTTCAAAAAAAAATTCGGGATTTTGCGGACTTTGGGCATATCCTCAGATAGCTTGGAGCTCGCCTGTTTCGAATATCAACACTGGAATTCGACAGGGAAAGCATGAAGAAAGTTACACCAATTCAGCCTTTTCGACGCGACATGGCGTTCATATCGTCGTATATTTCGCTCGATAATGTGAAAAAGTACCAAGACAAAGGGTCCTGCAAAGTTTGAGCAAACCCATAAGTAGATAAAAAGACACTGATTCCAAATATTTGATCAAAATTCAGTTGAAGAACTTTGAGCCGAGTTAAGTAATGCGGCACTTCCAGTGCGACATTGCGTTTAGATCGCCGCTGGCAAGGAGCCAAAAAAACCTGAAGGCAGGATTTTGAAATTTCCAAAAACGTTTTCAGGTAGCTTGGGAGACGCTGGTTCCAAATGTTCGAGCTAGAATTCCACATGTTTGAGTTGAGGAAAGTTATGGCGGTGCGGCGATACCAACGCGGCAATGCGTTTATACCGCCGATGGTCCAAATAAAAAATCTTTGTGAACGAAATTTTGAAAATTTTGAAGACATTTCTGGAATACTCAGGAGACGCTGGTTACAAATATTTATGCTGGAGTTCAATTGGTTGAATTTCGAGCAAGCTATCGCAATGCGGCATTTTCGGCGCGACAACACGTTTATAGCGTAGGATTTTAAGGCGGCAGTGTTGGTACTGTAGGTTGGCTAATAAATAATTTCGGTCGCTTTTGCGGCCCCTACAAACGCTGCAAACAATTTTTTGTCCAGCATTCGGTATCTTTGGAAAGAGCACTTCAATGAGGATTGGATTGTAAAATCTGCTTGAGTAGAATTTAATTTCCAACAAAAGAAATTCCCAAAAGGAAAGAAACCCTAGTTTTGTCATTGTCGCAAATATGCGAAAATTTTGTTTTTATTTCGATTAAAAATTTTAATTGGCAAATCATTCGCCAAGTAGGGAAAACTTTTTCGTATCCAATCTCAAGATTGCTGTTCTCTACATCCATTACAGCAAGAAAACGAAGCCTGGGAAGTAGCAGAATCGAGCTTTTGGAATTTTTAGCATATTGGAGCATAACAGTCGATTACTGATAACTGAAACACTGAATAGTTGATATGTGGTAGAGGAGGATTTAAGCTAATTTTCCACAAAAGGGCGTGAGTTAAATACAACTAGGAAAGTTTCTATGAAGATTTTAATGCCAAACCAAAATGGTTCTTAGCCGACCTAATAATGTTGGATAAATGATTCCTGGAAATGTCTTTTGAGCCCGACTTTGAGTATTTAGCGTCTAATGAAGAGCACCAAATAGAAAAAGTGTTTTTTTATTTTTCTTTTCCAGAACTCTGTAGAAAGTAACATATAAAAATGCCTGTACCGCAAAATATTAGGTTGTCCCGAAAGTATTGTCAGTTTTTTCAGACCACTATAAGACCACGCACAATGAAGACGTGAATGAGTTTCAGCATGCATTGCAGATTTTTAATTCAAACGCTCAACTCAGCTTAACGAAACGAATTTAATAATAGCATTTTTCCGGAACCAACTGTGATTTGGGATCCTTTCTTAACCCATTGACGACGACGCCTAATCTTGCATGGCGGCGTTGTGGGACGAAGCGAATATGCACAACAGTTTCGGTGTGGAAAGGTTTTGTGTTTTTACGAAGTGCAAGGTCGTTTTGAAACAAATATAGACATCTTCTTGAACCTCGGAGCCTGCAGGTTCCAAGGGCGCAAAAAAAGAGATATTATTATGTGGGGGTAAATACTAGACTTTTAAATATAACTTCGCGAGAGGTGAGGGTCACCGATGGTTCACATCGTCCCTGGCAGCAAAAAGCGCGTGGGCCACTGGTGGTCATCGTCGTCAAAGGGCCAACTAAGAGTAATTGAGGCGTGGCAGCGCTGCATGTGACTACTTTCATTGACATGTTTTCTATTCTGACTAAGCTCATTGTTGCATTTTCAAATTAATTGCGATGAGAAACTAATATCTCTTATGTTTGTGTAATACGTTCACAATTCATCAAAGTGCACACACCGCAAGCAAGTATTTTCATTCTCGATTGTGAAACATCATATTGAAATTACTGAAAAGTGCTTTAACATCACGCACACAATTGTTGTCGCAGCCATTTTATAGCTGAGCTATGTTAGGTATGCTCTATTGACGTATTAATCAAAAGCAGCTTTCTCCAGACTCAACATTCATGCTCGCAAACCTATGGTTTTCCCCTCCATTGAATGTCCAGTTTCAACACTTCGCAAATCTTTTGTTTGGAGGTTTTGCAAGAGATGGATTGAAAAGAGAGATTAACTGTTTACTATGCACTTTTCCGCATCTCTCTGGCAGTTTGGAGAATTTTTTGGAAATTTTCAGGTTTGTGATGAGTAAGTGCACTGCTGGAAGCTTCAAATTCTGAGCAAAAACTCGATTATGTACAGACACTAATTGCACATAGTAGTCAGTACTCATTGATTTGAAAGATCATCACTTAGAAATAAAGTATCAACAAACAATCGTAAATTCATGTATACTGAATTTGTAGGATCTTCATTGTTTTAACATTATTCACTTTGTGAAAGTCCTATGTTGATACAGTTGATATGATTTTAAAGACAACACATGTATTTGTCACTTATGCTTGATCATCGTCTATTTCTTCGAGCACATACCCAAACATATTGCTTTACAAAAGTGGTTTGTTCAAGACTAAATTCAGTATCCTTATTTTTTTAAAATATATTTTAGTTTATTCTAGCTTGCTTGCTTATCCTAAGTGAATGTTATAACATTGCTGCCCTCAATACTTTATCATATTCTTGTTATTTGAAGATGTTGTCAAAGATAAGGTTTTTTTTTACTCAAGTCTGAGGTAATGGAAAACCACCGCAACCACTGAACCAAATCAGCTGGTTCATCGGATAACGCGAGGAACGCTTGTTTGATCTCTTTACTCAGCACAACACTACGTTCAACGAGCAACAAAGTCACTGCACAATCGACACCACGGAATTAGTCAAAATCAACTCTCGCAAACAAGAAGCATGCATACGGCTCTCCAAAAATGGTGCTACAATCCACGAAAATAAGTTGCGCTGGAAGAACCTCACTTTAGTCTGCGAAAAGGACAATTTAATCTATCCGAAAAATACTAAGTATGCCGTCTTCGACAGTAAGTGATGCGCCCACGCCGGCTTTTTGCAAGGGACAAGAATGCGGATTTGTCAGACGAACTTCAAAATACCCGAACTACATCGAGCTAGTGGATACTCAGGAGTTATAGGATGCGTAGAAAGCTGTAGTAAGGTGAGATGCGATTTTTTTTTATCACAGTTCCGGATGCCTTTTCTACCAAATATATCTTGTGCCGAATGATAAAGACGTTTACGAGTTTTTCAAATGTTCACAATGGAAAGAAAACGTCTACCCCAATTTGACGGTACTTGACCAAATGGGCAGAATACCCACGAACTTCACCTAATACCCAATCGTCCAAAGAGTTATCAACCACTAACAATCACGCTATCTTCACTCGGGATAACACCATCACATCGAGCTCAACTTTTTTTTACAAATGGAAAACGCAATTCAATGGCCCCGAGGGACTTCAAGCCACCACTACGATGCCGAACTTTAAAAGAAGCCCGCAACCTGTCTTGCAAAGTAGTTGAGCTTCGTCTATTTCTTCGAACACACATCTAAACATATTGCTATATAAAAGTTCTTTAGTCAGTATCAAATTCAGTATCCTTTTCTTTTATCTTTTGGTATAGTTTAGTTTGTTCTAGCTTGCTTGCTTATCCCAGTTTCAATTGTTATAACATTGTTGCCAATCCTCTATCATGTTCTTGTTATTTAGAGATGTTGTTAAAGATAAAGTTTGATCACCCAAGTTCGAGGTAATGAGAAACCACCGCAACCACTGAGCCAAAACAACGCAACTCACGACGATCTTAGCTTAAGAGCCTTCTTGGAGTGCAAAAGAGGGAAATGGAGTTATTGAAAATGGAAAAGAAGTGGATCGATGTCGGAGTTTCTTAGCAATTCATGTTTCGTAAACTATGGCTTTGGATCCGCATGTAAAGGGCATATCAGCTCTTTAATCTCGGGAACTGTAGAAAGGCATTTGTGAAAACTTCAGTAAAACTCTGCAATACAATCTCGCAGCAAAAACCCTACGAAGGACTGGTAAGCAACGCTATTATAAGTTGTATAAATTTCTAAATTTCATTAGGTTGATACATGGTGCCAGTTTTTCTTATCCCATGTGTCAAGCGCTGGTTTCAGAATAGAACCAACTTCAGAAACTTTTCAAGATATCTACAAGAGCGTTTCTTCTAGTTTCTTAGCATGCCTCCATTTTTATAGATTTCTTCCATTTGTGGTCTTAAACCTCAAAAAGAACAATTTTTTGCGATTTGATAAGAATTTTCACTTTTTTTGGCCTTTTTTCTAGTTGCTGAATAATTATTTTCAAAAGCTCGGTGTATAAAAGTTATAATACGTAGCACGTAATTGCATCACTGCATCTTCAGACTGGGATCCCAATAACTGTCACCACCACCTTACAAAATGCCTAGGCGATTAGATCTCCAGATTATTGAGATTTGGAAATTTTGAGGTACACACTAACTCATAAAGTCTAGAAATGCGAGAGTTTCGGTGAGAAATTCGTACACACCATAAAGAATGATTATTGTCGGGAAGAGGAAAAATTACATTGAATGGCATCTGCTTGTTTACCGCTTTTGTTTCACGAGCTCAAGGGGACCGAACAAAAATCTCAGATTTAACAGGTGAGTGATGGACAATCGGAATATTGCCAAATCGCGTCGCGACTAAAATCGCGTGAAGTATGTCCGGCTCTTTAGTGAGTTTAGAAGAATTTACCATCCGCAGGCAAGAGTAAGGCATACGGTAATAGAACTATCACACTTGTTATTGTATAGATCGGAAAAAACTCATCCTCCACAAAAACGAAAGGGGCAGAAAATTTTTTTGTGGAAGTACTGAAAGAAGCTATAGATGTATCAGTTCTGCGACAATCAATACGTCTATGACATCAAGATAATGTCACTTTGTATACAATTTTACTTCCTTGGATACTCTCTAACCACAAAAATCTATTTTTTCGTGGGAAACAGAGGTGAAGAATACGTTTATTATAAATTCTTACTGGGCTAGCACATATAACATATGATTCGAGTATTTGCATGTTGATGATAAAAATACTTATATCAAAAATTAATAAAGATACTTACTATAAGAACCGCTCTTCTTTCATGCTGCCCCTCACAAATGTAAGAAAACAGTGTGGAATTTCTTCCGGAAGTAGCCGATTCAAGTACTTTATAGTACGGCAAAAGCTAAAAATTACCAAAATTCAAGCACAATTTCTCTTTCGGTTTTTTTTGTGATAACATCCTTTTCAATATGATGAGCCCAAAATTGTGCAGACATCCCTTTTTCAGTGACGATTGATGCAAGATGCGGCTGTTTAGCAGCCCCAGTACTTGGGGATGCATGTAGAGATGATGGATGCTCTTGAAACAAAAAAGCAGCCAATGGCGTGAAAACATTGTTGTGAGTATACAGTAATATAGATAAATCGCTTATTTTCTTTCCAAATGTTACGTATAATAGTTGATAAATCGGCAGAAGCTCTTCTCTCTCTCTCTATTTCTCTCTCTCTCTCTTACTCTTACTCTCTCTCTCTCTGCCTTCACTTATTTTGGAAATAAAAAATTGCCAACTAACAAAAAATATAAAAAATCTAGTTATGAAAATTCTGATTTTCAATAACATTGATGAATGGATTTTGAAATATCGGCATACATGATGATTGTCTTTGCCTATTTTTTTAACGTCTCAGTTATCAAATAGTGTAATACATCGGCGTTGTGTCAACTAGCATCTTATTCGCAAAAAAAAAGTGGAAAAGAAGGAGCTTTGTGAGGACTAAAATAGCTCATCGCATTTCTGTTATACTGAAGTATGAAACATGAAGCATGTCTTCTGCTCCAGAACGGTGGCGAAGGAGTAAGCAAATCAAAGTTTGTGCTGCTGCTGCGGTTATGGTAGTTTCTGCCGGTGAGATGTAACACAATGTGATTGAAAATTTTGAATTTTTTTGCGCAACGGTTCAAAGCTACAATTTCATAAGCTACATACTTACTTACTTAGATACTTAGATGGCCCAGCTTCACGTGACGTGCGGGCCCCAGCTCAGAAGTTTCCATTTTTCCCTGTCCCTCGCTTCTGACATCCACGATCTTCTTGGCTGACGTCGGTGGCTGCGTCCACGAGTTCCAGGTGCAAAAATCGTATCCAGCTGATTTCTCAGCTGGTCCATCCGTTCCACGAACACGTCTGCCCATCTCGTTGGAGGTCTTCCTCGGGGACGTTTGGCTTCGCGAGGAATCCACTCCGATGTTCTTAGTGTCCATCTGTCGTCTGTTCTTCTCATTATGTGACCAGCCCATCGGTGTTTGGCTTTCGCGACGTATTCCGCTGGGTCACGAAGACGGGACATTCTTCTCATATCCGTGCTGCGAAGTCCGACTAGATGTTGCTTGCATCGGGTCATCTTCAGAAGACTGCGCTCGAGCGCTCTGTGGGTGGTCCGTAAAGCTTTCGACGTGGCTACAGTGTCGGCCCAAGTCTCAGCTGCGTAACAGAGCGCCGGGAGAACGGTTGAGTCGAACAGGTGGGCACGAAGCTCCGGGTCCGTCAGTTGGTCGGTGGCTTCCTTCAGGGGCCCGAAGGCGGCCCAGGCTGCTCTTCTTCTCCTGTTGAGTTCTCCCCTCAAGTCGTTCTCCATGTTCATCGAACGTCCGAGATACACGTAGGAAGACGTCTCCATAATCGGGGTGCCTTCCAATTCCATTTCTGCATCTTCGCAAAGGGCGTTCTTCATGAACTGAGTCTTCTTCCGATTTATTCGCAGTCCGATCTTCTTCCCTACTTCGTTTAGTTCCTTCAGCATCGTCTCTGCTTCGGTGATACTGCTCGAGAAGAGAACGATGTCGTCCGCAAAACGAAGGCTGGACAGGAATCTCCCATCAACTCGTATGCCTCTCTCGTCCCAGTCCAGTGACTTCATCACCCACTGCAAGGCCGCGGTGAACAGCTTCGGCGAGATTGTGTCGCCTTGTCGGACCCCCTTCCCGATTGGTATGGTCAGGGGGCGATGGAATAGCTGCATCGTCGTTGTACAGTCCTTGTAGCAGTCGGCTAACGTCCTCACGTAAGCTGGGTCCACTCCTTGATCGACTAGCGCAGACAGGATGGCGTTGGTTTCGACGCTGTCGAAGGCTTTCTCGTAGTCGGCAAAGGTTAGGACGAGAGGCAGTCGGTACTCCCGGCAGACTTCTATGACCCTCGAAACGGTCTGGATGTGGTCCATGCAGCTGAATCCTTTGCGAAATCCAGCTTGTTCTTGGGGTTGGGCTTCATCCAGTGTCCTTGATATGCGAGCGAGGATAATCTTCGTGAAAAGCTTGTACAGCACACTCAGCAAGCTTATTGGACGATAGTTCCGAAGATCCTCCCGTTCACCCTTCTTGAAGAGAAGGACGGTTCTTGACGTTCTCCACTGGTCGGGAATCTTCTCCTTCTGAAGGTAAGATGTCAAATGCGACGCTAGAATCTCGTGTAGACGGTGTCCTCCGGCTCGCAGAAGTTCGACGGAAAGATGATCTGGTCCTGGAGCCGTGGACGTCTTCGTGGTCTGTATCGCGATACGCACTTCAGCAGGTAAAATTCGTGGTGGTACTTCTCCAGTGGGAACGGGCATCTGCACGGATGAGCGGAAGAGGTTGGTGTAGAAGTTCTTCGCGATAGATTCCATCTTGTATCGGGAAGAAGTCGGAGTCCCGTCTTCGTTCAGTAGTGCAGCCAGCGGTACGTGATATTCGCAGAGGTCCCTTCGGCACTTCTTGAGACTTCGTCTTCTTTCTGCTGCTTCCAGTATCTTGGCTTGCCTGTACTTCCTGAGATCCTCTTGCAATGCTGTTCTGCAACTGGTGTTGGCAATCAGTCGCTCGAGATGAGTTGCATTCGGATCCTGCCTCAATGATCTTCTTCTTTCGAGCAATTCCTTGGTGGTCTTCGAGATGCGGTCCAAGTTCTTCTCAGAAGTCACTGAGGCGCATTCTCCGCAGGCTCGCAATCCTTTCAGAAGCCGGTCGTAGTCGTACGTTGGGTCCTCCTCGATGGGCCAGTCACAACTTGATATGAGCTCTTCCAGCCTGTTACCGTCATAAACGACTTCCTTCCTTCTCGCGGCACTATGACAGACTTTCTTTTCCAGCCTTCGGCTGAGTCGTATCTTCGCTTGAAGGAGGCGGTGATCGGAGCCACTACAGAAGGATTGAACTACAGAGACATCGAGTAAGCTCCACCTTCGGTTGGTGAGAATGTGGTCGATCTCCGCGTGAGACATCTCATAAGCTACAGGAATTGTCATTTCAAGAAATGTTAGAAGTGAACATAAGACCAATGTTTGTCTGCACAAAATGAATGTCTTTTTTACATGATAAGAAGATACATTGATCTATAGGTTGATAGCAGAAAAAAAACAAAGGTATATCTAATACTATGGTATCACATTTCTCAGCAGGCCTAATGACAGGTTCTAGCATTTGTTTTTCTCATCTGAATAAGTTCGAACTCCATCATGCAACGAATGTTAATGCAAATGTTTCTGAAAGTCACTAAAACATTGTTTCAAATGACCACAATTTTTGGAATAAGCGCGATAAAATTGAAGCAATTGAAGCTTGATTTCAAGTACAAAGCAATCGTGATTCATGGGCTCTGTTCAGTGCGCAAACACTCGCTTTAGTTTGATGATCACCATAACAGAAGAATTCTACTGTCGTGAAGAGTTTTTTCCTGTTATTCCAAGAAAAATGTTACCGTTTACTTCAAAACAACAGTTAAAGATGATGTTTACTTGGATGTGAAAGAAATTACCATTCAAAAGGTTGTGTGAATGTGAAAAGTGGAAACGCAATCTCTTCTCCTACATGCAATCTAACTGGTGTGATGAAGCAATTTGACGTAGTCTAATAATCACAAAAGTGGATGATCAGCTTGAAGTGCTGCAGTAGATGTAGGCTAATGATGAACATGAGGGTAAAGTATTGTTTTTTGCTTTAGTTAGAGGGGTGGTAATCGAAAAAATACAATAAAGTTCTATTTTGCGCAAGATCGGATTTTGTGCAACACCATTATGTATTATTCGATGTATTACGCCATAGGAACTGAACGAAAAACTATCCAAAGTTTCAAAAATGCGCAGTCTACGATAAAAAATCTTCTTTCTTCATAATATTGCTGTCTAGAACGATTATTTCAACTCTTCCTCTTATCTTGTTGCTACTTCGAGTCTAGGATGAACTATGTCTATATCTACGACTTATGTTGCTAGTAAAAGAAATCCGCTAATAAAAACCCGTTGAATACTTTGAAAAGCATTCAAGAATCACTGTTTCTTTTGTATAGAAATTGTATAAGTGTAAACTTTAAAGGAAATTGATCCAAAGAAAAGGTTTTCACAAAGGTTTTCTTTTCACGATGCGGTAAGGAACTTGTAGTCAGCTTCTAATTTTCTTGCTTCATCTATGCATCTTTTGAAAAATCACAATGACAGGTAGCACATTGTGCTTTTTCTGTCTCATGCATTTTTGTTGCGAAAAACTCTTGCATCTGCAGTGCCAAAGTACTCCGCCATTGCCTTTACATTAGATACAGTCTTGTTACTTTATGAGGTATAATGCTTACTGAATACCTCATTCACCTCCTGAAAAATTTACCACGGAAATGAACGAGGGGTTTATGAGGTAGCTACTTAAGCGTGCAAGACCTGTGGTTGGTGCAAAAGCAGTCAGCCAAGTCCGCTGCATTTGAAATGAAATTTGAATTTTGAGAACTTTTCTAGTCTTTATTAAATCAGTTTGATATGAAAAATCAATGGTTTATTTACGAAAAATTATTAATCTATTGTTACAAAAAAAGAATAAAATGAAACTAGATAATATCTAATTAGGAAGGTTATAATAACTCTGGAGCAAATCCTCGAGATTATTGGTGAAGTTGGTCTCTTTGGGGTCCACATGAGTTGAGAAAAAAACATCGTAGTCGTCTTCTCCAAAGGGAGGGACAATTTCATTCCAACTAGGATCATCCTCATCAACATCATCATCGTCATCGTCATCATCGTCATCGTCATCATCCTCTTCTTCTTCTTCTCCGAAAATTTCGTTAAGTTGCTCATCATCCTCTTCCAACATCTTCAAATATTGATTGATATCGGGAAGCTCACGCAGGCTAGGTATTATGTTAGTTCTGGTCTTGGCAATCAGCATCTAAATAGAGTTTCAGTAATCATAAATACGATATAATGCCTCAGAGAAAAGTATCGTAGGCTTGCTCGCTAGTAACTCTTCTGTTTAAACAGTTTTCTCTGGTCTCTACATATTATATTATTGATTTAGCCTCAATAAACTTGCAGTAGATAAAAAATTAGCTGCACTGTTCAACACTATAGAATACGGTAAGAACTTTTAATAGAGTTTGGTACCAGTGAAAGAATATATTGCTTTAAACAAATCTGCCAGATAGGTGTAACTATGTCACCAAACCAACTAGCATTGCTGATTTCATACATAAGCTTTTCGCTTTGCCATCTCTAGCAAACGGTCGCAACAGATACATATTCGAAAGCGGTTTCGATGTTTTACTGATTATTTGACTATATGATCCAAACTCTGCAGCATGTAAAAAGTTGATTATTAGAACCAGCGAGTGCAAAATTACCCAAAATTTTCAGACTTTTTGAAATTTTCTTCTGGCAATTTGAAATGGCGACTTTGTACTGAAAGCTCCTACAGTAACCCTTCAGCAAAGTAAAGTGAAGCAAGGTTTGGTGGTTTGATTGTTGTGTAAATTCAAATTGGCCCAGCTTTACGGTGGTACCAAGAGCTCTTCGAAAGCTGTTGAATCGCTTGATGACTAATGACTGTCCTGTCTCAGGAACATTTTTTACTATACTACATTACAGTGCATTTTTTCGGACACCTTTATTTTCAACGGAAAACTAATATTTAGCAGATAAATGCAAACAATTGCCTCTAAAATGATCATTTTTCAGTTTCCCTCACATTATCTGCTCAGAGTCCCTTTCCGAAATCCAAAAAATCTTCTTTCAGTAATGCTGCTTCATGTCTAATTACATATTTAACAAAGACCACCCGATAACTATTTTTTATGAACCATGACGATTTGATCTTTAGTTAGTCGCGCTTCGAATATGTTGAACATAGGCTGTTCACTTTTCATATCAGACAAGGCCATGTTTACAACAGTCCGAACAATGTGCATCAGATTTCTCATTCCATAACTTTGCGTTCCTTTTTGGACAAAGGCATGTGTTAGGTTTGTCAAAAATCTTAGGCAATGGCAATCAGAAAGATGCACCTTTTTTTGCTACAAAGATCCGATCAAAATTTTCATTTTTACTATTTTTTATTAGCTACTGAATTAATATTTCGCAGAGAACCAGTTCATCCCATGTATGAAAAATTTGGGTTTTTACTAATAACTATCCAAATGTTCAATAACTTTCTTTGAATAGATGTTTTTCCCATCCTCGCTATCGAACTACCCTCCCCCCCCCCCCGTAATTGTATGCTGCATAGGAAGTTCATAACTACATACACCACACTCACGCTAAAGTCTCAAAATAATTTCATATGTGGTCAGCGCTATATTCGCTATGTTCGCTTTATTCCATTTTTCTAATGCAGATAAGAGTTCTTCCTTACAAATGCATGCTGTATGTATACATAGGTTTCGCCATTAGGTCGATTTAATCGAAAATTTCAATGGAATTTTTTCTAAACATGGCAAAGTTAAGGAGAAATAAGCACTCAATTTGACATCACGCGATGGAAGACGAGTTGTGAGATCGTTTTTACCCTGCGCATTTGAGAGAATTTTGAGGATTTAAAGCATTTGCATTGTAATATTCTGTACCTTTATGCTGTCACGCACTGCCAAGCATCATACACTAACGATTAAAACTCTTATGAATCCCAAATTTTCTAACTCGCTTCTGCTTTGTTGATTATATACAGCTGTATCGTTGGAAACCGGCCAAAATGGCTGGATTTGAGGGATTTAGTTATGACTTCTTCTAGAAAAAC
This sequence comes from Cylicocyclus nassatus, assembly GCA_958299035.1. Taxonomy (NCBI): domain Eukaryota; kingdom Metazoa; phylum Nematoda; class Chromadorea; order Rhabditida; family Strongylidae; genus Cylicocyclus; species Cylicocyclus nassatus. The sequence continues at coordinate 70,037,226 of CATQJL010000112.1, forward strand.
TAATTTGCAAGAATTAGCTTCGGCTTGATGAGACGAATCTTGTAGTATACATTATGTCCGTTTTCCATGGTGCATTTTATTGTACTGGCATGTGTTATGAGATTATCAACATGTACTGTTGCTCATGTGAACAAATTTTGAAATTAGCAAAGTAGTATCATATGTCTACCGTATCCAATGGATTACGGGCATAATACATACTAGAAGATTCGTCTCATCAAGCTAAAGCCAAATCTTCTTGCAAATTTCAAATAAAGTTGTCTTAGAAGAAATTATAGCTAAATCCCGCAAATTCCACAACTTTGGGCGAATTCCACTGATACAGCTATAGTACGAGCTTATTTCCATTCATTTGTGCTGGAACTATGAAGTCTCAGCGGTTTGCTGTGATTTATCACCTAATTAGAATATTCGAAATTTTAAATGGCACTTTTGAGGATTGCTTCTGAGAGTGGAGGCTAAATCATTTACGAAGACTTGAGTTACAAAGCAGCAAGAGGATTTCTGTAGGGCTATCTATCTACATTTTAAATGAGCTTACATCTGTGTCGGAAACAAACAAACTTGCCTGAGCTATAAGAACGAACTTCAATTGAGCGAACATTTCTAGTTTTTTACACCCCATATCTAGCTCTTATATAGAAACAGCTAATTCGTACTCATAAACATCACTCATCTGCTCAGGAGTAATTAAGCCGCACATTCTATTCAAGCTTGATAAAATTGCAATGCGAGAAGTGCTTCATTTGCACACTTTGTACTTCTAGTATCGCTATTGCTATTAATTTGTGCAAAACCTGATTTCTATTGAGGCTGGCGCAAACATGTAGATACTAATTTGCAGATGAGATGTTTAATTTTGATTTCAAAACAAGAACAGCACAAAAGAACGTAGGAGTTGCAACAAGCCACTAAAACACCAAACATCAACTGCTGTCACATCGCCTCTCAGCAAAATGTTCAAATACAAAGGTTTGCTTCTTTTTGAAACAATGGATTTTCTAAAAATAACACAGTGATTACATTTTTGAAAGTGCTCGTTACCTTTTTCACTCTTCATTAACTAGTAAGTGTTCCTAGCGACAAGCTGACATGGCACATCGCTCGATTTCATTTTTCAAAGTTTCTTTCAAAGTGAAACACTACAACAGATTCACGACAATACGACCCACTGGTGGATCGTATTTAAAGCTCGCCACTTTACGTGGAACATCGTGGAATTCTGGGACATGATTGGAGACACTTAAACGATGCTGCGATCGGCGTAGTCCGGCTTCAAGTTACGGTATGTTAGAATTACGGTAGGTATGTAGGCAATGTACGACGGCATAAATTCACTGATGTTTAAAATGATGGAATTTCATTCTAATTTTGTGTGCACATAATGTAAAAAGCATTGTCATTATATAAGGCTGATTCATAATACTTAAAAATCATCTACAGAATACCGAAATTCTTTTCTCAAATCACCTTTCCGAAAGCATCAAGGGCTGTTGCAAAGAGCAAACTTTTGGCTTTACATTATATACTTTTATTTATCTATAATTATTACGAGAAAGTTTGTATTATTCGAAAAATGCCATCAATTTTTTTAAAAACCTCTATTTCCAGGGAGCATAACTTACTCTCAAAGGTGGTAGAAAAGCGCAAACTTTGCTCAATGCTTAGCCAATGGTCAAGAGAGCAGTGGCGAAAAACCCGGATTGCACAGAATTTTTGTACAAGGAGATACTGCAAAAAATTCGATAGTGATCACTTTTCTTGGGTTTTTCAAAAAACAAAAATTTTTTTTGAGAATTTTCAAATTTTTGTTACTGAGAACCTGAACAGTTTCACCGTTTTTCTGTCACTCAAAGTTCTACGTCTACTCTTTGTGACAAAGCGAAATCGCAGCAACCTACTTTAAAAATTTTATGCAACATTAAATGGCCACAATGACCGCAAGTTTGTGGTTAAATCTCTTATCTCAGAATTTGCAAAGTTATGTTTTAGAGAGAGTTTTATAGGAAAAAGCTTCGCATTTGTTAAGCATTTTTTCCGGAATCAGCATGGTTTGTTCTCATGAAATCAGAGCAAAACGAATAAAGAAAAAGAATTTCAATTCTAGTCCCTCAATTTCGATTGCGTGGAATTATCATACAGAGCTCCACGAAAAAGAAAGCATACGCAAGAAACTAGAAGGAACTCTCTTTCAGATGGCATCAAAAGTTTTCGGGAAGAAACAGCTTCCTTGAAATTTCAGTCTTGGAAAAAGTGGTGACAAAAACGTGCATTAATCATAAATCAACCTAATGTTAGCATACTTTGCATCGTGCTAATCTTATTAGTTTAATAGATTCATCATTTTGCTGCAAAATAGAAAATTAAGGTGACATTTTAGTAAGCTGATTACGATTAGCATAGAATTCAACAGTCAAGAATCACTTTGTTGACCTTGATTAGCTTATACAACGTTTCTTTGATTTTCCTGCAATGCTTTGCATGTATGCCAATTCCAGAATAACACTTATTGATGACTTTTTGTCCGCTTTTTTTGGAAGAGCCTCCGAGCAATACAAACATAATTTTTCCGGTAAAAGCAAAATTATCATGGCAAGTGATTTGTATGCTAATTATTCCATTCGTTCCTACTCCTTCACTCTCTTCTAATAAATGCTTACGTGCTATCAAAGAATTCTCTGAGTAAGTATTGAGGAGAGCCCTTGTTTAGTAGTTTATTGGCGGCGTGGCAGGAGTTTCCAAAGCCTAGCCGCTTTTCCTTGTAGGAGTACTTGACACCTCCAGAAATTCCTTGAAGGACATCACACCTTCTCAGGGTCAAAGAGCGGCTCCGCCTACCACTCCTCCCTCTAGGTGCCCTCATTTTAAAATGTTTACACGCACTGTGAGTCGTGCTTCACTGGATATGAGGATAATAGAAACAATTGAGAAACAAAAAAATCTAGGTTTCGATAGGTTTTAGATCCGTTAATAACTGCAGCTGAATCCCGGCACTTCGAATTATTTTCATGTTTTCGATTAAAATGACGCTTCCTTGAAAACTCGTAATCGCGCTTGAGTAAGTTTGTGAGGCATATCGTATTAATATAAATCAAGCAGAAGTTATGAGTCTTCCAGTCACAGTATATAATATAACAGAGAACTAAGTCAATTTCAAAGCTCTAATTTCAAAGCTCTAAGCGCAAATTTAGTGTCGTATTTGGAGCTCGTAGCCACCTCTTCGATTATGCGACGAGGGTGGTATTCTAGTACACCGATAGGAAATACTACACTTGAAAATTTCTTTTTAATAATTTGGATCTTATTGATCATTAGAGGAATTGGCAAACTTATTCGGATGATGGCAGACAAAAGTAGGAAAGTATATGTGTTAAGATACCCTCTTTGAGAAGCGTTCAGTTGCTTATTCGGGAACTTTGACACACTACTTTGGAAATAGGTCCTTTTAATGTTGGGAAGGTAATTGGGTTCTCAAACTCCTGATGCTAAATTACTTCAATCAGATGACTAGAATGTACAATTGATCAACCAGGTCCTCCAATATTTCAAATGACCGGATTTTCTATCCAAGAAATTCTGTGCGATTTTTTCTTCTGAAAATAATGATTGAATGCTCCTTTTTCAAAAGGATGGCGTGGCAGAAGTTTCCAAGCCGCCTCACTTGGGAAATGACAACTATGTTCCTCGTTTTTCTCCATTTCTCTCTCATTAGCTTAATATGAATCTATGTTCTCGCTGCTTGCACACCTCACAATGAGACCAATAATTGGGTGGAGCAATGGGCGGTGCTTGACCTCTGAGGCACGGAGGTGCTAGAACCCTCCTGGGTGTGAATGCTGGTGCGAGGATGGTGCGAGGAAAGGTGCTAGGAACTCCTGCACGCCCTCCTAGTTTATTGGCAACGACGACGTCTAATTTCCAAAAATTGCAGAAATTGCAATCGAAACGTTGCCGCTGTCAATAAACTACTGACCAAGAGCTCTCCTCTACACTTGCACCAGAATCCAGCATAAAACTCAGAGATAACACTCCTCAGACAATTATGGCGAGCACCCGCCGACCACCCACGGGCGACGCCACGCCCATCCCGAGGGCGCGCCTGTAAGTGCCCGATAGGCGCCCGACAGTGCCCACGGATGAACCGATAAGTGTCCGAATAACACCATCGGGTTTCCGGGCAAGCGCCCGATGAATGCCCGATTCGCACCCGCGGGTGGCCCGATATGCACGATATGTATAATCACAGTCGAGGGCTCCAATTGTGTCATCCAAGAGACTTTCGACGACCAGAACTTGGTTCGTCCTCGAGATTTAATGTGGAGGATAGCTCTATCTCTAACGCCGTATCTCACGCAAGTAACGTTTCCTCTTACAGCGTGTAGGAATTTCGGCAATACACAGTTCAGTGCGAGTAAGTCGCGTCAGCAGAGGTGAATGTAGAAAGCTCAAGCTCCGCCATCTTTCAACTCTACGGTACCTGAAACATTCTTTTGAATTTTTATCAACTCAGGCACGCGTAACGGAGGCTGAACACTCCTTTAGATGAGAAAGACAAATGCTTTTGCTTTGAGGGCACATAGCTCACAACAGAAATCAACATTAAAGCACACTTTGGGTTTTCAACCTTGGATTTCGGGCTACATGATACGATGTGAAACAGTGGGCCAATTCCGCCCAGAAAAGCTTTGTTGCATGGTAGACTAGAGTAACAGATTCACGTTCTTCTAAATTACTGGAGCAGTTTCACAAAAAATTGAATTGATAAAATGAAAACAAGAGAGTTTAGGCCTCAGAGAAAACTTCAAGGAACCGAATAAAGCCATAAGAGGATTGCTTAAAAGTACGTGAGCACAGCACCTTTCAAAAGGGAGTGAAGGAGTGGGAAAGAATGGATTAATTAGGTTAATTTCTAAAAGTGATTAAGTGCACTATTGCCGACAATAACAAAGGAGGAAGAGAGCAAGCAGGAAGAAAAAGGGATATTGGAGTACGAGTACTATTTCTTTGGGAAACTCCATGAATAAGAAATTTGGTTAAATTTTGCGATATAAAGTTGATGAGATTAGAAGATACTGATTATTGATTTGAAGGGAATCCAAGCAAGCAGCGACTAGCTAGTTGTGATTGCTAGAAGAACCGACATGTCTCAAGGTGAACAAGGGTATGACTCTGAGAAGCTTAACCGCTTTGATAAAGGGAAATGTGGGACACTCAAGAGCCTGAGAATCAATCCAAAAGTGTCGTTGCACTACATCAGATGATGCAAACAACCCCGAGTGTCCTATACAAACTCTTTTTTGATATCAAAAAGTGCATGAGGTATGAGCTGCTCAAAATTTTTTCAAACTTCTAATAATCAAGTCGGTAAAATAATAATAAAATTAACTTCTAATAATAAAATTCAGACAAAATTCTTTTAGCCCGGAGAGAGTCAAATGTTGTCTAGCAGCTAAGTTCAGCTAAGCATTCATTTAGCATGAAAGCATTGAGCGATGAGCCGAAAACCAAAAGAGAGAGATAAAAACAAAAATGCGGAATGGATGTATCGCAAAGAAAGATCTTCCGTGAAGAACAATATATTTTTTGAAAATAAGTTATGAACGTGTGAATTATACAAGGTTTTTCACTCAAGTTTTTGACTGAATGGTGTCCTTTTGCATTACTAGAATTCAGAATGCTTGGTAAGGGATCTACAAAAACGGATTTCTGGCATGCTTTAATATAAGATGGTTTCTGTTCCTTTGCCCTGGGCTATTCAAGCGCACGCAATTAGCTCGACACAAGTGGCTCACGGAGCGCTGGCGTTTTGAAAATGAGCAAAAGGGATATGGTTTTTGTGAATTGGCTGAGCTCCGGAAAATGGTTCACAAACAACTGCTAATCGTATCGTGCGAAATCGGAGTCTTGGGAGTGATAGAAATTCTTCAAGAAATCTCCGGATCACGCAAGGCAATCTGAAACTATAATCTTATATATAAAGCTGAATGTCTGTTTGTCTGTCTGTATGTCTGTCTGTACGTATGTTCCGAATAGAAAATTTCATTTCTGAACCGATCGGGATCAAACTTGGCACACATACACTTCGGGCCCCGGCGGGTGTCATAGGCTACCTTTCGTCATCGATCGATATTGATTTTATCGATTTTTTGCAAAATTTGAGCTACAGGGCTGGGAGTTGGCACAGGTGGGTAATCGAGCATGCTGATCACCCCCGTGTGGGTGATCAGCATGCTCGATTACACCCCCTGCCAAATTCCAGCCCCCTAGCTCAAATTTTGCAAAAAATCGATAAAATCGGCATCGATCGATAACGAAAAGTGGACTGTGGCACCCGCCGGGGCCCGAAGTGTATGTGTGCCAAGTTTGGTCCGGATCGGTTAAGAAATGGAATTTTCTATTCGGAACATACGGCGGAGCCGGGTAAGCCAGCTAGTATTATATAAAACCGAGTACGAAAACTTCGAGGAGTTGGCCCATATTTTTTGCGGTCCTCCGCTAACAAACAGAACCTATGCCATCACTACTGTCACATAGTTCGTACACAATTAAGTCACGCTCTCAACGTTCATCTGTTCCCTCTTCCCCTTCCTCCACATTTGTCTCCCCTCCCCCCACTTGTAATCCATGTCCTCATCTTCTGGAAACTTTGCAACTGCTCATCGCTGCCCTAGTGAATCGTCCTCTCCAAAGCCAACAACGTGCAAACTCCTGCAAACGCGAATATTAGAATGCGCCCTGAAATAAATAAAGGGATTGTTTATAGCGAAGGGGAAATGTGATAAAAGAATTGCTATGCAGATGCACAATGGGGACATGCATGAAAAGTTATGAAAAAGTCATGTGAATTAAGGGCCTGGAAAGGTTTCGAAATTATGTGATTTTTGAACCACCGGGAGAGCCACCCTAAGGTGGTTCAAAGAAAACAAAAACAAAAATCTCTTTCCACAAAATATATTTCACACTACTCACACAAATTTAATATAAATCCGATAACCTACAGACCAGTTTTTCAAACTCGACAAACCCTTCGTTTTTGCCCCTATTTACAGCCTTTCAAAAATTTTGAATGACTGCGGCAATCCTGTCCAGCGCGAGGTTTTGCGTGCCGGATCAGCATGCCGCCAATGCGGGGGTTACGGTCAGAATCATCATTTTTTTATTATCTGTTTGTTGTTCTTTTCGTACTCTGCTCTATTTTTGTTCGTTATTGATGTTTGATTCGTTCATGAGTGTGTCAGGAGATGTCGTATTTTTCTTGCGAAGTCAAAGGGGACTTCGTTTCCAAAAAAGCCGCCACAATCAAAGTGCGGAGCCCTGCACGGAAATTTTGTGTTCGAAAAGCCTTTTATTAATGATAGTAAGGTCAATCTGATGTGCAATGCAAAACGATTTTCAAACATTATTGTCACTACCTGAAAGTGCACTGCATGGTTGATCTCTCTCGCGTATCTAGGTTACCGAAAATGGAGTGTGGATCGGAAGACAAAACTGCTATATCTACATGATGACTAGGGAAAGACAAATTTTGAGGATGTGACATGGAAAGGTGTTAGGTTAGAGTCATAAGTGGACCTGAATCAAGGAAGAACTGACGACAAGGCAGGATTTATATCAAAATGACTTTCGTCAAACAAGGTAAGTTCGTCGTAAGGTCAATATTGTCACAAAAGATTATACTGTTTAAATCTTGCATTCTCAGATATTATTTGAAACAAAATTTACCACAGTTTTCAAGCTAAGCCAACTAAGGAGTACCCCTTGCTCAAATATACATAACTTGTTTTGATAGTTTTCGCTAATCTTTGTCTTGTTGTTAAGCTGGCTTCAATACATTTGCAGTGTAAAGCAAACCTCGGTCTCCGTCCTTACTAAGGCAAATAGCAAAAACACTAATGTCAAATCAGTCTAAATAGCTGATTCTAGCTAGATTTGCATTTTATCAAAACATTGTTCAATGATGGCGACGGTGCTACAACAAAATCATTATTTTCTTTCTCCACTCAAGAAGTTGATTGCAACACTTTCAAACGTTACGGAAGTTAGGAAAGTAAATCTCAGGCTGGCTGCTTTTGATTGTCTGGCCGGGTTTCTCTAACTTTTTTGTGATCAGTCTTGTAAAGCAATGCCTGCACTTCCCAACAGAATGTGAACTACTCAAAGCTGATGTTAAAGGCGTTAGAAATCAACTATTCGTCTGTCATGTTGGGTGCATCTCAAGGTCTTGCGGTTTTTTAAAGCTGGACGACTCGAAACTATGTAATGTTTTAAGCTGTATAAGTAAGCTATACATCGATTCTCATATGTTGATGTTGGTTTGCTCAAGTAATACCTGAGAAGAAAAAGGCTCAAAGGCTTTTGGAACAGCATGTAGAAATCATGCTTTGAGTTTCAAAAACTTCACTGATGTTGACCTTAGCAGAAAAGCATTGATAATTGCTTTCTCCAAGTCGCTATCTGGTCACACCCTGCAGCAGTTAGCAGTCTTCCTGCAAATTTCAATTTTTCCGTTGTAGATAGATGGTGATGGACTAACTAGGAGGTGACGGCTCCTCGCTGTGTATAGCGCCAGTGTACACTACCTGAAGGGTTACATAAAATTATTTTTATCTGATTTTGTCTTATTTCATTTCAGTGCACCTAAAAGTGCTCACTTAATCATAATCGGAGCAGTTAGTAACAAATACAGATATATAAACATAGCATGGTTAGTGCACACAAGTAAAGCCGATATGTACCAATTTTTGGCATGTGAGCCGCAAGAAGTACAGTACTCTCATTGTCAGTAGCACAAAGTGTCATGTCATGGGTTTCGCGCATTCAATTTACATGTTTTCCATGTTGTTTCTGCGTGTTTATTTTTGTAAGGATAAATATTTAATTACCTCAAGCAGTATTGAATGCAAAATTCCTTTCCTGTTTCCAGAAGCATGATGTTCCCAGATTCTTTCGACAAGCTGTGAGATGACCGTAGATAGCAACCCTTCATTTTTACCTTGCCCAACTTTCACAAATTCTCCGTTCAAGACCTTCGAAGGAGCTTTGATAACGAGCTTTGATAACTACCAAGTAGGGTGAACTTTAATTTGCAGATTGAAGTAATTTTTTATCTTTCTGCAGCTTTTCTTACAGATTGCTAGGAAGTTAACTTTCCAGATTCCTTAAGTTTTGTAAAAGTTGTATAACACATGACTACACCAAACACAAAAACCAAATACATACAATATCGCTTTGATTTTCAAAAAAAAACGACGCACACTCTCCCGCTTAACGTGACATCACCAAGGCGTGGTATCTCGCTTCAGAGTGGATGAATTCTTGACCCAAGGGAACCATTCCACTCAGCTCCGCGCTGCGCATCTTCTGATATATAGAAGTGCCCGCTTGGACTCAGCAGGAGCTCAGATTCCACAAATCGGTTCAGATTTTTGCTTACGGTAGGTTGCTCAGTGAGTGCAATAAATAAGCACGCTGAGTAACCTACCGTAAGCAAAAATCTGAAACGATTCGTGTATTCTGACCCATCAGTGTGTCCAAGCGGAACTTCCATATATCAGAAGCGCGCGCCGAGCTGAGTCGCGCCACGGTGATGTCACATGGATCGGGCAAAGGCGCATCTTTTTTGTCAAAAGATACGAGGGGTATTGTATAAATGAATTACAATTGACTTTTTCCGATATGGGTCATTCAGCATTATTCATCTCTGAACACTTTGATGTATAAAAGATTTATACAGCACACGTTCAGAGTATTAGAAGCACCACAAAAACAAAACTTGATTTATTGTGCAAAAAATGTCAGAAGGAGTAACTATGGCTCTATGATGTACAATTCTGACTAAAAGTCTGACATTGGTGGAGTGTTCTAAAATAAATTCACTTCTAATATTTCTGGTGGCAGCTTTTCTTTTCAGCGCGTCCTTTGTCACAAATTGCGTGGCTTAAACCTAAATTCAAGTTCAGGCCAAAATCACTCTTACACAATTACGTAGCGTCTTATTATGTCAATTTACGATAGCATCAATTGCATGCATAAAGATATTCCATTAGATACTGCAACTACAAGAAGATTTTGGAATTTTGAATAAAGCCGAGATTATATTTGCTGGACAGGCTTTTGAGAGAATGTAAGTTTTGGGTTAACTTTGTTGGTCTCGGTAAAATGTGATTTTTTATTAGCAGCAGTATGATATAATTTTTTGTTGGCCGTCAAAAATAATCTGCTAGTCTTTTCAGTACTGAAGCTCCGCACTGCTTCTTGCAAACACACTCATTTTGGCCATAGCAGCGGGTTTCTCATTAAATCAGGAGCACGAAAGCATCCCCAGCGATGGCAATAAGATGCTTTGCTTTAAAGGCAGCGTCCAGGCAAATCTGGATCTGTTTCTTACAGCCACCTCAGGTGGATGTTAGGTGGCTTTACAGCCACCTAACAGCCACCTGAGGTGGCTGTAAGAAAGTCATAAATTTCCCTTTCTTCACATAATTTTTTCATATGTTTGACATAGAAGCATTCTGCATCAAAACCCTACAACTGAGTTTTTAAGTCTCCCTAAACCCCCTCTTCCCCGCATAGTTACAGCCCTCCAAATAAATTGTATGGCGGCGGCAAGCCTGCTCCAAGCGCGCATGCGCGCCGGACACACCATGCCGCCAATTCGTAGGATACTGACATTTTCAGTTTTTTTTCGTCTGTTCAATGTTTTCTTTATGTTTTGCTCCGTACTTTCTCGCTATTCGTTTTCATCCTTTCATTTTCGCGTCATAGGTGATGTAGTATTCTTGTGGCGAAGTCTACTGGGCTACGTTTTTGAAAAATTAAAAAAGCCACCTCATGCCGAGCCCTGACTACTAGAACTATGAAACACATTTGTAATCATTGCCACACATTTGCTCATCACAGTCTGTCCAAATGCGCAATCTTCGAACTTGAGACAAAATTCATCATAGTGTAATTTGATAGGATTGTAATTCAGCGAGCACTGCAGATGAAGGCGTGAGCTCGACATGTGGTTACTAAATAACATCATTCTATAATTGTTTGAGTGCCAGGCTACCAACTACTCCATTTTCTTAACTCGCATGCCGCTGCACCGGTGTAGTAAATGATTTATTGTGCATTCCTGTTTGAAGCCGAGGTTTACCTCGTCTACAAGACAAAAATTTCCACACAAAGCTCTGTAGTGGAATGGAACTTTTTGCAGCTTCAGTACAATAATGGAGCAGATCGAATACTTTTTTAGAATCTCATCTAGCTGTTTTGCAAAATCCGCTATATCAGTGCAAGGACTTCTGAATTGAACCTTATTGAAAACCATTTGAGTGTGTGAACTGAAAGTGGAACCATCAGCAACATCGTTCTGCGCATTATTGCAATTTTCAATCCTTTTCGATGCAGGATTTTTGATGAGAGCATATTGGAGAATTCAAATATGTTTTGATCAAAGTTGACAAAGTGCAGTGTGTGCAGCAAATGTCTAAACTATAAATATGAAGAAATCCTATTACATATGGTGACTAACTCTAATCGCTTTTCACCTCAAACTTACGGAATCGACAACTTTCGAAGTAATACTCAGAGCAACCGGTTTTATTGCAGCTATCTTCATTTTCTACTGATTATTCTCAAGCAATCAAAGCTTTTACAGTGCTGGACACTCTGAAAATAATCGTTTTTATGTTCTCGCTGATAAACCTTTTCGAAACCTTGTGTATAGTGCGCCTGTTGGAGTGGTGTCGGTGTTGGCGTCATTCGTCGGAAATAATTTTCAGTCTTGATTTCGTAAAGAAGAAAAATAGAAAAGTTTAAAGAAGCCAACACTCAAAAACACCATTATAAATCCATCTCCTTTTTTTCCAGCGTCTAGCACATTCTTTAATTTTCATTCTTTAATGTACACTTACATCTTAGAACATGGAACATTTGCAGCACCGTATTAAGCTCTGTCCCATTTTTGTTTCAGTGTTTTCTCAAAAGTATCGACTTTATTTGGGATAAAATGTGTGTGGTTTTGAAAGCTCTAGATCTGCTCTACAGAGTCATATGCATCATTCTCAACTTAGCAGTGAAAGAGAGTTTCTGGCATCAAAACAAAACAAAAACCCTAGGAGGCAAAAATCCATTCTCAACATTTCTAATCGCTTCACATTTTTAATGTGAGTGCTAATTAGTGCTAATTTACTAATTAATTTGCTAATTAATTTTTAATAGTGCTACTTCGCACTCATAAACATCTCATCTACTCAGGAGTAATTAAGCCGCACATTCTATTCAAGTTTGATAGAATTACAATGCGAGAAGTGATTCATTTGCACACTTTGTACTTCTAGTATCGCTATTGTTATTAATTTGTGCAGAATCTGATTTCTATTGAGGCTGGCGCAAACATGTACTAATTCGCAGACGAGATGTTTAATTTTGATTTCAAAACAAGAACAGTGCAAAAGAACGTAAAAGTTGCAATTTTCAAGCCATCAAAACCCAAACATCAACTGCTGTCACATCGCCTCTCAGCAAAATGTCCAAAGACAAAGGCTTGCTTTTCTTTGAAACAATGGATTTTCTAAAAATAACACAGTGATTACATTTTTGAAAGTGCTCTTTACCTTCCTCACTCTTCATTAACCAGTAAGTGTTCCTAGCGGCAAGCTAAAATACATCGCTTGGCTTTCATTTTTGAAGTGAAACACTCCAACACATTCCGACAATACGACCCACCGGTGGATCGTAAGTTTTAAAAAACATCATGGAATTCTGGCGCATGATTGGAAACACCTAGACAATGCTGGACCGGCATAGTCGGCTTCAAGCTCCTGTATGTTAGAGTTACGGTAGGTGTGTAGGCAATGTACGAAGGCCTAAATTCACTGATGTCTAAAATGATGGAATTTCATTATGTACAATTTTGTGTGCACATAATGTATACAGTACTGTCATTCTGTAGAGCTAATTCATGACTAATGCGCGTTTTTTGAAATTCATCTACAAACACCGGAATTCTTTTCTCAAACCACCTTTCCAAGAGCAATAAAGACTGTTGCAAAGAGCAAATCTTTGGCTTTACAATGTATACCTTTGTACATCTATAATTGATATGAGAAAGTTTGTACAATTCCAAAAATGCCATGAACTTTTCCTAGACACCTCCACTTTGATTTTGAGAAAGCACAACATACTCTCAAAGGTAGTAGAAAAGCGCAAACTTTGCTCACTGCTTAGCCAATGGTCAAGGGAGCAGTGGCGAAAAACCCGGATTGTACAGAATTTTTGTACAAGGAGATACTGCAAAAAATTCGATAGTGATCACTTTTCTTGGGTTTTTCAAAAAACAAAAAAATTTTTTTTGAGAATTTACAAATTTTTTTGTCACTGAGAACCTGAACAGTTTCACCGTTTTTCTGGCACTCAGAGTTCTATGTCTACTCTTTGTGCATCAATCTGCTTTAGAAATTTTATGCAACATTAAATGGCCACCATGACCGGTCAAGTTTGTGGTTAAATCTCTTATCTCAGAATTTGCAAAGTTATGTTTTAGAGAGAGTTCTATAGCAGAAAGCTTTGCAATTGTAGGCATGTTTTTCGAAATCAGCATGGTTTGTTCTCATGGAATTAGAGTAAAAAAATAACAAAAAGCTTTGAAAAGAAAATAGAATTTCAGTTTCAATCTCATTTTTAAAAGCGTTGGAATTATTATACAGAGCGCTATGAAAAAGAAAGTATACGCAAGAAACTAGAAGGAATGCTCTTTTCAGATAGCATAACTTCTCGGGAAGAATCAGCTTCCTTGAAATATTGGCGCTTGGAAAAGGTGGTGACAAAAACATGCATTAATTCATAAATCAACCTAATGTTAGCATACTCTGCGTCATTCTAAAATTATTAATTTAATAATTTAGTTATTTTGCTGCAAAACAGAAAATTGAGGTGGCATTTTAGTATGCTGATTACGACCATCATAGAATTGAGCAGCCGAGAATCACTTTTTCGAAACTTGAATAACTTATATAGCGTTGCCTTGATTTTCTTGCGATGTCATGCATGCCAATTTCGAATAAATATCACTTACTGATGACTTTTTGTCCGCTTTTTTGGAAGTGCCTCCGAACAATACAAATATAATTTTTCTAATTAAGCAAAGTTATCTTAGCAAGTGACTTGTATGCTAACTACTCCATTCTTTCCCACTCCTTCACTCTTTTCTAATAAATGCTTACGTTCTTTTAAAGAATCCTCTTATCGTGCAAGTATTGAAGAGAGCCCTTGATCAGTAGTTTATTGGCAACGACGACGTCTTGATTTTTATAAAATTGCCGAAATTGCAATCGAAACGTTGCCGTTGTCAACGAACTACTGATCAAGAGCTCTCCTCTATACTTGCACCAGAATCCAGCATGAAGCTCAGAGATAACACTATAGCAAAAATCCGCGGAATTTCATATGCTGAAGAAAATTTGTTGAGGTGATCCAAGTTGATGTGGCAACAAATTTTTTTTCCATTTTCCCGCTTTTGTTTCCCTTCTTTCACGAGAAAAACTACTTCAGCAATAGGAAACATGAACACAATCCAATGCGACTAAATCGCGTCAACAAAGGTGTAATGGAGAAAGCACAAGCCCCCTCCCTCCCGGCCTTTTAACACTATTGTACTTGAAACATTCGTTTGATTTTTTTGTCGGCAGGCACGCGTAACGGAGACTGAACACTCCTTAAGTATGAGAAAGCACAAATGCTTTTGCTTTGAGCATATAGCTCGCAATAGAAAGGTTAAAGCAGGCTTTGGGTTTTCAGACTTGGGATTTTTGGCTAAAAGGATACGATGAGAAACAGTGGGCCAACTAGAAAACTTTATTGCGTGGTAGACCAGAGTAACAAATTCACGTTTACTGGAGCAGTTTTACAAAAAGGTTGAATTAATAAAAGGAAAAACAAGGGCATTTAGGCTTCAGAGAAAACCTCGAGGAATCGAATGAAGCGAAAAGAGCATTGGCTAAAAGCATGTGAGCATTTATTAGAAGAAAGTGAAAGAAAGGAGTAATGAATGGAATATTTATGCCAATTCCTAAAGGTGATTATGTGCATTATTGCCGAGAATAAGAAGGGAGGAAGAGAGCAAGCAGGAAGAAAAAGGGATTGGAGTACTTTTTCTATGGAAAACTCCATGAATGAAAGAAATTTGGTTGAATTTTGCGACATAAAGGAAAAGAGAAAGGGTAAGTTGATGAGATTAGAGGATACTGATTACTGATTTGAAGGGAATCCAAGCAAGGACTAGCTAGTTGTGATTGCTAGAAGAACCGACATGTCTCAAAGAACAGGGTATAACCCTGAGCAACTTAATCGCGTTGATAAAGGAAATCCTGGGAAGCTCAAGAACCTAAGAATCAATCCAAAAGTGTCGTTGCACTATACCAGATGACGAAAACAACCCCCGAGTGTCCTACACAAATTTTTCTTTGATATTAAAAAGTGCATGAAGTATGAGTTGCTCAAAATTTTTCAGACTTTCAATAAAAAAGTCGGTAAAATTCAGACGAAAATACTTTTAGTGAGAGAGTGAAATGTTGTCCAGCAGCTAAGTTTAGCTAATCATTTAGCAGGAAAGCATTGGACGATAGAAACCAAAAGAGAGAAATCTAGAAGTGCTTCTGGCTAAGGAAAAGCAAATATGCGGAATGGATGTATAGCAAAGAAAGATCCTCGTATGAAGAACAACATACAGGGTGTCCCAAAAAAATGTATCTAACGTTCGATCGTTAATATCTCTCTTCTGAAGAAGTCTTTTCCCTTGCTTCAGGTACAAGTCTGTAGAGCTGGCTTCAACTTAGATTCTTATTATAGAACAAATCACTCATCTCTCTTCATCACTGTAGGATTACGGTAGAAACTTCAAAGAGGGTTTTAAACAATGAAAGGCCGTATTTTGCTCCAGAAAGAAAATAAAACAGCCTAAAAACTTATACGCTAGGCTAATTAGAGTTGTTGATTATAACTGTAAAGTTCCCAATTTATTATGATGCTTCATTGAAGAGTTATGCCAGGTAAGAGGTAGCGGCCATTTTTTCAATGTTTCAATGTTTCTAAAAAGTGCGGTTACACCGTTTAGAAGGCTTCGTAATCTTGTGAATAGTTGATTATTCATTCTTTTGAAAATTTTTGAAATGGCAGCTTTTTCCACATTGACACCATATGTTTCAAGTTTCTACCGTAATCCTACAGTCATGAAGAGAGATGGGTGATTCGTTCTATAATGCAAATCTAAGTTGAAGCCAGCTCTACAAAATGGTTCCTAAAGCAAGGCAAAAGACTTCTTGGGAAGAGAGATATTAACGATCAAACGTTCGATACATTTTTTTGTGACACCCTGTATTTTATGAAAATAAGTTATGAGCATTTGAATTATACGAGGTTTTTCACTCAAGTTTTTGACTGAATGGTGTCCTTTTGCATTAGTAGAATAATGCTTGGTAAGGGATCTATAAAAACGGATTTCTGACATGCTTCAGTATAAGATGATTTTTGTTTTTTTGCCCCTGGGCTATTCAAGCACACGCAATCAGCTCGGCACAAGTGGCTCACGGAGCAGGTTGGGGTTTGGTAGTGGAAAGCAAAAGGAATATCGTTTTTGGGAGTGGCTGAGTCCCGGAAAATGGTTCACGGAAAAGTCGCTAATCGCATCGTGCGAGTTCGGGGTCGTGAAAAAAAAATTTCCAAGAAATCTCCGGATTAAGCAACACAATCTAAAACTAGTTTTGATATAAAATATACCGAGTACAAAACATCGAAAACTTGACCAACTTCACTCTCATTAAAGAGTAACAAACTGAACCTATTTCACATAGGCCCTCAACTTTCATCTGTTCCCTCTTCCCCTTCCTCCACTTTTACCCCCCTCCCCTCTATTAATGTCTCCTCAGAACAGGTCAATGTTCTGAAAACGTCGCAAGTGCTCATCGCTGTTTTACTGGACCTAATCCCTACAAAGTTCAAAAGATGCTCTCCTCGCAGACGCGGGAATTTGAAATTGTGCAATGAAATGAAAAAAGGACTTGTTTATAACGAAGGGGACCTGTGACACCAAGACTGCTATGTAGATGCGCAATAGAAGCGTAACAATGCATGAAAAATTATCAAAAAGTTATGTGAATTGAGGCTTGGCAAGTTTCGTAATTAGACGGTTCGAGCCACCTGGAGAGCCACCTAAGTTGGGAAGGCGACTTTCATCAAACAGTAAGTTTGTCGTAAACAGGTCAATTTATTGGTATGTAAGTCTACTATAGGTCTTTGGAGAGCTGGTAGAACTTAATAATTTTTTTCTCAACACCTCTCCGTTGAGCAGATCTTTTCTTAAACTGCTCGTAAGCCGTATCTGTAGGGATTCGTAGGGCAGTGCTCCCCATAGGCCAGTTCTTCCTCGTAGCTATTGGTCATAGGGGGAGGGTTGTAGGACAATTGCTCCTCAAGGCATCTGTCTACAAGCGGTCCACAGGGCATTTTCTTTTTATAATCAGCGATCTATAGGTGGCCGTAGGGCCATGAAAACATCGGTTTTTTACAAGGCAACTTTCTTTTATAAACACCGGTCTCTGGAGGCTCGTGGAACAATTATCTCTCGAATCGGTTTGTGGGCGACCCACAGGGCATTTCTTCCCAAAAATGTCGGTCTGTAGAGGGCGCGCAAGGGGATTCTCGGCCTCTAAGCTATTCCTAGGGCATTTTGGATACGATTTGAGGATTTGTAAGGCAGTTTGACACGTTGACGACAACAGTGTCGCGCAATGGTGCGCGACAGGCAGTCTGTCCCTGTGGACGATGTCGCGCAATGGTGCGCGACACCCTAAATACCACTTCTAATGTGCACAATGGTTCCAATTTGTGTACACATAATCAATTTGGGCTCGGAAGTTTTTCATGTTGGCCTCGCCCCTCTTTTGGCAAACTCCGCCCACTCCGTTGCCCTGTACGAAAAATTTTTTCGTTCCCAAATCGCATAGAAAAGCTCGTAGATGACTGAGAAACCTCAAATAGTCTTGATTTTGACCCCGCCCCCATTATGCAGGCCCCGCCCCCTGAGTGGCAAGCTTCGCCCACTTTTCAAAATTGCCGGAATTTGCACGAATTCATTGAATTTGAGCAATTTCCGGCATTTTTGAAAAGTGGGCGGGGCTTGCCAAAAGTGGGCGGAGCTTCCCCGTCCACTTGCATTTTTGTACCTCACGCATAGATGCATAGACACATATATACAGCCGGCTGTGAAAATGCCCGGAAACGGTTCGTGCACAGGGACAGACGTCAAAAAAACCGCTCGTCGTCAACGTGTTAAAATGTCGGTTTGTGTGTAGCCAGTAGGGCACTTTTTTCTGAAAGACGGTCCGCGAGCGGCTCATAGGGCATATTTTTCAAAATATTGGAAAGCTTATTGGGCTTTTTTAGAAGATTTTTCGAAGAATGTTGATTTGTAGGCAGCCCACAGGAAAGTACTTCCTCAAGCAAGATAATGGTCTGTTAGCGGCATGTAGGGTAGTTTTGTTTTAGAACACCGTCTATAAGAAGCCCATACGGTTGTGTTGGAACATTGATTTATAGTTTTATCCCAACATGTTGTTTGTAGGATTTCGAAAGGCCAAGATAACACTCCCTAGGCGGCTTTGAAGACGTTTTTTTGAAATGCTGGCTTGTAGGGAACTTGTAAGGTAGTTCTTTGAATATCGGAAGAAAATTTTCTCACAAATATCGTTCTGTAAGCGGCAGGGCAGTTCTTCTCTTTTGTGGGGCAGTTCCTATATATATCGCTCTGAAGGCGGTTTGTAGATCCTTTCTGCACAAAAAAAAGATGTGTGAGGAACACAGGGCTTTTGTTACCTTTTCTGAGAACTGAGGCATTTTTAGAGCAGCTAAGTCTTTTGTATGATAGGCCGTCGTTTTAAGATTTGACAGCTTTCGAGGTGACTGTGCATAGATGCGATAGTGTGAGAATTTGCTCACCCTCCCTTCACCCTGAACCAGGACAAAGGTGACCCCTTCACCAAAAGCCGCGAAAAAATCAACAGTAAGGTAAGGTTAAGCAAAGGAGATTTTTGTACGGGAATTGTTTGTGTATCGGAAAGGAGGAAGAAGATTTATAGCCATTCACGAATATTGAAGAGGAGAAAATACTTTTATAGCTGCACAGCAACGTCAGGAAAGCCCCAGTACAAGGTTTTCCTCTGGTTTCAGGGAATAAATAGTTTGCGTAGAGTCCGTTCATAAAATGCCTAGTGGAAAGTGTGCCTAGTGGTTTTTGGACACTTACGAGTTTTCAACATAGAATTCGCAAATTTTGTAGGCGAACAATTTGTACAAGGAGATAGTCACCGTCGGAACCCCCCCCCCCCCCCCAAATCCGTCCAAAAAAGCGCCTGGGTGAAGGTTGTGCTTAGTAATTGCAACAGATTTTCGACTTTTCAAAATAAAAAGATTCGTAGCTTTTGTAGATGAACATCTTGTATGCAGAGATGTCACATTGAAGCCGTCTCGTCCTCTGCTTTCAGAAAATATATACTCTGACTAGGGTTCATTGAAAAAAGTGCCTGGTGAAGGGTAGGTGAAACCTTACAATGGGAGTTCTTAGGTGGTACTACCTTTTTTACCATTGTAAAAAGACGTCTGTTTGAGAACTCCCAGTATAAGAGTATCCCCACCCTTCACGGGGCACTTTTCACAACAGACCTCAGGCATAGTACATATTTTCTAAAAGCGGGGGACGAAACGGTTCCAATGGTGGCCACCTCCATGTATATCTACTCATCTACAAAAGTTATAAGTTTTTTTATTTTAAAAAGTAGAAAATCTTCAGAAATCACTAACAAGGGAAGGGTCAGATATCGAAGTGGCTGTCCAGACAAGCTGGATACCGTTGAATGCAGCAAGCTGACTCTAAATCTGTCTTCCTTATCTGCTTATCACTTTTTTGGACGAAGCTAACAAGGGAACCGTGTCGAGTCGAAGTGGCCTTTCCAGATGAGACCCATACTGCTTTGAAGAATATTAAGCGGTGATTCCAAATCTGCCTTCCAAATCTGCCAAGCGCCTCTGGACGCCGAGTTATGACCGTTCTTCGGAACGAAAAATGAATGCAGAATTTAGGTAAAATTGATTGTTACAATCTTTCCAGCGCTCAGATAAAGCAATGTTAAGTATTAGCATAATAAATAAAATGTATCCATTGCATAAACAGCTCTGATACTTGGCAT
The DNA here is from genome assembly GCA_958299035.1 of Cylicocyclus nassatus. NCBI lineage: Eukaryota > Metazoa > Nematoda > Chromadorea > Rhabditida > Strongylidae > Cylicocyclus > Cylicocyclus nassatus. Next base: position 70,057,451 of record CATQJL010000112.1, read on the forward strand.
TGGACTATTTGAGCAAATTTGGGCTATTTTGCTTCAGTTTTGCGTTCAATTTTTTGCCCTGAAAAACGAGCATAACTCAGCGTCCAGAGGCGCTTGGCAGATTTGGAAGGCAGATTTGGAATCACCGCTTGATACTCTTCAAAGCAGTATGGGTCTCATCTGGAAAGGCCACTTCGACTTGACACGGTTCCCTTGTAAGTTATTAATGGCCAATAATTTGCTAAGAAATTATGCGTGTAAATGAAAATTTGGTCGTACAGAGCCACGTTTTGCTTACTGCTGGGCCAAAACATGCAGATCATTTACTTTAAATTCTTAGAGCCCAAAGCAGAGCAGAAATTGCAACAATGTGCTCAATCTCACAGTTTTTATGTACGATTTTTCCACAATATTGCTTGTAGCTTCGTCCACAGAAGATGTAAGCAGATAAGGAAGACAGATTCGAAGTCAGCGTTTCATACTGCATCGAATGGTATACAGATTGTTTGCTTTGGCCACTTCGACTTCTGACCATTCCCTTGTAAGCACACCCTTTACCATACCTTCGATACATAGAGCCATGTACTCTGGTAACCTTCATTTTGAGCGTCATGATAGAACACAACCTTCACCAGGGGAGAAGTACCGCAGTCATCCGGGGCGAAGCCCCGGAAATTATGACATAACTAATGACATAATTGTATAGGGATGAATTTAAATGAGGCAAATATAGCAGTGACATTCAAAAGAAGCTCAAAAAACCGAAGGATTGCGTTTTTATGGCCTTTTTTTTGTTGAAAAGAAGGTTTTAAATTAAAAATTCTATCAAAAACTAGGGCAAAATTTCTCAATTAACCTTTCTCTGAACTGCGGTTGAATGTTGGAAGTTCATTAAAGCCGCTAGAGTTCAATAAAAACGAAAAACTGCGCTCAAATCTTGCGCAAAGAGTCGCTATATGAATGCTGGTCTATCTCGTTATGGAGTGATTTTCAAGACCCGCGACGTTGTCAGTGCTCCTGGCCGTCTCATGAGGATTACAACGATATATAATTTTGCAGGGTTTCGTTGAGACCCTGCGAAGATCCACGACCAGAGCCAAATGCCCCGTCGGCTCTGGTCTGTCTCCGCTGCTCGTCTGCGTCTCCGCGCGCTGCGCGCTACCTCGCTACCTCAAATGCGGGGCGCGGGGCATTTGGCTCTGTTACCCTTTTCTTCGTTGTTCGGAGCCCAATTTCGATAATCTATATATCATATTAAAGCTCTTGATCTCTATTTTCACGCTGACAACGTCGCGGAACTTCTTTTTGGGATCTAAACGAGAAATCCTCGAAAAACGGTGTTTTCGAAAACCTCTTGTTTTTTCTTCAGTTTAACTTTTTTCACTCGGTTTTTTTGTGCATTCGATAGGTCTTGTTTCTGTCTATGATGTAGACAACGTCGCCGAGCTTACTTCTTTGCTTATGCCGGTTTTTTGTGAAAAATACAAAAAAGTGCGTTTTTCTTCACCTTGTTCTCTTTCTGTGCTTTTGCAGCGAATTTTTTCCAGCTTGGACGATACTTGCTCAGAATGATGAGCGGAAGAATTCAGACAACGTCGCAGCGTACGAAATGACTATGCGGGGGTGAAAATTGAAGGACGCATCAAAAATCAGATTGGCGTCGATGTGCAACGCAACTTTACAGACATGTTTAACATGTTCAATTTAGTTGTTGACAAGCTCTTCTTCTTTCGGTCTCCCAACTAACGCCACAGCTAAACAGCGCTTTTTTGACTGGAAAAGAACTTTGTTGTTGTTGTCACCCAATTTTAACGGCAATCCTGGAGACGAAACTCTGCGTAGGAAACCACCAAGTTAAGGTTTCAGATTTGGTGATGTGCTAACCTCTGCTTTATATGAATTTTCTAAGTTTTCTAATTTAATTTGTATCTCTAAATTCTCGTCTATTTTTCTGAAACAACCTTCACTTTTTATAGGGGGCAAGAACTCAAACAACTATTACCTTCAAGCCCTTGTCTCTTGACCATCGAAGGTATGCCCTTTACTCAAGCACTTTTTTAGACGAATCTCAGACATGCTAAAAATCTTCTAAATGCATAAAAACGAGACATTTCCTACGGTAACTGGTTCTTTGTACAGGTTGTTCATCTACAGAAGTTATGAATTTTTCTGTCATAAAAACTCGTAAATATCCAGAAATCACTACCCACACCCTTCACAAGGCACCTTTTTCAATAGACTCCAGGCAAATTATACATTCTCTGAAATTGGAGGACAAGATGGTTTCGAAAACAAATTCCTTGCAGACATTACTGTTCATCTACAAAAATTACGAGTTTTGCCTTTTAGAAAATTCGCAAATGCTTAAAAATTATCTGACTCTTTCCTAAACGAATGCTCGCACGCATATCTTCTATGGTAATTTCAAAAACAGACAAAGTGAGTAAAAAGTCAAAAGGAAAAATGTAAAGGAAAATACAAGGTCCTGGTCAGAAACATAATTGTGTGCTAATCTAGCAGCACATCGGTTCACATTTCAGAAAAAAGACGACTAGTGATGGCAAAGAATTGAAAGTTATAAACTTTGACTAGGAAAAATGGTGAGAAGAACAGCATGGCTCTTCCCTCCCCCCTCGACATTTTATAATTTCTCTACCAAGTGAAGCACGCTTCACCCGGAAGGGCTGCGACCGCTGTGACCCCCTTCACCCTGTAGGGGTCATTCTTATCGCACCTATAATTTGTAGAAAAAAATCAGAAGTTGTCGTTTGATCATTTTTATGTTGCCCAGAGTCCGAGATATTGTGATAAGGTAGCGAAATCTGTCATGGTGTTTATTTTGAAAAGAGGATTTCAAATTTGATACTCTGGCTTTCATCAACTTCATAAAACCTCAGTTTGAAAGGTTTCTCAACTAGGTAGTCGCCTTATGAAAGACATGATAAAGAGAAAGTCTTATTTTATGAATTGAACTTTTTTGAAGCGGATTTCAGTGAGAAGACGTAGAATTTGAGAAAAATCAGCTTTTTGTTCCCAAAATCTCGCATGGTTCTAATAAAGCTTCAAAGCCAATGCGCATGTACAAGGATATAACGTGCGACCTAAACAGGAAAAACGATTGGGAAATGGGGAATCTTACGCCTTGAGGCGGAATCCTCCGAGCTGTTCGACTTTCTGCTAGCGGCAGACTCAGACACTCGGTTTGACTTGCGCCGGAGATCCGCCTCTTTTTGAGGGATTTGCAGGAAAGCGCGTAGACATGCGCGAGACAATTTTTTGACAGTTTCGGGATCGTCGGGAAAGCTATTACAAAATGGCTGACTGAGCGAGGTTTCGCAATAGTGACTTTGCTTTGCCTAAGCGTTAGCCATACATTTCATGTTCTTTCACGTCATTCTCATTATCACTCACTTCATTTATCAATTCAATTATCACTCTATTGCTTCGCATCAGTCCAGCCTCAGATAGTGGTGCCTTGAAGGCCTGCGATTCAGTTTGATGTTGGTGCTTTAGCCTGTTGTCTTACCAGTATTTCGACAATAAGAGAATGTTCATGTATAGACACTTTTAGAGTAACTGCTGCGAGTTGTGTCCGTACTTTGTTTTTGCAGATACTGTTGCAGTATGATTTATCTATTACAGAATTTTGAAGGACACTTTGAAAGTTCTGGTTACTGACATGTTGAACATGGAGTAAGCTTTGCACGATATCTCTTTATAGCCTTCTGGTGCTTGTTGATTTGAAACGGTAGTTGCTCTCATGGTCGTTAGTGCTTCGAGAATTATTAATTCACGCTAATATAAACGAGTATTTTTTCAAACAATGACAGGCTTTACTGCACCATACTGTTCCCGCACCATTTTTCCGTTTTCGTTGCCGTTAAGGTAAAATTTCGCCTTGAAATCGCTTGTAAATCGTAGCACTCGAAAACTTCAAATGAAATTCTGGTCTAGTAATCATCTTACAATCTCATTGTTTGCAGATAATTACACCTCCGATGAGATTGGGCGCTAATAGGCTTCCCCGCTTCCATTCTCTGACTTCATTACTGATTGATGAATATTTCTTGCGGCTGATTCAGCATGGCAACTAGATTCTGGCAAATCTTATCGTTCAGCAAGGTTAGATCTCTGCGGCACTGAACTTATGTAAATTCTAACAAGATGTTGCGTTAAGGCGCTGCTTTGGGATGGTCCCTGGTTTTTCGAATTTACCGTTGGGAATGCTGGGTAGAAATTTGCTGTTAGGCAAATGGTTGGTTTCAATGCATCTCGCATAATACTGCTGCAGCAAAGATATTTCACTGCTCGAACGTCTGCGAAATCAGTCCAAAATCGCAATAGAAGGAACAGCGTAAATATTTTTGCATATTACTCCTGTTTTTGAAAGTTTATAATAAATGTATTTATGTTGCTTACAACTGCGTACGCTTCTCTTTCAACTACATACACTTCTCTTTTTAATGAGCAATGTAGGCAAATTAGGATAATTAGGATACACCTGGAAAATGGCCAGCTTTAGCTGCGTCCGGACAATAGGATGTAACGCACTCGAGCTGCTGCATATCTCTTGCAACGTGCTTGTCGCGCTAAAGCGTTGTCTCGGACAGTACTTTCCCGGCACACAATGCTGTCTCGGAATCTTGTCGTAGAGCCGATTACTGTACTTGTGTCGCGCCGTCATTCCGCTCTTATACAAAATTTTAGGCTGCGCAAGTCAATAGCTAATGTTAGTACGCATGCCGCTACAGTCAAAATTGTAGGAATTCGCAGCGACTCTGCGTTTCAGCCTTGACGGGGGCTGTCGAATTTCAAATGTACGGCTTGGAAAACGCACGTTCGCCGTTTTCGCGCCCTCTAATGTGAATTTTTGAAATCAGCGTCGCGGATAACCCCCAGTAAGTGATTTTTTAAAAATCGAGTTTTTTTCGGAACTGCGTTCAAAAATTATTGGATAAATTGTGAAATTTTTAGCATTTGCGAGACTCTTTCATAGAAATGCAGTTTTACGAACAGCTCTCAAAAAAGGCAAAGGCATAATGTTAAGATATTCGTGGTCACAGCTGGAGTATTTGCCCCGACCAGTCTGTTAGCGGCCCCTAGGATCGCTAGTTTTATATATATAAAATAATTCTTGACGTTTCTCATAAAAACGAGCTAATTTTTTATGTGCCATGATTTCATTTATGCAAAGCTCAAATTGCGAACCATGTGTAAGCAGGATTGTAATTCCGGAAATGTTTCAAAGAGAGCTACGCTAAGGTCAAAACCAATATGATAAGGATGTGGTTATAACTTACACATTATTTCAGAGCCACTACAATTCATCCTCGCCACTAAATCAAAATATCTGCCGCATAATTGAGCGACTTTGCCATCAGGCGTGAAAGCTTTTTCTTAGCCAGGCACACTTCACATCAGATATCTACATAAGGTTGGCGCAAAGTTCTTCAGTAATTCAAATCAAAAATTCATCAACATTTCGAATCCTGAACTGTTGACTCCGTACAAAAATAGAAGGCTTGCTTTTTACTAGAAATGTTGGGCACACTGGCTAGACTTGGAAAATCAGTCTCTAGAAACGGCATTCTAGAATTCCTATCCTAATCACGAGTAGAGGACACATCTTTTTCATTTTTTCAAGTAAGCAGTCCGGCCGCACCACTGTGCCTCGCAAAATGGCACTTTTCCAATTCCGAGTAGGAAACTGCAAAAGGGTCCTTTGACCTTGAAATTTCTTAATGTGTTCATGCTGAACGGCTTTAGAAAAAAGATGAGTCTTGTGCTTGTGAAGTTACGGTAATTTGAGTTTGGTTTAAGAAAATACTAGGGTGCCGCTAGCTGGCTCGAAAAGTCATTAATTTTTGTAACACAGCAGACACTTTGTAACACTCTAATTTACTGAGGCTAGTAACACTATAACTTACTGAGGCTCACTTTAATGTCTCTAAGAATCCAATGGCAAAGATTTATGAAAATGTCATTCCACGGAAAAAGACACCGTATAGTACCTTTTGAGAAAAACCATGTTGGTCACCACCAAAAAAAGAAGAACAACGGCGCTAGGTAAGCAAAAGATCAAATTTTTGACCTCGAACTGCGCTAATAACGGGTTTTCCTGCAAAGATAACTTTGTTTCGCATCATGCAAAATAACCTGTTGCAATGGGTAGGGGAACGAAATCCGCCAGTTTGGTCCGCCTCCGCGGACTGCTGGTCCTGGAACGACATGCAACAACGCTGCGAAAAGACCAGTTGGCCGCAAAAAACGTCTTAAACTGGCGGCTTTCGTCCCCCTACTCTGTTGTAGTTATGTATGGACTGTTTTTGGGTAAGAAAATTTTCTAGTTTTGGGGTCAGTCAATGGTACTCTATCTTATTCAACGACCAAATGAAACCACAAAACTCTCACGTCCTTTATTTTTTTAATATCGACCATAATTGTAATTTTAGACTCAAGAAATATACTGAATTTCTGCCAAAGAGCACAACTTACTTACAACCAGCGACTTTATAGGTAGTCGCTAGAATTTTGCCTAAAAATTCTGGAAACACATTCAAAGTTTTACTTTTTTGTATTTTATATGCTAAGCTAGCTTGCTTACCCGGCTCCGCTCGGCCCTGTCAAAACACTGTAGCAAAAGTTCCATCCCTATCCCTGTACAGCCTTTCCCTGTGCCCACCTCTACACTTCATTTCCCGTTCTTTGTGTTCGTTTCGAAATCAGCATGCCCACTTTCCTCCCTGTGCCAACTCCAAGCCCTTCAGCTCAAATTTTGGAAAAATCGATAAAATCGATAAAAGTAATAGGCAATACCAAAAACTAATATTGTGTTCGGAATCGCCATGCTCACTTACCTCCCTCTGTGCCAACTCCCAGCCCCGTAGGCGAATTCTGCGAAAAATCGATGTAAATCGATAAAATCGATGTCGATCGATGACTAAAAGTGGTTTATGACACGCTCCCCCCCCCCCCCCTATGTGGCAAGTTTGGTCCAAATCGGTTCAGAAATAAAAATTTATATTCCGCAAATATGTACAGACAGACACACAGGCAGACAGACATACAGACACACATTCAGCTTTATATATAAGATTGAGTTTTCCGAAAATTAGCTTTTTGTAAAAGGCTAAAATATCATGGTTATGAATTCAAAGTAATGTATAGTTTTATCTTTGAAGGCAGTGTCCGGGCAAAAACTCGATCTTGAGATTTTTTGCTTACCCGGCCTATTCGCTATGCTGAATCCGAAAATCCACATTGGAGAGCGCGAAAACGGCGAAAAAGGGCTCTAACACAGGGGGGAAATCAAAAGGACGCTTCAACTCAGACAATCGCGGGGGGCAGGCGGGCACCGGAAAAATAGATTGCTGATTTCTCGCACCCCGCTCGCGGATTTTTTGGAAAGCAATCAGGACTTTTCGGAAGGCCGCTTGCTGAGTCAGCGGATTTTTGAGAGACCGCTTGTTGAATTTTTTTCGCTCTTATCTTTTGCAGATATATTGCTAAATCTCTGAGGAATCGAGAACTTAGCAAGCGGTCTTCCGAAAAGTCCTGACTCTTTCCAAAAAATCCGCGAGCGGGGTGCGAGAGATCAGCAATCTATTTTTCCGGTGCCCGCCTGCCCCCGGCGATTGTGTGAGAAGGTTTCGGAGCGACTTTTTTAAATCCGCTAGCCGCCCTAACACCACTATCGGTCAAGTGCGAACGACTGACTTGAAACCGGAATCAAAAAGGTCGCTCCGGAAGCTGGGAGCGTGAATTCCCAGTGGGGAAGACCCCGCCCACTTGCTCATTTCCCTCCAGCGTTAGAGATTTTCTTCGTCGTTTTCGCTCTTTCCAATGTGGATTTTCGGATTCAGCATAGCAAATAGGCCCGGATAAGCACATAATTTCAAAGTCGACTTTTTGCCCGGACACTGCCTTTAAATGCAAAAGTGTGTGATGTTGCGACTTCATATTTATTGTAGAGTTTGCCTTGTTAGAATGTATCTTAGCCGTACCGATCCATTGAAACAGCGCCGAGATCCAGGGTCATGAAAAAGCAGGTAAAAAAGCGCTTATTGAAATTTAACAGCTCATAACTTCTTCAGAATTGCATGAATCATGTCGCTACTTCATAGGTTAGATTCTTCTCTTCCAGAGCTTTCAGAAGATATATAATTTGTGGGCTTTTCGCGACTCTCAAGGCATATGCCCGTGGGTAGAGTTTTTTATCATAAAGTCTCCACTGGTGGCATCCAGCCAATCTATATATATATCTCAAAAGCTGTAAGTGTGTTCGTTTATTTGTTCGTTCGTTATAGAAACGCATGTCAGTGAACCGATTGAGCTGGAACTTTACTCATACATACATGCATTCGACCCCGGAGGTGGTTTAGCGCTATTTTTTGCGGCAATTCGCTGGACCATTTCATTGATTTACTCTGGCTTACCCGGCTCCGCCCGGCCCTGTTAATGCTATGATTAAAGTCCTATCCCTATCTCTGTAGAACCTTTCATTGTGCCCACTTCTACATGCAGTTCCCTATTCCCGTTGTGTTAGCGATTAGCATGCCTACCTCCCTCAACAACCCCCAGCCCGGTAGCTCAAACTTTGCAAAAAAAAAATCGGTAAAAGTGAGGATAATTCTGAAAATTGTTGGCGCTGTTTGGCTATACGGCCCAAAATGTTTTTGTGATGGATCTTGCTCAAAGTCGGTACATGGGGATTATTAAAGCCGCTGATGACAAATATCGTAGTCAGAGGTGCCATAGTGGGAGCCGATTCTCCCCCTACCTTCACTTTTGAGCTGGTACAGGTGACCACCTTCACTTTTAGAATAAAAAATTTTTCGCTGGAGACGATAAAGAAGGAAAATAAACAAAACAAACGCAAAAAAGATTATTGAAAGCATATATTTATGTATACGGCGGCATATATATTTAAAATAAACGTGCTCAGTAAATGTGTATTTGGAAGTAAAACTTAGCGAAACTGTACAAATTTTATTAAATAATTTTGTCATAACATACTGTGAAGGAAATAGGGCGATCTAGGCAGTAACGGCCGAGAACCAGAATTTTGAATATTTGAATAGTGAAAGATCATGCGAATACATTAATACAATACCAATATCCAATACATTAAAGTGGGCTAGGGGGAGACTTTGGTATGAAAAGGCTCCCCCACGGGCATAATTCGTAGGAGGCTCTAAACCCCCGCCCATTATATATCGCCTGAAAGCTCTTGATGAGAAAAATCTAACCTATGAAGTCGCAACATGATTCATTCGGTTCTGAAGAAGTTATGAGCTGTTGAAATTCAAAAAGCGCTTTTTTACCTGCTTTTTCAAGACTCTGAATCTCGGAGGTGTTTTAATGGATCGGAACGGCTAAGATATATTCAGGCAAACCTTACTCTACAAAACCTATGAAGTTGCAACATCACACACTTTCACTTTCAAAATTTAAATGAGGTTAACTGTCAACTGTCAAAAAACACTCAAAAATGGCGTAAATTTTTAGAATTCTGGTTTTCAACGACTATCTGTCAAATCCACTCGATTTTTTTACTCTCTGAAAAGAGCACCATTTACTCTTTAAAAACTATGAAGTCGCAACTGCTGACATCTTCAAACACCAGATTTATAACAGTGGAAATTTCGCATGATTTTTCACTACCTAAATATTCAAAATTGTGGTTCTCGGCCGTTGCTGCCTAGATCGACCTACTTCCTTCGCAGTTTGTTATGACAAAATTTACTCAATGAAATCCGTACAGTTTAACAAACTTTTACTTCCAAATACACCATTTACTAAACACGTCTATTTTAAATTTTTATTAAGATTTATAAATATTTTTAATATTCATCGTATCTGTGGCCCTAAAAAGGGCCATTGAGTCACAGTTCGACCTAGAAGGATAGCTCTGTTCGTCCGTTCTACCCCCTCCCCCCACCCCCCGTACCTCCCTCCCCTTCCCCCCCCCCCCGTCGACGTTTTTGGGAGGTGAGTGTCCGACACTACCACCTTCACTTTTGGCCGGCCAGTGGTAATTGGGACCACCTTCACTTTCGGTGGGCCCGTCTCCCCCCATCGCACCTCTGATCGTAGTCATTTCGCGCGATAGCGCCATTTTCTGGGTGTACGTTGGGTACACATAAGAAGCTAAAATTATGGATTTCGCTTAAACTTTGAGGGGGGCTAATTGACATGCTGATTACGAATATCATACTCCTTCGGCATTTTGAGGCGATTACACTAAGTTATGGTAGGTATACTGCAGAGAGGCAAAATCTCAGTTTGGCTGAAACTCGGCCTAGAGAGATTCCACCTTCTGACCACGTTTAAAACTCTCTCGTTGCGTTTTGAGACCTTTTCGCAGAATTACGGTAGGTACATGGCCGCGGACCAAAAATCATGAACCTGCATGAAACCTTGGCAGAAAATTACCTTAAGTGCTGTTTCAAGAATATCGTGCTCAATCCCCACGATAAAGGCAACTTGTGTGGTATAAAAGTTTCCCACGACCGTAATGCTTTCCTTGTAGGACCACTGCCACGCGCGATATACCTTTCGGGGGCTAGTGCCTAAGCAAAAACAGGGGGAGGAAGATTTGCCGCGTGCGTGACGCGTTGGGACAGGTTATCAATTTCCTTATAAGACCACTGCCGCGCGCGAGACATCCTTCGGCTTATCAGTATGGCGCTGGAGACCGCCATGCAAAACGACCGTTTCCCCATCTCTTGAATATCTGGGATCTAAATTGGCCCGAAAGCGAAAAAATGTCTCTCCAAACCCTGCAACTCACCATAACTTCACTATTGCCTTATGACAGCGAGCAAGCATCATATTCATAAGCGATATACTTGTGCCGTTACAGGTAAGGTTTTGAGCAAATCTGGTACTTCGACCCATCTACACCCACCGTAACCCAAGAAAATGCACTATCCTGCGAAATCAGCGTGATATTCATGTTCAGCGCGCTAAATGACCACCCTAAACGAAGTTTAAAGCAAATCTATATTTTCGTCTCCATGTCATATAACCACCACAACTCTATGAAAAGGTCCCAATATGCAGGGTCCCAATATACATTCGTAATTAGCATGTCGAATAAGCCATATGAGCCAAACTCCAGCCGAATTCATGATTTTGATTTCTTACCGTACACCTAACGTAACCACACGGGAAGACGTTCTGCGGAGTAAGTGTGATATCTGTAATCAGCATGTAAAGGGCCGGGCATACTTCACGCGATTTCAATCGCGACGCGATTTGGCAATTCGCCGGAAGTCTTTGGATCCAACATTAGCAAACTGCACATGCATAGTGTGTATAACTTACGTAAACTGATGAAATGCCCTATCTTCTGTACATTTATAATGTGCTTACAATGAGTTATGGACAACTGGAATATTGCAATCGCGTCGCGATTGAAATCTTAAAGTATGCCGGGCCCTCAAAATAACCCTTATACACGAAGTTTGAGCAAGCTCTACAACAAAAAAATTTGGGGCCCGGATAGCCGAATAGCGCCAAACTCTAATATCGAACTCGTAATCAGCATGCTTGATTACCCCCCCCCTGTGCCAAATCCGAGCCCCTTAGCTCAAACTTTGCAAAAAAATTGATAAAATCGATAAAAATAATGGACACTTTCAAAAGCTAATATTGTAATCGTAATCAGCATGTTCGATTATCCCGCTTGCAAGCTCCCAGCCCCGTGTGTCAAACTTTACAAAAAAGTCGATAAAATCGATAAAAGTAATCGACAATCCTGAAAACTAATATTGTATTCGAAATCCCCTTGCTCGATTACCCCCCCCCCCTGCGCAAACTCCCACCCCCGTAGGTGAACTCTTCAAAAAAAAATCTAAAAATCGATAAAATCGATATCGATCGATGACGAAAAGTAGCCTATGGCACCCGCCAGGGCCCGATGTGCATGTGTGCCAAGTTTGGTCCGGATCGGTTCAGAAATGGAATTTTCTATTCAAAACATACGTACAGACAGACATACAGACAGACAAATAGACATTTAGCTTTATATATAAGATGGATTCTTGGCATAAGTATGAGTTCCATCGGCTAACGAGTCATTTCCATGATTTCTTGTAAACAATAGCAGGGGAGTTCATTCGGTTTCCGCGAGGAAGGATGCGGTGATTCAAGACGAGCCTACAGCGGGTGAGTTGCTTTGATACAGAAAACCCTTGCAGCGCAGCATAATGGCTAGGTGGGAAGGGAAAGCACGGTGGAGGGGGGGAAGAGGGCTGGAGCAAGCACCAGTTGAAGGACCCGGGCTAAACCGGAAAATCAGCTAGTACATTGAAATGGGCGAGGTAGAGACTTTGGTATAAATAGCCTCCACCCCGGGTTAGAGCCGCACAAATCATTAAACCTTCCACATATTATACATCATCTGAAAGCCCTTGAAGGGAGAATCCAATCTATGAAGTGGCAACATGATTCAGCAGTTCTGAAGAAGTTATGAGCTGTTGAAATTCGAAAAAGCGGTTTTTTACCTGTTTTTTAAAAGCCTGAATCTCATCGGTATCTCAATGGATCGGTACGGCTAAGATACATTCTAATAAGGCAGACCTCACTCTACAAAACCTATAAAGTCGCAACATTGCACCTTCACATATCAGATTTATAGGAGTATAAACGTTAGGTCACTAATAAACTAAAATCGCTTGAATTCTCAAAAATCGTTCTCGGCGGTCACTGCTCAACTCGACCTAATTTTTTTACTCTCTGGTAGAATTATAGTTACGCCTCAAAACCTATGAAGTCGCAATTGCTGACATCTTCAACCATCAGATTTATAACAGTGGAAATTTCGCATAATTTTCGCCATTTTATCATTCAAAATGCTGGTTCTTGGCGGTTACTGCCTAGATGACCTACTACATAGATATACGTTCTCAATACTTTCTTTTGCGTCCATTTTGCTCATTTTCCTTTTTTTAAGCTTCAGCAAAATTTTTTTTTCAAATCCGAAAGTGAAGGTGGTCACCCTGTACCGGCTTAAAAGTGAAGGTAGGCGGAGACTCGGCTCCGACTATCGCACCTCATTTGAAGATCTAGCGCATAACGAGAGCGGTTGATATCTTTAGCGGGCGACGATGAAGCGTGCGAGATTTTTAGTGAACTCTCGGAACAAGATTGCGTTGGGGCCTCACAAGAACAGGAATAAGAAGAGCATTGTAAGTTTCTTTTGTGAACAGTGTCCGAATTAAGCAGCAGTACTGGACAGTAATTTGCAGCTCAAACGTTTATACACAACACTATCATCCTAAAACTCTTTTCCCTCAAAGGTTTATTTTCTGCATAGTATGATCATTAGTACTATTAATTAATATTCCAGAAAATAACGTATCGGAATCGCAGGCAGCACATCATTAAGGAAGTGGTCGTGAAGAATGAATGCGTTGAAGTTGAAAATCGAGAAAAAGCGTTTGATTATATTAGGTTGTCTCATAAATCTTCATTTCAGACGTTTAAATAGATATTTCTCAAGAATTGACAAGGAAAGAATACTTGGTCGATGTGGCGTTTCCATATGAAATGTATATTTTCTTATAAAGCGTTGAATGCTGTTTCAAATCTGCTGTCGATATTTGCAAAGCGCTTTTGTAGAGGGGAGTGATGGGGTTTTTTTATGCAAGAGGAAATCATCGATATAATAAATTATTCAGACTGTAGTCCTTGAGCTCAAATGGGGCCATGATTACTCCAGGGAGTTTTATGCAATAAATATCTTCAATCTGATAAATGTCTGCCAGTCATTACTCCTTTCAAGCGCCTGAAAGACCTTGGCACCACTTAACGTTAGCCATAATCTTGATTTTTACCGCAAAAAATTCCCACAACTCCCTTTTCAAAGCGCTATGCACATACCAAAAGCAGATTTAGAATGAAGGTTCCATGCTCAATGAGGCAGTACACGTTCCATACGAAAACAACATTTCGACTAAGTATATAAGCTTACTTCCTTTGTAAGGCACTTACAAAGATGAAAATTTACTATCTCTGAGTGAAAGATAATGTAATCGCGAGAAACACAGAACCGCTTTAGGCAAAGTTTAAATTTGGGCGCATTATTATTTCCTCAATTTCTAACCTCCAATAGTATATCGCTTCGGTGTGGTGAAGAAACACGAGGACACCCAGTCGACGCCGTTCTCCTAGTAATCGCCACCCATCCATGCGCGTGCATCCAATCCCCGTTCCGGAGAACGGGCCTCCGTGTAATGTTGGGGTTTTCGCGGATTCTCAATTTCATATTCGGAATCGGAGATCTGAAGAGGCCCCAGAACGAAAAGCATGGAAGTTGAGAATTTGAGTGGACAGTGCCTTTGATGCGGGCAGCTTTTGCGAACTCTTGAACGCCATCTTGTTAGAGCTTGCTTTGGTCTCTCAAGTGGTTCACCGCATCTTACCAGAAATTTGAGAAGAGCAGATTTATGCTCGTGAAAAGTTAGAAGTAAAAAGACTTACAGGACGACCTAATGTCTACATCTGTGGTTTTTGCTGTGTGGAGCTTTTGAAGATCTTATATTCGCTGCTCTCTTGTGTATTTTGTATTGCTTCCACTGTAAAGCTTACTCAGAAAAATCGTATGCTTTTGTAATAGATTCAACGACGTAAGACTGGATTTTACGCGTAGAAAAAGATAGGCGTAAAAGATGAGACTAAAAGGAGACCAAAACAAAGGTAGGGGAAACAAGAGGTATGAGAGAAGGCACAGGGAACGCAAAAAGCCGTTAATGAAAACGTAAGCTGCGTGCTTTGAACGCAATGGAGACACAATCCGAAACAAAATCAGGCGTTCTGATTTTGTCCCAACACCGATTTCTTGAGTTGCCGGGCATTACGTGAGTACACTTTTTGTCCTGCTCGAGTCAACTGCAAATGTCTGAGTACTCCAAAATAGGGTAATTGCAAATAATGTGGGCAGTTAATCATGTGTCATTGTTTCAGGAAGCGAAACATATCTTAACATTTTAGTTAAAACAAATCTTTCACAGATCTATGCTGAAGCAAGTTTGATTTTGAAAACCGACACTTCGCACTGAAATTACCCAGATTAAAGGGAAGTAAGGTTCCACTAATGGCGAGGAACGCGGGACAGTTGAGTAGTTTTTCCGCTCAATAGGTATGCTTGCACTGCAGGTAAAATGGGGTAAAATTTGCGCGTGAACAGATAGCTACGCCTGTGACGCCGCCCAACTGCGCGTGCAACATGGCGGCATTACTGGCTTGGCCATTTGTTCACGCGTAAATTTTACCCATTTTTACATGCAGTGCAAGCACACAATATTGAGCGGAAAGTTTACTCGATTGTACATGTAATACAAAAATCTGTAAAGTTTTTAAATCGTTTCTTTCAGGTTATACCCAAAAGACTGCGCAGACATCCTCTTTACATATACGGTAGACCCAATTGGACGGCGTCACAGGCGTAGCTATCTGTTCACGCGCAAATTTGAGCGCATTTTATCTACAGTGCATGCACACACTACTGAGCGGAAAGTCTACCCGACTGTACATGTAATACAAAAATCTGCAGAGTTTTTATATCGTGTCTTAACATCAGGATTCACCCAAAAAACTGCAGACAACCTCCTTTTTCACATATACGGTGGAAACATTTTGGTTCGCTGCAATAAAAAGTGTTTTTTCAAGCTCTATTCCCAATCAGCTCTTCTCACAAATTTTTCTATTACAAGACAGATTTCGCAAATAACTTGCAAACTTTTTTCAAGCCCTCTCTAATAAAATCATCGATCTAAAACAGGTTTTTGGCCTCAATCGCTGAAATTGCAGAATTATAAAATGCTGCACTCAGACCTAATTTTTGTTACATCTCTTTTTGACCAGGATACCAATTTGATAACAACCCTCTGAACATAGCTCATAGGTGGACAATTCGCATAGCTTACACATAATTATATTTTCAAAAATAATTAGGCTGAAGGAGCTGAGGAATTATGGTAGAGTTGCGGCTAATGTAGTTATGACTTTCCTTTGAAAAGGCAATTGCCCGCTATGGGCAATATTGCCCAGTGCCCAGTTTATTGATGTAAGCTTAAGCGTGGGACATCTTGTCGACAGTTTTTGCAAATCTAGGATGTTCAGTCACAAAAATTCAAAAAACTTTAGAGTTTGGGTTTGAGTTTACTACAGTAACGTACAAAACTCGCACATTTGGTCACTTTTTTTTCTGCAGTCGCGAAGATGCATCATTTTTGCGCCAGAGCGAGAGCATCCAGCCCGTGCTTCATGAGAGGTTGGTTAGCATGGCCCAAGCGGTAGCACAGTCTGACCTATCGAGATAAGGGATTTCGCGCCCATGGCCAAACTTGCCAGATCGAATCCTTGAACCCATGCAGTGTCCTAGGTGTGAGGTACAGGCACTATGATAGGATAGGAATCGTGATAAGTAATGTGTTCTAGTCTAGCCCCTGATCTGGTTGGTCTTGTGGTCACTAGTCGCCGAGATTCCCGTGGTTTCACCGTCCAGTGATAATGTTCAAAAAATTCCATCAAAATTTGCTATGGTATCGGAGACCAAAAAGTGAAACAGTGATTTTTCCGGTTACCGTCAATAAATTATTCAAAACTTTTCGAGAAATTCTTTAAAAAGTTTTCTTGCTAGTGTTACGCACACATCACACACCAAAAGAATTTTTCTAGAGCAGGTTTCTGAAGCCGCTCATGTGCCAACGATACTTGGGTAAATTCGAAATCTTTCACCGAATGAATTAATATCGAATAAATTCGAAGGTGAAAAATTTCGAATAAACGAATATCGAATAAATTCGAGATTCAAAAATTTTCAAATGAATGAATCCTGAATAGAATCGGAAAATCAAAAATATTGAGTGAACGAATATCGATTGAATCCGAAAATTGGGAGTCGAATTTCGAATGAATATTCGAATGATTTATCGAATATGGAGCAACCAGATCTAAAACTTGCTGACATGCTTCGGCTAAAGCCGATCCATTCATATTCAGCCCCCACATCCCCTATACCAACTACTAGCTTAAGATCTTTTAGGGGCCGCATGCACTAACATCCCTGCGGCGAGGGGAGCGGCGTTCCCAATGATGGAAAAGCCGCAGCGGCGTCCGCACGCGGCCCCTTCATCATTGGGGACGCCGCTCCCCTCGCCGCAAAAATGTTAGTGCATACGGGCCTAGGAATTGGTGAAATCGATAAGATAGATTTTATTTTTGATTAGAACTCTTATTTACTCCCTGTGTCAACTCCCAGCCTCGTAGTTCAAACTTTTCTAAAAATTCATAAAAGCATCAATATAAATGTTTATTCATAATCAGCACCCTCATTTACCCTCTCCCCCCCCCCCCCCCTTACCAAACAATTAGCCTCGTAGCTCGAAATTTCCCAAAAAATTGATAAAGTCGACAAAATACAATTTTATTCATAGTCAGCACCTTGCCTTACCCCCTGTACCAAGTCCCAGCCCCTAGCTAGCATCTTGTAACTGGCAAATCGCATACAACTGTCGCGTGAAGTATGTGCGGGGCTGTCATAATCAAAGCTTCCATTTCTCAATGTGGACCTTCTTCGTCCGGCTTTAGCCTTCATCATAGTTGATAGGCTGACAGCTCCCAGGGTTAAAATGTCTGCGAGCCTACTTGTCTTGGATGCACTGTGATAACAGAACTATCCTGTACTATCTACTGAACAAAATTTAATTGCAAGATGATAAAACTGCAGGATTCAGCGACCGTCTAATCCTCCACTACAGCTGCAATGTCCTTTACTTAAAATACATCAATGCACCATTCGCGAAAAGTCTTCAAGCTAAAGAACAGAGTTGCAACATGAGTTTTACAAACAAGAGTGCTCATTGTGAACCAAAAGCATGAGCAACTCGAATACGCGAATAAACTTCAAATATTAGGTTGGAAACTAAGTTTTGCAACTGATCTCATAACTTCCCTCTCACTCAACAGGGCGCACTCAAATTTTGCCACTGCGTTGGTTATTACGTAAGCTACAAGCGCTGCTGCTGTCCTACCAAATTCTGACGTTGCAGTGAGGGTTACGGTAGGTGCATGGTATGAAGGGGAAAAATTCAAAATCTGGCGGATTTAGCTGAAACTTGGCATAGGGGTGTTATCCGACATGCTGATCACGAAAACGATAGTGAAATTGCGTGATAAGGGCTTGTTTGTAGGATGACTGTAGGTGTTCGATATGGGGTCTCACCCTAAACAAGGAAAAAGGCGTTGATTAAACAAATGAATGTGATATTCGCATTTGGCAGGTCAAATAACCTTACTATGTAAAGTCTCAGCGGAATTTGAGCCTTGGACTCGTTAGTCATTGACGGTCATCCCCAGCAGCTCTTGCGTACATCGACTCGTTCGACTTTATGAAGACGCCAAATCTCGACATGCTCCTAAATTTTGTTTCTTTCTTGCTAGGCCAAAGGAGTCAACCTCCAGCAATAATTTGTAGACGAATCCGGACTACTGCGCATGGTCTAGGCTGCCAAAGGCTTTATTTTGGCTTGAAACCCCAAAAATTCTCAAATTTCATTGTTTTCGAAAAACGCCTGAAACTTTTCTATTTCGTGTTTAAAATTTAGACAATTTGTGCTACCCATAGCTCACATTGCATTCTACATAATGCCAAAGTTTGAGTGCGCCATGTCGAATGAGAGTGAAGTTATGAAACCAGTTGCAAAACTTAGTTTCCAACCCAATAAAACATTCGGATAAAATCTTTTTAAATTCTCGTTTTTGATTATTCGAGTTTTCGAATTTTATTCGAAACCCAAATTACTCAATTATTCAAAGTTATAGTTATAGTTTTTCCATTTTCGAATATTATTCGAAAATGGAAGAACTCCGAATATCTAATTTCGAATGCGAGTATATTCGAATGTCTCAAATGATCGAATTTTTATTCGATTCGGAAACAAGTTTAGTGTCAATAGCAATTTTACGAAAGAAGTGAGCGGTTGCTTCAAAAAATCAAATTTTGAATTTCAGGCTACGCATGGAGCGGTTTTAAACGAAAATTCAAAAAAGGAGAAAAGCTGCATTGGATAGTTTTGAATAGCGTATCTTCATTCCACTTGTTTTGGCGAGTCTTTGTTCTTTGTTGTTTTTAAGTCAAAAAGATGGAAAGACCTTTGAAATGACCCAATACAATCATGATAATCAAGAAAAAAGACCTGCAAGATAATGTTTACAAAAGTTGCCTAAGCGGAGGAAAAGGCAAGGATCTCTTAAAGAATTGTCAAGGAAATAAAATTTCGCCCTGATTTTATGACATAAGTGTACAATTACTGCTGTAAAATATGAACTCGGTGTGTATTCAAGCAAGGAAGAAAGCAATTTTCTAAGCTTGACTGGTATCAATTGATTAAACTGGCTTGGTTTCGGGAAGGCGGGGTTTCGTGAGCTAATTTAGGCTATATAATAATCACAGAAAGCACGCGCGCCCGTGACGGGGCGCGAGCGGCCTTAATTAGGTCACAAAGCTCCGCCGTCCCGAAGCCAAGTCAGTTGAAACAAAGGTTTGTCTTTAGATTGGTTTGTCGCAAAACCGCACTAAATCTTTGAGTACATTTTTCGATTTTTTTACAGTTAAGAGTATACTTATAATGATTAGAATATTATACCGAGTTGAGCTTGCAAATGCTATTTCGTTTGCAAATTGCAGCGGTTGTGAAGTCCGAAAAGAGCCACGTCACGGTCAAAACCAGTATTTCAAGGACATGATTATGGCAATCATTTGGTTGGAAAGCCACTCTGACAGCTTCATCGGTATTTCAACAATATCTCTGCAGTAGCGAACGAGTTGTGAACACAATGCTTGAAAGTGTTTACTTAACGAAGAAGGAAGCACATAAACTGCAACATTCCATAGCCCATCACCATGATTACCCCCTTCTTGATGAAGTCACCGCAATCAACGGCGTCGGCAAAACGGTATACATTTTTCCGGCACTGCATTTTCTGAATCTCTTCCTTTTTCCCTGCAAAACTTTACCATTATTTTAAAGTCTTCATTGTAGTAATGAATTCTTACTGCACATAGCAGGTACTGGACAGGACGCAAAGCACATAGTCGAAGCCGTCGGTCGCGTGTTCCATTGCGCAGCCTAACGCAAGGGTTCCAGAGCTGGTCAGAACCTGTAGAGATCACATTGATATTTGAAGTTTGAATAAACATTCACACCTGATCCACAAACTCTTTAACCGCATTGTTCGGCATTGCTAGAAAGTCTATGTTGGCCTAAACTCGGACGCTGGCAATTGAGGATGAAATCGTTTGCGGATACCTAGTACCTGTAGAACCGCCATCACTGATTCAGACTCATTTACGACTAAACGAAACATTCTGTCGCATGGATGCATTCCGCAGTAATGACATTTCGCAGCTTCCTTGGAAAGTTTTCCCTTGTACTCCTGGAATTCCATAAATATTCCATAATATATATTCTGAAATTTGACTCACCACTGCATGAGGTGAAAACTTCTTGCTGCTTTCAGAATCCATTCCGGATCTTAAGTAAGGTAATATGATGAATTGTTAGTTTAGCTGTTCGTGTCGAAGAAAAAATGAAGAAGTGGGAATGATAATTGCCTAAGATAATTGGAACTATCTATTCCAAGATCAGTAAACAATTGGAGCGTACAATATTTAAAGGAGTTGGAAACTGTATGAACTTAATGGGCAATTCTATCTTCATTTTTTCACATCGCTAAGTGAATATGTATCAATCGCTGTTTCGTCAGCGTCAGCTTTGCCGGACCGTCAATTATCAATCATTGCTTACAGGTCGCAGGTGCAGACGAATTCGAGATTAGTTTACTGTGTTGAGATTTCTTCAAATAGTTCACTTGCAGTTCAGAAGCAGAAGTAGGTCAATCTTCTATTATAGCCTTCGTGGGCGTCCCGGACGCTAATGACAAAGTGGGTGCTGTCTTAGTAAGCACACTTTTTGAAGGATTAATATCGAGCTTTTGAAGTTGGGAGAAATTGGAAAATAACTGAAGACTGATTGAGCTAACCCTAAAAATGTTAACCGTTTTTAAAGGCTCGTCTTTCTGCACTTTGCTTTCCCTCGACTGAATCTTCTCCTGACGTTTGAAGAGATAAAATGCTCATGACTTCGACTTCCAGTTCTGACAAGGAGAAACGTGCCGAAAAGTAATTTTCAATAAGGAAGTGTTACCAATCTTGGAGTTAGCTTACTATCATTATCCAAATTTATCAAGAACTAGCTGGCTTACCCGGCTCCGCCGTATCCGGACCAAACTTGGCACACATACACTTCGGGCCCCGGCGGGTGTCACAGTCCACTTTTCGTTATCGATCGATGTCGATTTTACCGATTTTTATCGATTTTTTTTGCAGAGTTCACCTACAGGGCTAGGAGTTGGCACAGGGGGGGAAGTGAGCATGGGGATTCCGAATACAACATTAGTTTTCAGGATCGTCCATTACTTTTATCGATTTCATCGATTTTTTTTGTAAAGTTTGACCTGCGGGGCTGGAAGTTTGCACAGGGGGTAATCGAGCATGCAGATTACGAACACAATATTAGTTTTCAGGATCGTCCATTACTTTTATCGATTTTATCGATTTTTTTTGTAAAGTTTGACCTGCGGGGCTGGAAGTTTGCACAGGGGGTAATCGAGCATGCAGATTACGAACACAATATTAGTTTTCAGGATCGTCCATTACTTTTCGATTTTATCGATTTTTTGAAAATTTGAGCTAGGGGGCTGGAATTTGGCACAGGAGTGTAATCGAGCATGCTAATCACCCCCCTTGGGGGTGATCAGCATGCTCGACTACCCCCCTGTGCCAACTCCCAGCCCCCTAGCTCAAACTTTGCAAAAAAATCGATAAAATCGATAAAAGTAATCGATAATCCTGAAAACCAATATTGTATTCGGAATCCCCATGCTCGATTACCCCCCTGTGCCAACTCCCAGCCCCGTAGCTCAAACTTTGCAAAAAAATCGATAAAATCGATAAAAGTAATCGATAATCCTGAAAACCAATATTGTATTCGGAATCCCCATGCTCGATTACCCCCCTGTGCCAACTCCCAGCCCCGTAGGTGAACTCAGCAAAAAAATCGATAAAAATCGATAAAATCGATATCGATCGATGACGAAAAGTAGCCTATGACACCCGCCGGGGCCCGAAGTGTATGCGTGCCAAGTTTGGTCCGGATCGGTTCAGAAATGGAATTTTCTATTCGGAACATACGTACACACATACATACAGACAGACAGACATACAGACAAACAGACATTCAGCTTTATATATAAGATGCCAACATTATGACTAAACATGGGTAATCTAATATTTGATTCTACTGAAAGTTTCTGATTATTTCAGCTTTTGTAAAACTAAGTGACAAAACAGCTGTGTTGTGGTGACAGGTCATGTAGTTTACTTATTTGCTAGCAACCATGACATATCCTCTTTGTTACCATTCTAACACTTGCGATCTAGCAACATGGTTTTGCCAAAGATCAATAAGTAGTAAAAAGAATTCAATGCACTTCTGACAACTTATATTGGCATTTTGACAAAAAATATTGAGCATTTCAGCGCTCATGTCGTCAGATAAACAAAAGCCTCGCTTGTGAAATGCCGCACCGTACAAGTGCTCGACGTTGCGTGTGGAATTCGTCCTCTGAAAGAATTGCCGAAACATTTTGGCAGCTAGAATTTCGAGCAAGAGACACGTTTGTGCTTAAAGAATTAAGAAAATGCTTCTTGATCATTATGAGTGCTCTAAGTCCTTCAGCAAGTTACCCTAAATAAAGAAAAGTAAGTTAGAACCTTGCAGATAAGTCCCTTTTCAATACAGGATTTTTGACTCTACGATCTCTTTTTCCAAAAATGGAAAGTAGCTTCTCTGTACAACGGGTAATTTGAAAAACTTCCCTTAAAAATCTACTGTTAGTTAGTTACTACTCAATGCACAAATTTGTTGGAAATTAGTAGCATTTCAGATTCATTGATGACGCCTTCAAGTTTCAAGCAGTGTAGCTTACGTATGTCCACTGTCCAAAAACCTAAAGACTGCTTGAACGAGTTCCTTGAGAGTTTTCGATGAGAAATAATAAATCTTTTCTCCATTCTTTCTTCCATCACATAAATTACCTACTTCCGAAATAAAAATTCAAACTTTGAACTTACTCAACTAAAAGGTTGGTCTAGAAGTTCCTTCGCACTTATTTGAAAAAAAACATGATTTTGCCTTTCAATGGATTTATCAAAAGTGTTGTTTTTTTTTTGAGTAGAAATCATTCGCTTTGCGGGGCTCCCCATTACAAAATAACATAAAAAAATGCGAGAGTCAAGAGCAAAAGCAAAGCTATCATGAATTTTTAAGCAATCTACAAACATCAAAAGAGCACTTTTGATCAGAAATTACGCGCATTACTGCAGTATCTTGGAATTAGTGTGAAAACGAAGAAAAAGTGAGATCAATTGAAAAAAACTACTTATCTTTTTCAAGCATAGTTAAAAATACAATACCGTTCGTAATTTGTGAAAAAAAAATCACCGCACTTTGCCGGAGCTCGCCGAACTTAGCGACTGGACAGACTGGACAGATTCATAAAACCATTCAACTCAACTCAACGAGAAGCATCTTTTGATATTTAGAAGTGCCTGTTTGAGCACGACAGTCTTCTAGATTCCAAGGATCCTTTCAAACATTTGCTTACGGTAGGTTGATGTTGTGCAATGGTCAAACACGCGAGTACCCTACCGTGAGCAAGAGTCTGGATGGATCCATAACTGACTGACTGTCGTGCTCAAGCAGGCACTTCTATACAGGGTATCTCAAAATAATGTGCACACTGTTTAATCTTGAATAACTCTCTTATTATGAGGTCTTTCGAGAAGCGGTATTTTGTAGAGTTGGCTTCAACTTAGATTCACAGTATAGAGCGAATCACCGACCGCTCTTCATTACTGTAGGATTACGGTAGAAACTTGAAAGAGAATTTTGGGCCATGAAAGGCCATATTTTGCCTCAGAAAGGAATCAAAACAGCTTGAAAACTTTTACACTAAGCCAATTTGAGTTGCTGGTTCTAACTGTAAAGTTCCCAACTTATTATGATGTTTCACTGAAGAGTTATGCGAGGTAAGCAGTAGCGGCCATTTTCTCAATGTTCCTAAAAATTGCGGTTACACGTTAAGAAAGCTTCTATAGTAGTTGAGTATTGAACTCAGCGTCCCTAAAAACCCTATTACACAAGTTTTCACATCTTTTTGAAAATTTTTGAAAAAGGCAGCTTTTTCCACAGTGCCATATGTTCCAAGTTTCTACCGTAATCCTACAGTAATGAAGAGAGGTCGGTAATTCGCTCTATATTGCAAATCTAAGTTGAAGCCAGTTCTACAAAACGGCGCTTACCGCTTCTCGAAAGACCTCATAATAAGAAAGTTATTCAAAATCAAACAGTGTGCACATTATTTTGGGACACCCTGTATATTAGGTTGGTTCAAAAGGAATGGCCGATTTGCGAATTCTCACTTTGACGTGCTATAACTTTTGGAAGAAATCACATTCCGAATGCGGTAAAAACTTTCAGAAGCAGCAAACCTTCTGCAATGCAGCGCACATTTATTCATACTTATATCACGAACGGGCAGAAAAATATGGATTGGAAAATAAAAAAGGTTCTTCTGCTAGAACCTTGTCTTTGACAATTCATATTTTCCTTTAAAGTTTGTTAGTATAAATGTTAAGTAGCCTATCTTGGCGCAAGCCAGTAGTACAAAATACAATAAAAAGATTTCGGACAGAAAAGTTTGCGAAAAAGAAAAAAATTGAAATTTGAAATTTCTCACTTTTTTGAACATTTTTTCAGTGTGCCTCAAAGTCCCGAATATAGAATTTTTTTGATTTTCTAGGTACTGAACAGCTGGATGTTTTTGCAAAAACTGCTAACAGGATGCCCTAGTCTTACGCTTACAGAATTGAGCAATCCGGCGATTGACTTCTTCAGAAGAAAATTATGGGTCATAAAATGACTGCAACAGCTACCCATGTTTAGGCGCCGATAACTCAGTCTGGATAGCCTCAAAGAACACAGTCAAGTATGCATAATGTAGACAATTTCTATCACATATAATAGCTAAATTTTCGAAGAAATCCCATTGATACGCGCTTGAATTCTGGCCGGAAATGTGAATGCAATGAGATTCAGAATTTGGATGCGGTTATTTGAAGCTCAGTAACTTTACAAGAAATGATGATGAGAGCCCATTTTAAGCACTTTTAGATAGAGCATGAAAACAGCATCGTGATGGTATACTACATCTATTGTAAAGAAGAAGAATTGATGGGGAAAAGTTGCCCTGAAAAAGGCTTGGAAAATCGGCCATTCCTTTTGCACCAACCTAATATATCAAAAGATGTTTCGTCGAGCTAACAGTTAAGTTGAATGGTGCTTTCGGATTCAAAATTCGCCCACTAAGCAAGATCTGGCGATGCGCAGCGAAGCTTGGCAAGTTTTGGTGGGGTGCGGTGATTTTTTTCACAAATTACGAGGATCTTGTACTAAAAGGTTGCAAGATGTAACCCAAGTAGAAATAGATATTCTGTCACAGGGTAATTACACGTTATGTCAAACATAGGTTCAAATTTGACTAAAATCTAATAAATTTTCTCACCTAATTTCATTAAAAAAACAACCTTTTATTTGAAGCTGAATGTCTGTTTGTATGTGAGTACGTCTGTATGTCTGTATGCCTCTATGTTTGTAAGTATTTTCTTAAAAGAAAATCCCATTCCTGGACCGTTTCGGACCAACTTTGCACACTACACTTCGGAGCGGGCGGACGTCGTAGACTGCTTTTCGTTATTAATCGATAGTCATTTCGTCGATTTTTTGTAATTTTTCTACGGGGCTGGGAGTTGAGGCAAAGGGTAGGTGGTAAGTGAATATGCTGATTACAAATATTAGGGTATCCCATAATTTTTTGCCGTTTTTACTTTAACCGTCGTCTCTTTGTATTTTTTCTTCAACTGATGTGGCTTGAGTAATCATTCGACAGGGCAAAGCAAACTCTACAAGATATCTATAAACAATCCACCCAAATTGTATTAGGTTGCTGCATAAGTTCTGTCCGAATTTTTTTGCCTTATGTTTGAAGCAGCTGCTCTAAAAGAATTTCATCTCTAATGCGGTATTGTTAGTACCGTTAGAAAGTGCTTTTCTTGCGCTTTCTAAAGCATATCAAATTTCAATAAATTTTTCAGTGTAAGGAGATTTCAGACCTAAAATCTCCAAGTAGTTGAGGTACGTTCTCATTCTAGAAATATGTTCTTCCCAGGAAATCTCCACAATGCGCCCTTTAGGTCAAGTTTTTTAGTTGGTTGCGGAATAGGGGTGTAACAGGCTAGCATATGCATAAGTTCAGTCTCCTGAAGGAAACGTCTTGCTAGTGAAATTTATTGTCAAACATTAATTTTTTTATATAGATGTTTTAAAGCAATAACTTTCTGCGAATAGAAGTAATCGACGACTTCAAAGTTGGAGGTGCTAGGGTGAAGCAAGGGTTAGCAGAGGCCATTCAACAACTTCCTTTCGGCGTTCACGTCAATTGTAAAATTTTCATAATTCGTAAATAGGCATGCACACATGCGCTGAAGCGAGGTCAAAAAGTGGCTTCTTTTTTGTTCGGTCAAAAAAATCTCTCGGCAACGTAGACCCTATGGGCTTTTTTATGTTATAAAATAATCTGCGAAAAATTTTCTATCTATCCATTGTTGAACAAGATGCCTATCATTTCTCATAAGAAAGCATTACCATGTCAAAAAAGACAGGTTTGAAGAAAAACGCTGTGAAGTTTTTGAGTTCTTGCTTCTTCCTTAACGAGAATTTTCGCAGGTTTCAATATGTTTCTGATAGCCAAGGAATTGCTCAACACAATGAAACTAAGGTCTTGGAAAAAAGTTGACTTTGAAAGAAGTTATGACATTTTGAAATCAAAAAATTCAAATCGGACAGAACTTATGCAGCAACCTAGTATTTCACAGGAAATTTTGAGCTAAAATCTACTAACAGTTGAAAACGAACTTTTCCTTTGAAAATATCTCTGCCCCCAAAATGTCTCAAAACCCCATTTATGCGCATGCTTCACATATCGCACATTCGATTGTACTATTTCCGTATTTTTTCATAGCTAAAAATAAAGAAAAAATGAATGTGGCAAAATGGCAAACTCCCCTCCCCTCCCTAGACATCTTACCCTTCCCACGCACGTAATCATATAGCTCATACATACAGAATTATGACCATTTATTTGTAAATCCCAAAAGTGCCCCACTCTCGATAAATGCTTTTAGAAACGGTAGAAAATAATGGGCACCCTTATACAATATGAGTTTATGGAATTATCAATTACCTTTAAAGATTCCATCGATTTTTGCAATGTTTGACCTGTGAGGCTGGGTGTTGACACAAGGAGGATAAGTGAGCAAGCTGATTACGAAGCGATGTTAGCCTTTGAAATTATCCATTATTTTTCTATCGATTTTATCGATTCTTCGTAAACTTCGAGTTACAGGGCTGAGAACTGACACAGGGGGCAGGCGAGCATGCTAACTACGAGCACATCTAAAGTAAGGGCAGGGTACTGTGGTACTATATGTAAAAAGTGGCCATTTTGCGAATCACACTTTGACTCTTTTGACTTGCTGTAAAATCAATATTTCTCTGAATGCAATAAAAACTATCGGAATACCAAACCTTTTTCGATACAGCGCACATTCATATGTACTCAAATCACAAACTGGCAGGAAATATGGATTGAAAAACAAGGTAGTTTTTTTCTAAAACCTTGTTTTTAGCAAATAAATTCTCGCAGAGGTTGTTATCATACGTGATATATTGCCAGTTTTGTAGCTGCAGGCTAGTAGTACAGTGTTAGGTTCTAAAGGGTTTGGGCAAAAAAAGCGAAAAGAAAAAATCTGATTTTGTGGTCAACCTTTGATGCCTTTAAATCCCGAATATAGAATTTTCTAATTTTCTGCGTGATTTTCCTGCAAAATTTGTCAACAGAATACCTAGCCCTTAACTTTTGGCAATTGACTTTTCAGAAGAAAATTTGTAGGTTATAGTGATCACAACGGCTACCCTGTCGAAACACCGATATCGCAGTCTAGAATCTCAAAAAATAGTGAAGTGTGCGTAATGTAGACATTTTCAAGTACATACAGTGGCTAGATGTTCGAAGAAGCACCCTCCATTCGCGCTTGATTTCTGGCCAAAAAAGTGAACTCAATGCAAATTCTGAAATTGGTGCGACTATTTGAAGCATATAACTTTGAATAAATGAGAATGGAAGCTTGCTTCAAACAGCAATAGAAAGAGCATGAGAACATCATCTTAATGGAATGCTGTATCTGCTTCAGAGAAAAATTGAGAGAAAAAGTTGTCTGAAAAAGTGCTTGGGAAATTGGCCATTATTTTTGCATTAGCCTAATAGGTGGGACCGTGACAGTTGCTGTACGGAACTAAGACGTAGGCCCGTAGTGAAGCTCGGTAGATCAGATGATCTGAAATGAAGGCCTCAGATAAGGTTCGTAAGATGAACTGACAAGCGGCCACTCTCATTTGTTATAAAAGTGCGACCTGACCTGACAGGTGAGCATGAGAGCAGGTCCGCGATAATCTCACTTGACTTCCGTAAGAACAGAGTCTATTTTGAGACGATCTCAAGGAAATAGTGTGCAAAGGATGAGACGCAGAGAAAGGTTCCGTAAGTTGCTAATGGGTGAATTACGGGATACCTAATGTGACATAATGTTACGGACTGAAGTGCGCAAAGCTGCGCATGGGATACCAAGAATAGGGAGACAGTTTTCTCTTTTTTTGCAGGGTTTGCCTTGCCGTAAAAAACTGCGTTGAATGAAATTTCTTTATTTAACTCATTATATGGCAGTTCAAAAATTGTGGATTTTTGTCAGGATTCGTGCAAAAATACTGTGATTTTGTTTTGCTTACTTATTTGCTAGGTAAAGTTTTTGATAGCGTTCGCTATTGATTTTGTAACTGGCCATTAATGATTGTGTTTGTAGATGCCACAAAAATAATTCCCTTAGCCGGTCTCGAACCACGGCCGCTGGCGTTGCATTGTAATCATTATGCATCTGACCACCGAACAAACAAAGTTGCGTTTCTTTCATGAGAATGCGCACTCTCTTCATCTCTATGAAACGATCTACATTCAGATCAATAGCGCGCTGGATGCCAGATTGAGGCGCCCTACTCAACTCAGGTCCGCCTCAAGAGAAATGCCCTGACGGGAAATTTACTATGGGTCATAGAGATATTCTATAGTGCTAATGACAGAACCGGGCGGGTCGCTTATGTCAGCTAGTCTAGAGTAATTTTGTTCATTTCTAACTGTCACATTACCTCGTATATATTCAAGGCACTGTTTTGAAGCGAAGAAAGAAATGCTCAAGAATTTTAGCATTTGAACGTAAAATTGCAGCTCACAAAGCACTGGAAGCGTCCTTCATTGTCGGCCAAAGTTAAATGGCGAAAATGAGCAGATTTAAGCACCAGCGATCTTATGTCGTTCATCGTATCTATTATATGGTACCCACATATAAGCTGCCCACTAATGGACAGTTCAGTCATTTGTCATCAGTGACGTTAGTGAGTGACGTTACTAACTTGGTGAGTTGCCGAGCGTGAAGACAGTACTGTCCATTCGGAACGAATGAAATGAAGGGAGCTTCGTGTAAAGTAGCAAATACTGACCGAAATCATCTTTCAGGCCTCTGGTAAGGAAGGATCACGAAGTCGAAGTGGCCGACCATTACAAGATTTTGTAACTGGCCATTAATGATTGTGTTTGTAGATGCCACAAAAATAATTCCCTTAGCCGGTCTCGAACTACGGCCGCTGGCGTTGCATTGTAATCATTATCCATCTGACCACCGAACAAACAAAGTTGCGTTTCTTTCATGAGAATGCGCACTCTCTTCATCTCTATGAAACGATCTACATTCAGATCAATAGCGCGCTGGATGCCAGATTGAGGCGCCCTACTCAACTCAGGTCCGCCTCAAGAGAAATGCCCTGACGGGAAATTTACTATGGGTCATAGAGGTATTCTATAGTGCTAATGACAGAACCGGGCGGGTCGCTTATGTCAGCTAGTCTAGAGTAATTTTGTTCATTTCTAACTGTCACATTACCTCGTATATATTCAAGGCACTGTTTTGAAGCGAAGAAAGAAATGCTCAAGAATTTTAGCATTTGAACGTAAAATTGCAGCTCACAAAGCACTGGAAGCGTCCTTCATTGTCGGCCAAAGATAAATGGCGAAAATGAACAGATTTCAAGCACC
This sequence comes from Cylicocyclus nassatus, assembly GCA_958299035.1. Classification (NCBI taxonomy): domain Eukaryota; kingdom Metazoa; phylum Nematoda; class Chromadorea; order Rhabditida; family Strongylidae; genus Cylicocyclus; species Cylicocyclus nassatus. The sequence continues at coordinate 70,087,820 of CATQJL010000112.1, forward strand.
AGCGATCTTATGTCGTTCATCGTATCTATTATATGGTACCCACATATAAGCTGCCCACTAATGGACAGTTCAGTCATTTGTCATCAGTGACGTTAGTGAGTGACGTTACTAACTTGGTGAGTTGCCGAGCGTGAAGACAGTACTGTCCATTCGGAACGAATGAAATGAAGGGAGCTTCGTGTAAAGTAGCAAATACTGACCGAAATCATCTTTCAGGCCTCTGGTAAGGAAGGATCACGAAGTCGAAGTGGCCGACCATTACAAGCTGCACACAGTCAGAGAGAGCTCAAAGGGTTAATTCCAATTCTGCCTTTCCTATTTGCAGAGCCCCTTGGAAAAGAAGCTACGAGAATTTCTGAAGCGAAACAATGGATAAATTTTGGGATAATCAATCCTTACGGCCTTTCTAAGCGTTACTTTGAGCAATAAAAACTACTGATATGCTATGCAGAATAAGTACATTAAATGACGTTTCCTGACACTTGCCGCTTCTCCATTTTAGGGTCTAAAGAACTGTAGCGATTGAATTTATCCCAAATCATTGTTCATTTTTCCACTCAAGGAAAATGCTCATAACTTCTTTCCCGAAGACGCTCTGCAGAAACAGAAAGCAGAAATAATATCAGCTCTGCAATCTCTCACTAATGGTTTGCAATTTATGGTGATCGGCCACACGTCGTGACCCTCCCTTGTGATGAGGGCATTACTGCCGAAACGTCATGCTAAATAAACAAATCTCATAAGAAACCTGTGTGGCAGAAGATCATAAAAGACAATTTTTGTTGTAAAGAATAATTTCCTCTTGCATTTATCCTCAGCTTTCTTCGGCACTTTCAGAACACTTTGATGATGTTGTTTAAAACAGACAGGCCTAACAGCTTTTTAAGCACTAACCTGTAGCCTAGATAAAGAACTTCAAGACTTCTTCTCGCCTGCGGATCATCAAATTTAATCTCCTTAGCATTGCTAGAGCTGATTACTGCAAGTATTATAATTTTACGGCTCAAACCATCATTGTATGACAAATATATACCTGCTGTTAACTCGATTGCAAGTGGCGTTTCCTAAATGGAAGATTATTTTAACATAGCACAATGTGTTTTTTTTTAGATTCACAAAACATGTAGTTTGTGAGATCCGACAAACAGCTAAAAGTTTACAGTTCAAAAAATATAATACCAATAGGCTCTGCACAAGGTGGAAAATTTTATGATTAGCAAATCCATAATTTTCTTCCAAACTACTACCTCACAAAATCAACAAAACCCTTCCCCACATTTCGCATTATCTCATGTAAGCAGCTTCCACTAAGGCACCAATGAGACGAACAAATCCCAGACATGTAGCCTTCTGCGGGTTTGCATCCTTAACAAAACAAACACGAACAGGGTTCGATATTATGTATATATAAATAGCGTTGGACCCTATTCGTATACGTTTTATTAAGGAGGTAAAACCATTACATATGTATGTCCCACCTTTCCTGACACATTTTATAGCTTTTCGAATAATGTGTGAAACTACAATTTTTGCTTATATAAATAAAAATTTTCATAATCGTTCCGCATGTAGGGGGGGGGGTAGGAGCAAGGGTGAAGCGGAGCTGCAGTGATGTGGTGTTCTATATTGTTCGGCAAGGAGTTACTGTGAATGAATTGCAAAAAATTATGCACAAAATCAACTAACTCAAAAACAGTTCAAGATACAATTTTTATCTTGATTTTTTGCTATATAACTATTTAGCCCGCAACACGAGGTCAAAAAATGAAAGTTAATTTCATAAGTCTACCACAACTTTTGGGCATATTTAGTTAATGCTCTAAAATTCTTTCAAAAACACTAGAATTTTGAAAAGCACGAACCACCGATGTTTAGCAAGTCTTCGCCAACGAAGAGTTTTATGTTCTAAAAAAGGCGATAGAATTGATCAAAAGGTCGATTTGTAAAACTCTGAAAAATAATTGTAAAAAAAAGGGGGAACGGCTTGCACCTGTACCTACGGCTGCTTTTTCACGATTAAATCGAAAACACGGCTAATGCTGTGCAACATTCGCATATGAAAAATTAGTAGAAAGAAAGATGAAGTCGATTGGTGCGAATAGTGGCCTATGCGCGCCCACCCTTCTCGCCCTAGCTGTGACATGTTTGCTAATCACAGTACTTTCAGATATCAGATATTGAGACATCCTCCCAAAGTGAGACCTGTCAATTTAAGCAAGAAAGCTTCCAAACATTAGGTAACTACTTAGTTGTCAACTCGCCATGAATTTAGCATTCACAGCATTTTCATTGCCTGCTTATCCCAACAACTGTCTCCTGCCGTTGTCACCTCCGTTCATACACTGTGATTCGTCTGGCAGCTGGTCAATAACCACTAATCCTACCAGGAAAACTTGCGAAAGTGTGAATTATTTGGATCCATTATGCCATCTAGTATCCTTGCTGTACTGTGTTTCATACGAGTGCTCTCTCCCCCCGAATTTTTGGCGCATACCAACTCTCACTTCCTCCTCTCTAGCATCTTCTGGTCACCCTCTTCTGGTCAAACTCTTTTATCTTCAACTTTTCGCATAAGTTAGCTTAGCGAATGACAGTAAAAATTTTTCATTTAACCATTATTTCATAGAAGTAAAAAGACGCCAACTTTGCTTGCAAAAGTTGGCACTGTATTCGGTATTCGACGAGCCACAGTAGTGACACTCGACATCAATACTTGTATAATGATTATGATAGAATACACTTACCGAAATAACTACCAAAACGTAAGAATTCTAACCTTATCTTCAAGCCTGACGTGCTCGACCCCGGCGTAACCGGTTTCTGTAAGTAGTTTGCACTAGCATATCCCAGCAACGTAATAAATTAAATAAAATTCATACCTGCTGATGACAGCGTTGCAAATGTCGTTACCTGAATGAACAACTTTGACATAAAACACAGTTTTTTGCTTCACAAAACATGTGTGAAAGATTCGACGAATAGAAAAGTTTACTCAGACAGGAAAATAATTATAATATCTACCATAAAGCTCAGCAAAAACTTGGAAAGTTACGTTTATCAAGTCCATAATTTTTTTTCCACTTTAGCTTTCCTATAAGTTAACAGGACTCTTCTCAGCATCCAGTGAGGCAAACAAAGAGATGAACAATTCCCAATTGTGTGCTAGCTTTTCCTGCGTTTGCAATCTTGACCACGTTTATGAAAAGGACACATCGCTTATCATGGCCGGGAGTAATCTACCCTACCTGGTGGCATCAAAGATGCCGGCAAGTAGGCAGACATCGCGGGGAAGTTGCCATCTTCGGCGGCAGCTCGCGGAGTGATTGTAGGTTTTAATAGTCTTATGTAACCTCAGCATGCAATCACTCCGCACATGAAATTTTGGTGACGCAGACAGCCGCAAAATTGGTGTACCGCGCGCGTTTGAACCTGCATGCGTTAACGTCAATCGCCGCAGCACTAAACATTCGACCATCCGGCCAATGACTGTTCTTTGCACCAGCTCTGTGAGAAATCCACAAGTAAGTGGCCGCCTGTGAGAGGGCATGATCAATACATTGCGTGAGCGACTTTGACTTGAAAGAACAGCTGATTGATATGAGCGAGATAGAGGCGAAATTGTGCAAACGAGATTTAGAAGTGATTGCAAAGAAAGATGGTGCTCTTTGTGGATTCATGGTATCACTAGATTTTTTTAAAGAAGATCAGTGATTCAAAAGAGGAAAACTTTTGTAATGAGAAAAATGACAGTTTTTTGATGAAAAGTGAAATTTTTCGATTCTTTCGCTGACGTAAATTGTGTGATAATGCCGCAAATCGCAAACTCACAGACGCCGGCGGCAAAGGTGCCACCACCTCGACGTGGTAGGGGCACGTCGAGATGCCGGCAGCTCCCTCTCTCAAAAGAGCACCCTATTTCCCGTGCTCTCTGACCTGCCGGCAGCTGCCATCTCGCGGATTTCGACGAGCTGCCGGCAGGTTGCCGGCAACTGACATCGCGAAGTTGCCGGCAGCTCCTCCTGCGCTTCCAGATATTTTCCTAAAGGAGGAGTTCTGGAACCGCAGACTTTTATGGAGTTTTCTACAGAGTCGAGGCTGCATCTTTATCGGGAAAATTTTTTGGAAAAAGGCCTGGGACGGCCTAAATTTGGGGTTTCAATTTCTGGCCACCTCACGGAAAAGGTGCCAGCGACCTGCCGACGAGACCTGCCGCCAGGTCGGGGAGATTACTACCGGCCCATATGTATCATGTCATTTCTGACATACAGCCTAGCGTTTGATTTAATCTGTTGAGCTATAATTTCTCCACTTCAAACAAGTTTTCCATAATTTTTTGGTTTTTTATGATTTATAAAACACAAGGGCAGTAAAGCGATATTGTGACGATTGATATTGATGATATTGTGATATTGATGGTACTGTGATATTTGGCAGAGAGTTACTGTAAGTGATTTGCAATAATTCAAAACTCCAATCAGCTCAAAAACTCAAAATCAACTTTGTAATAAGGGTATGATTATCTACCCTGCCGCATAAAGCCAAAAAATAATATGAATTCATCCTCATAAAAAGCATCCTCCAAAAGTTCCATGCACAAACTTTTGATGAATGCCCCAAAATTGTTTTGAAATCTTCAACATTTCGAACATTACGACCTACCGGTATTTAACAAGTCTGCTGAAGTATAAAACGCTCTTTCATATAAAAAGAGTATTACTTCGCAGGAGGACTTTGTAAAGGTTTGAGAAGTCGAATTTGTTTTTGAAAAAGTTAGAAAGACGCCGTGCCGAGTCCTAATTGTACCTCTCGCTATTGACAATCGACAAAAACAAGGAAAAAAATGCTGTGCAACATTCTCTTAAAGAGAACAGCAGAAACACAGTTGAAGCCAATGGCTTGTGATGGCCAACCAACGCGGGACCCTTCTTTCCCTCACCGTAGCATCTTTGCGAGTCACTGTACTCTTAAGAATTAGATAACCATAAGACGTCGTTGAAATTGAAGCCGGCCAACTTAGCTCAAACAAGAATTCTGTGCACAGTAGGTACATTAGTTACAAATTGGCTTTTGTCAATTTGCCGTAAGTGTACCATTCACAATAAATTCACTGCGTGCTTATACCAACATTCGCCTCCGGCTATTGCTAAGTCCGTTGAAACTTTGCAAATTTCGACACTACCGATACTGAACCGTTAAGCTCTTCGGCGACCATCATTCTTCAAAGAAAACTTGCGAAGGTGCGCATAATTTGAATCCATCGTGCATCAAAATTTCCTTGCTGTACTGTGCTTCATACGAGGTCTCCCCTCCCCAATCTTTGACACATACCAAAACCTCTCAACTCCTCCTCTCTAGCATCGTTCACCCTCTTCTCGTCAAACTCCCCTTTACCTCACACTTGTCTCGCATAAGTCCACGTAGCAAAATATTTAATAGAAGTAGAGAACGCCAGCCCTGCTTGCAAAAGTAGGCACTGTATTCGACGAGCCACAGCAGTGTCGTTGACTATCCCACCTTCTAACTCATACTCAAGAACTAATTGCTAAAATCACTAGCATCAAGGCAGTAGTGCTAAGAAATAGGCCGCGAAATGAAATTACGTTATTAATGTCTGCAAGACATCATCGACGTTAATACTTGAAAAATGATTGGGGTAGAATATACTTACCAAAACAACGATTGAGCACAGAGCAAACATGCTGACTTGGCTTCTTCACTCTCAAAAATTGCTTTTATACAGGTCATAGTACCTGTAAAGCAGTTGACTAAACATAATCAAATCGTACTTAGGTGTTATTCAAAGTATCAGCTTCCCTCGTCAAGCCAAAGCGTAACTGTTGTGACTTGATGAAAAAAATCTGATTTAGTGCAGCACGAGAATGAATTAATTTCTGGGAAGCACGTGGTGCAGTGCGCAAATTTCGTATCAGTAAGGACAGAGCCCTGGCAGATTCTATGAATAAAAACCTCAAGCAAGTTTATTATAGAAAGTGTGACTCTTCTAGTACAGATCAGATGTTTGACCCATTATGAAGATGAACACAGTAGACAAGAAACCCCTAAAATTTAAAGCATTAGAGAATAGCATCTAAGTTTAGATTATAAATTTTGAAGATTTTTCAGTATTTCCATGAGGAAAGTAAGACCTATCCTGGTCTCAAGCAACGAAGTCAAATTTTGCATCTCAGTTAATTGAGGCCATTCGCAAAAAAAAATCTACAGAGCGCTTAGCTTTAGTAATCGCGAAGTTATCAAACAGCTTAATATCAAAATTTCACTGCACCGTATAGCTCTGGGATCCTTGGCAACCACTAATTTCAAAGAGTGTCGAAATCGCTAAGGCACAAAGTTTGCTCCTTTCATCTATGTTCGCAAAATCTGACTTTGTCGTTTGGGACCGAGACGTATTAAGACGTCGCATAAAAGATTATTTTTTGGCTAAATCCCATTCTTATTTTCCGCCATACCTCCCGGGACAATTCCGCACCAAGTAAGCATGATGTTGAAGTGTTATGTAAGCATTGTGTTACGCACCCGTTTCTCACTTAGTCTTTCAAAATACGCAGTCTTAAATTCCAGACAAAGTTTATGAGTTAGGTTAGCACTATGTTCAGATATAGAGCTGGGCTCAAATTGGTGTTTGTATCCATGTCTAAACCTTCTACTCTGCCCAACAAACTTCCACTAGCGTGTCTAGAGGTTAGCGCAAATAGGTTTAGTGCCACTGTATTTTCATGATTGTAGCATGTCGTACATATGTGGGGGAACGCAAAACTTCTAAAAGCAACCACAAGCTTTCGATTAACTGTTTTCAATTTCTTCCCGGTTTCCTATCATGAGTTTCGAAAGGCAAAGATTTTTGCGCGCTTCTTGAGGCACAGATGTTTCGTTTACAGTTGATATCACACTGGGCCGATATGTGACCAGATATTTCGTCGACCAGATATATAAAGCTTGACGTAAAAGTGATGATGTTGAGTTGGGAAAGGAAAGGCATAAGAGGAATATAACGTTTGTAAGCGTTGTGAGAATGAGAACATTTTATTGTATGACTACAAAAGCAGTACTCTGATTTGCCGCATTCTAGCCGCTAATCCATTTCCTTAACTCATACACAGCTCTCCCTAATTTATTAAGTTGTCCCAAAAGTAAACTCCTTTTTTTGAATAATTCAAGCTGTTTTCGCTTTACTGGTAGACTTGGGGTACCATTCGATAGAGCAAATTAAACTCTACAGGAAGACCACCAAGGGTCCGCCTAAGTCGCATTCCATGTAACGGAAGCCAAAATCGAAAAAAATTTTGTCACCTGAAAATTGGATTTTTGCAACGAAAAGCCCTACGGACCTCCAACTTGGTCATTATACAGTAGGCACATCGTAGTACTCAAAAATGCTTTTGCCGAATTTTTTCCGAGCATAAAAAGCGAGGAACAAAAATTGTCCAAAAATGACAAACTCCGCCCCAGACCCTCCCATATATTAGGTTGTTGCATAAGTTCTGTCCGATTTGAATTTTTTGAGCTCAAAATGTCATAAATTCTTTCAGAGTCAACTTTTTTCCAAGATCTTAGTTTTTGTGTGTTAAGCAGATCCTTGGCTATGAAACGCATATTGCGACCTGCGCAAATCCTTATTAATGAAGAAGCAAGAATGCAAAAACTTCACAGCGTTTTTCTTCGAATTTGTCTTTTTTGACATGGTAACGCTCCCTTATGAGAATTGATAGGCATCTTTTTTAACAGTGGATAGATAGAGAAATTTTCGTGGATTATTATGCAACATAAAAGAGACCCTAGGGTCTGCGCTGCCGAGAAATTTTTTGACCGCACAAATTAGCCACTTTTTGACCTCGCTTCAGCACACGTGTGCATGCCTATTCATGAATTATGGACATTTTACAACTGAAGTGAGCGCCGAAAAGGAACTGGTGGATGAGCCTTGTTAGCTCTTGCTTTGCCCTAGCACCTCCAACTTTGAGCTTATCGATTACTTCTATTCGCAGAAAGTTATTGCTCGTAAAACATCTATACCAAAGATTAATGTTCGACGATGAATTTTACTAGCAAGACGTTTTCTTCATGGAACCGAACTTCTGCATATAGTAGCATTCTATATCCTTATACCGCAGCCAATGAAAGAACTCGACTTGAAGGGTGCATTGTGGAGATTTCTTCCAAGAACATATTTCTAGGGTGAGAACGTACCCCGGCCACTTAGAGTTTTTAGGCCTGAAATCTCCGTACACTAAGAAATTTATCGATATCTGATATGCATTAGAAAGCGCAAGGAAAGCACTTTTCAACGTTACCAACAATATTGCATTAGAAATGAAATTCTCTTAGAACAGCTGCTTCAAACATGAGGCAAGAAAACGGACAGAACTTATGCAACAACCTAATATGTCGTTGTATGCTAGAAGCCTTTTTGTTTAATTTAGAAACCTTACTCCTGTAAATGCTCTTATAACGAGAAATACCAAGTTTAACATAAAAAACCTGAAAAAATTGGCATTTTAGCATTTTAGGACCCTATTTGTTTCTCAATTTTGAGCCCCGGAAAAAATCCGCCAAATACATTTTTGGATACTACTAGTACTCCTGCGTTGATACCACTGCTT